>OZ024833.1:30067892-30667892 GCA_964016985.1 Anodontia alba | reverse complement strand
ACCAGTGCACAATAGGCTGCTGACGGGGTGCTTTAAAGTTGATATACTAGTGCACCATAAGCTATTGGTGAAGTGCTTCAAATCTGACATACCAGTACACAATAAGCTATAGGAGAGGGGCTTAAATATGTTATACCAGTGCACAATAATCTATAGGAGAGGGGCTTTAAATTTAACATACCAGTGCACAATAGGCTGTTGACAGGATGCAGGGCTTTAAATTCGACATACCAATGCACAATAAGCTACAGGAGAGGGGCTTTAAATTCGACATACCTGTACACAATAAGCTACTGGTGAAGTGCTTCAAAGTTGACATATCAGTGTACAATAAGCTATGAGTGAGATGCTTCAAATTTAACATACCTGTGCACAATAAGCTATTGATGAAGTGCTTCAAAGTTGACATACCAATGTACAATAAGCTATGAGTGAGACGTTTTAAATTTGACATACCTGTGCGCAATAAGCTATGGTGAGGTGCTTTAAATTTGACATACCTGTGCACAATAAATCACTGATGAGGTGCTTCAAATTTGACATACCAATGCACATTAAGCTATTGGCGTGGTACTTCAAAATTGACTGACCGGAGCCGATAAGCTATTGCTGAGGTGCTTCAAATTTGATATACCAGTGCACAATAAGCAATTGGTGAGGTGCTTCAAATTTGATATACCAGTGCACAATGAGCTATTGCTGAGGTGCTTCAAATTTGATATACCAGCGCACAATAAGCAATTGGTGAGGTGCTTCAAATTTGAGATTCCAATTCACAATAAGCTGTTGGTAAGATGCTACCATTGAAATACCAGTACACAATAAGCTGACGGTGAGGCGCTTTAAATGTGATATACCAGTGCACAATAAGCCATTGACGAGACGCTTCAAATTTGATATCCTAGCGCATACGAGGGTTCTGCAAAAAGTTTTGTCACTGGGTTCAGATTACTTCAGTGCTACGTTTTATCAAACATATTTTTATTACAAACCTTCAAAGTATTTCCCCTTTACTGAAACACATTTTTGTAACCTTTTTACCCAGTCGCAGAAAGTAGATAAATAGTCTTCTTTTGGTATCTGTTGAAGACACAGCGCTGCCAAGAGAACTTCTAGGCATATACTTATTTCCAGAATGCATTTTTTAAGCCTTGGAAATAAATAGAAGTCACAGGGACTCAGGTCAGGTGAATAAGGTGGATGGTTTAAAACTTTCACCTTTTCAGAAGCCAAAAAAGACTTAATAACCTCACACTTATGAGAGAAGGCGTTGTCATGTAAAAGATGGACTCCTGACCAGCCTTTGCTTGGTCTATGTTCTAGTGTAACAAGTATATTGGTCAGTGTATATGACTGCATCTATTTCAATTTGAAATAACTCGGTCAGTTGGAAAGCAATTTGCATGAAATAAACGGGTATCATTGGCTATTCAACACACCATTCAAGTGCAGTGAAGCATTTTAAAATATACCTGGGATAAAACTTAGGAAGCCTATATTAGTGACAGAACTTTTTGCACGACCCTCGTAATGCTACTGATGGGGTGCTTCAAATTTGAGCTATTGGCTATTTTAACTTCATAAAATGTAAACTGTGGCAGGAGTTAGCCTTAAACGAAAAGTTTACAAAAATTTTTCAAAGGGCGAAACTCTGCTAATATTTGGTCTACTGTAACCATGAAATGATATAATCTGCTCCACATCATAATGTAACTATTTATACAAAGTTTCAGCTTGATCAGATGTAAACTATAGAAGGAGTAAACCAGAAAAGAATTTTACAGAATTTTTTAAAAGGGCATAGCTCTGTACATATTTTGGTGGATTGTAACCTCAAAACAATATGTACTGCTCCACATCATGGTCTAACAACAAATCAAGTTTCAACTTGATCGGATGTAAACTGTTAGAGGATTTAGCCAGGAATGAAAAGTTAACAGAAATTTTCAAAGGGGTATAACTCTGCTATGTATTTGGGGGACTATAACCTCAAAACAATATGCCCTGCTCCACATCAAGGTCTAACTCAAACTCGAGTTTCAGCTTGATCTGATGTTTACTGTTGGAGGAGTTAGCCAGAAATGAAATATTTACAGAAATTTTAAAAGGGACATTTCTCTGCCTATATTTGGTGGACCGTAACCTCACAAAATATGCACTGCTCCACATCATGGTCTAACTACAAGAGGGTCATGATGGCCCTGTAATGCTCACCTGGGCATCATAGCACTTTGAGAACCTGATCTAGAACTAATCAAGGCAAACATTTTGATCAAAGTTCAAAATGATTATATTAACAAGTAAGACAATGTAGCATGTCTAATGGACTGTGAAAGAAAGGTCAATGTCAAATATGGATGACTGCACTAAAGCGGCCATGCTAAGATGTATGCATGTACTAAGTATCACTGGCTGTAGGAGCAATAGTTACTGAGAAACTGACCTAAACACAAACACTTCACAAGTACCAAATATCATTCTGTAGGACCAATACTTAGTGAGAAACTGACCTAAATGGAAAAACTTAAGAAAGTCACTGGATAGAAAAATATATATCACCTTGAAATCATCAAGACAAACATTTTGAGCAAGATTCATGATCACTTCAAAAATGTGACCTCTAGAGCATCAACAAAGTTTTCCTTTGATTTGGTCAGGTGACCTAGTTTCTGATATTAAGTGACCCAGTTTTAAACTAGACCTAGAAATCATCGAGACGAACATTTTGAGCAATATTTATGATGATTTTTTAAAAAATGTGACCTCTGGAGTGTTAACAGTTTTCTGCTGATTTGGCCTGGTGACCTAGTTTTTGACCCCATGTAACCCAGTTTCAAACTTGACCTAAAAATCATCAAGACAAACATTTTGAGCAAGATTCATGATGACTGCTTCAAAAATGTGACCACTTGAGTGTTAACAAAATTTTCTGCTGATTTGGCCTGGTGACCTAGTTTTTTACCCAAGTGACCCAGTTTCGAACTTGACCTAGAACTCATCAAGACAAACATTTTGAGCAAGATTCATGATGACTGCTTCAAAAATGTGACCGCTAGAGTGTTAACAAGGTTTTCTGCTGATTTGGCCCGGTGACCTAGTTTTTGATCCAAGTGACCCAGTTTCAAACTTGACCTAGAAATCATCAAGACAAACATGTTGAACAAGATTCATGATGATTGCTTAAAAAATGTGACCACTAGAGTGTTAACAAGGTTTTCCGCTGATTTGGCCAGGTGACCTAGTTTTTTACCCAGGTGACCCAGTTTCAAACTTGACCTAGAAATCATCAAGACAAACATTTTGAGCATGATTCATGATGATTGCTTAAAAAATGTGACCGCTAGTGTTAACAAAGTTTTCCGCCGATTTGGCCCGGTGACCTAGTTTTTGACCCCAAGTGACCCAGTTTCAAACCTGACCTAGAACTCATCAAGATAAAACATTTTAAGCAAGATTGTGACTGCTTCAAAAATGTGACTGCTAGAGTGTTAACAAAGTTTTAGCTGATTTGGCCAGGTGACCTAGTTTTTGACCCCAAGTGACCCAGTTTCGAACTTGACCTAAAAATCATCAAGACAAACATTTTGAGCAAGATTCATGATGATTGCTTGAAAAATGTGACCGCTAGAGTGATAACAAGGTTTTCCGCTGATTTGGCCAGGTGACCTAGTTTTTGACCCCAGGTGACCCAGTTTCGAACTTGACCTAGAAATCATCACGACAAACATTTTGAGCTAGATTCATGATGATTGCTTAAACAAGTCACCCCGATGCTGCCTAGCAAGTTTGGAGTCAATGGGCCTTTTGGTTCAGAAGAAGCAAAAAAAAGATTTTCAAGATGGCTGCCATGGCGGCCATCTTTGATTTCCAATCGGCACGATTTAAGCTATTTTTCATCTATAAGTCACCACAATGCCTCCCACCAAGTTTGGCGTCAATTGGTTTTTGGGTTTAGGAGAAGAAGCAAAAAATAGATTTTCAAGATGGCTGCCATGACTTGGATTTCCGATTGGCATGATTTTAGCTATTTTTGATCTACAAGTCACCCCGATGCTTCCTAGTAAGTTTGGAGTCAACTGGCCTTTCGGTTCAGGAGAAGAAGTGAAAAATAGATTTTCAAGATGGCAGCCATCTTGGATTTCCCATCGGCACTATTTTATCTATTTTTGATCTACAAGTCACCCTGATGCTTCCTTGCAAGTTTGGAGTCAATTGGCCTTTCGGTTCAGGAGAAGAAGCAAAAAATAGATTTTCAAGATGGTGGTAATGGTGGCCATCTTGGATTTCCGATTGGCACGATATTAGCTATTTTTTATCTACAAGTCTCCCTGATGCTTCCTACTAAGTATTGAGTCAATTGGCTCAGGGGTGTAGGAGGAGTAGGCTTTTAAAGCAATTGCTGACGCTGCGCGACTGACGGACAACGCACAACGGACGGACGACGCACGACGGGCATTGACTGACCATAATAGCTCACCATGAGCACTTCGTGCTCAGGTGAGCTAATAAACCAAGTTTCAGCTTGAATTGATGTTAACTGTTAGAAGAGTTAGCTGGAAACAAAAAAAAAAAGGTTTGCCGACAGACGGATGGACAGACAGATGGGCTGGCGGACAGACTGATAATAGCCAGATCCTGTAGCATGTCCCATTATATAAATGAGCATATAAAAAGGTGAATTTCCTTTTATTTGTGCACATTCTTTTGCCAAAAACCTAACGCCCTTCTTGAATCAGCGGAGAATGGCCATAGAAAATAATTCATGCCGGATCTGGTGGGGATCAAACCCTTAACCTCCTGATTACCAGTTGAATGTGCATCGGACTGATTCAATGAGATCAACTTAAGAGGATCTGCTAAGGAGTAGGAGTATCCTGTGAAGTAATTCTGGAATAATGTTTCTTAATTTGCCATAAAAACAAATGCTGTGGTTACTCGTGAGAAGCGCCTTGGTGAGGAACTTCTGAGTACCCACAACATATGTTTTTTTATGGACTCATTAAAGGAGCCTCGGTAAGGTGCTTCTAAACAGTACCCACAACATTTTTTTATGGACTCATAACAAGCACCTCAGTAAGGTACTTCTAATGAAAGAGTCATTAGAAGCACCTCAGTGAGGCCCTTCTAATGAATACCCATGACATGTTTTTATAGAGAACTTGAGAACATAATCATCTAAGACTCCTCCTTTACAAATCCTCTGTAATATTATATACCACTTGAAATGACTCTCTAGATGAACAGTGAAGACCCTGATTGGATTGTATGGATGAACAGGCTGTTCTGGGCTTTCAGTTGTCTGCATATGCCCCAAATACACATTTTCATAGCAGGGCCCAAAGGCATTTTATCCAAATAAACAAAGTCAAGCTCTTTTTTTTTTTTTTACATTTTTTTTCTTTGGCCATCTGATTACAAACAATAATCCATTTGGCATTTCTATCAGTTTCCTTAAAAAAATATCACAACTCCTATTAATTGCTCAGTCATATCCCAAAATCTTCAGCATGGCCCAAGATAAGATAAGATATCAGGGCCCAGTTGTTCAAAGCTAACAACGTCGTTAGTTAACGATTCTTTAAAATTTACATTGAGTGATACGCAAATATACTGAAATTTTTTGCTGAAAAAATGTGAGTAGCTTTTGCACTGCAAATGCTACTCACATTTTTTCAGCAAAAAATATCAGAATATTGTGCATTGAATCCGCTAAAACAGTTAACGAAACGACCCTTAACAAGCTCGTTAAGCTAACGACGCTTTGAACAACTGGGCCCAGGTAAATATTTTTTCTTATTTCTCCATGAAAATATGCTGTGGGTACTCATTAGAAATGCTTCGCTGAGGCACTTCTAATGAGTATCCACAACATATTTTTTTCATGGAGAAGAAAGAAAATTTCGAAACATTTTGGTTGAAAAAAAAAGTGCCTTATCTGGAGCTATGTCTCAGTGAGCATATATGTACACAAAGAACAAAAACATCTTTTGTGCTGAACCATGCAAATTCAGGACTAAGAAAACAATACACAATGTATAAGTTTGAGAATTTATTCATCAAACATCTCGCTCCCAGTGCTTTCAGACCTCCACTTAAGCAATAAGTGCTGATGGGTAGGGTGCGGGGTTGGGGTTGGGGTGGTTGGTTGCCTGAAATTCTATAGGCCTCACATTTTTTCAATACTTCTTATTTATTTATTTTTTTATTTATTTATTTTTTTAATTTTATTTTCATTCTCAAACAATTACATTTACAAAGCATTGGTGATTATACATATGTATGATTTACAGTATCATTTACTTAACATCAGGAAATACCCACCCTATATATTGATAAGGACTAAGGATGAGAAAAAAATCATCAAAAAAACATCATTACAATACGTGATACAATAGATCTAAACCTCTAAGGCATGGTAATCTTAAAAACAACATTCTTAAACCATATTCTAGCTAGATCACCATGACTAAAAGGAAATATTATATTAATGCTGTTTAGTTTAATTGTCAATGAACATAATATATATTAATGTTAACCATTTTCATGTGTTCTGTCTTTTCTCAACCATTTTGGTGATCTCTCTCTATTACAGCTAGGGGCTTTACATGATTCTCAATTTTACGCAGTATTCTAAAATGCTGACTCATCTCCATTCCCATGTGTCACAATGTCCCCTACAAAGAAAAGTTAAGTCCACCCCCAAAAACTCTCAAACGGCAAAATACTACCAAAAAAGAAATATTTCTTACTAATTCTTATTGATACATGCAACTGTTTTGGGTACTGGATGTCCCCTTTTCGGTGTTAAAATCTTCTTCTTTTGAAAAATCTTCTTTTCAGTATCAAAAGTCATTATGTAAATTGTAATATCATAATATTTATAAAATTCGTTTTGGTACCCAATAACCTCTTTTCAATGGAAAAGATCCTTTTCGGTGTTCAGTTGGACGGCAACTCAGGTTAGTTATTTGTCTGTCATTATTGGCAATGACCAATCCTAATCAACTGTGTGATGTGTTATTATTTGTGTGTTCTAACATGGCTGATGAGACCAATCTTAGCTCTAAACTGTCTGTTGCAGATAGAATAGGAGAGGTCTGAGGAAAAAAGCTCTGCTGATGATGCCTTAGCTCTGGCTTTCCGCTGTGCACATTTCTGCTCGGCTTCGCTGATTCTTCATGCTTCATATTCACCAGCTCCCCTTTTTATGAGGCCTCGCCACTTTGTGCGATCTTGTGCAATCTGTTCCCATGACTCTGTTGTTATGCTGAAGTCTTTAAGGGAGGCTTTGAGGGTGTCCTTGTATCACTTCTTCTGACCACCATGGGATCTTTTCCTACTTGAAGTTCTCCATAGAGGATTTTCTTTGGCAAACGTTCATCAGGCATTCTGGTAACATGGCCTATCCATCTTGACTGTGCCAATTTCAGAAGAGTATGTATACTCTGCATCCCTGCCTTTTTCCGGACTTCTGTGTCTGGACTCCTGTCTTGCCACTTGATCTTTAGAAGTTTTCTAAGACAGCTTGTATGGAAGGGGTTCAGTCTTTTGGCATGCCATTGGTAAACTGTCCAAGTTTCACATGCTTATAATAGTGTTGGCAGCACTACCGATCTATATACTTTCAGCTTTGTGTCAAGTCTGATTCCACTTCGGTCCCAAATACTTCCACGTAGCCGGCCTAATGCTGCACTAGCTTTGGCAATTCTAGCATTGACTTCATCATCAATGTGAACAACTCTAGACAATGTGCTTCCAAGGTAGATGAACTTGTCTACTACTTGCAGACGTTGACCTTTCACTGTGATGGTAGGCTCCTTGTCAGGCTTTGCAGGTGCTGGCTGATATACTACCTCAGTCTTTTTGATGCTGATTGTGAGATCATAGCTGTCACATGAATCAGATACTTGATCATCCACACCTTTTTGCATTTTCTCATCTGTTGGAGCACACCTTTGCTCCGATCAAAGCGATACCTAATAGGTATACCACTGTCACCATTCTGGAAAGCATCTGTAAGCATGGCAGAAAACATCATGCTAAACAGTGTTGAAGCTAGTACACAGCCTTGTTTAACTCCATTTGTCACAGAAAAGGATCAGAAAAAAAAAAAAAAAAAAAAAAAAACTCGCCATCATTTTGGACCCTTGCAAGCATACCATCATGGAACTGCCGCACCATTGCTATGAATTTGGCAGGACAACCAAACTTTGCCATAATTTTCCAAAGTCCCTCACGACTGACTGTGTCAGATGCTTTGGTAAGGTCAACAAAGGTCATGTAGAGGTCCACATTCTGTTCCTGGCATTTTTCTTGAAACTGTCGAGCTGTGAAGATCATGTCTATTGTTCCTCTGTTTTTCCTGAATCCACACTGGCTTTCTGGTAGAAGCCCTGACCGTTCCATGTGTTCATTCAATCGGTTCAGTAGGACCCTAGCAAGAATCTTCCCAGCAATTGACAATAAAGAGATGCCTCGATGATTTTCACAGACTTGATGATTCCCTTCCTTTTGAATAGGTGGATAATTGTTGCATCCTTGATTTCTTGAGGGATGGCTTCTTTTCTTCACATAATGTGAAATAACTCTGTCAGTTTCTCTGCAACTGGAGGACCTCCTGCTTTGTAGATCTCTGCAGGTATTGCATCTGATCATGGAGCCTTGCCAGATGACAGGAGTTTTATTGCTTTCACTGTTTCAGAGACGGTTGGGAGCTCATCAAGCAGCGGATTATATTCCACCTGTGGTAGTCTGTTGATAGCTTTATCACTGATAGACGATGGCTGATTAAGGACATCATCAAAGTGTTAGCCCATCTTTTCAAGATAGCTTCTTTGTCAGTCAGAAGACTAGTTCCACCTGCACTAAGGAGTGGGGTGGTTCCTGAGCTCTAGGGACCATATACTGTCTTGAGTGCATCAAAGAACTTTTTCATGTCCTTTCTGTCTGCAAAGGACTGGATTTCATCAGCCTTTTTTCTCAGCCAGGAGTCTTGCATGTCTCTGAGCCTCATCTGAACTGTCTTGCATACGTTTGAATAGGCAGTCTTGCTATATACTGCGCTGGTATTTCTGAGGTAGTCTTCAAGGAATCCCTGAATTTCTTTGTCATTCTCATCAAACCAATCTTGGTGTGTCTAGGGAATCCATTGCTGAAGAGTGAACGGTGTCTCTTAAGACTGTCCAGCTCTCATCTACATCTTCTGAACTGTGTTCCAGTGCATCTAAACGGCTGCAGAGATTGTTGATGAATGCTTGCCTCTTGCTGTCTTGTTTGAGCTTGGAGACATCTAATTTCTTTGGCACCTTCTTGCCTTGTGGTCATCATACAGGCTGAATGCGCAGGTTGAGTTTGCTGACAACAAGCCTGTTATCTGTCCAACAGTCTGCACCACACAGTTTTAGTCACTCTGACATCCTGTCTGTCCTTCCTTCACACTATGACATAGTCAATAAGATGCCAGTGTTTGGAGCGAGGGTGCATCCATGTTGTCTTTCTGCGAGTTGGTAGATGGAAGACTGTTGGTGATCAGTAATTTATGCTCTGCACACTTCCTTAAAAGTGCTGTTGCACTTCCCTACACCTTCAGATCCAATCACTCCTTCCCAGGTCAGGTGGTCTGTGCCCACTCTGGCACTGAAGTCCCCGAGGAGGATGAGTTTGTCTGTCCAGGGTGCTGCAGAAATCACAGAATCCAAATCATCATAGAACTTGTCTTTAACCTCATCTGGGTTGATCATTGTGGGTGCATATGCACTTACAATTGTTGCATGCCTCTTGCCAGATAAGGGACGTCTCAGTGTCATCAGGCGGTCATTTATGCCTTTGGGAAGTCCTGAGAGTTTGCTGACGAGGTGTGACTTGATGGCGAATCCTACTCCTGCTTCACGCTGCTCTTCTTTCTTGCGTCCACCCCAGAAGAAAGTGTAGCCAGCACCAACTTCTTTTAATAGCCCTTCTTCTGCAAGACGAGTCTCACTCAGAGCTGCAATCTCAATTTTGTATCGGTCAAGTTCTCTACCAACTAGAACTGTTCTTCCCTCAGGTCTGTCAGAACTAGAACTGTCGACTAGGGTGCGCACATTCCAAGCGCCGATGGTTAGAAATAGCACCTTCATCTTCTTTTTTCTTGTTTGACCGCTAAGTGGGATTCCCGCTGATTGCGGTTAACCAGCCAGGAGTTTTGAAGCAGGCAATTGTTTGGGGCACCTTTTTTTAGCCCCTTCCCCATGGGTGAGCAGTGCGATTCTAAAAAGGTCTGCTCAGTCGCTCAGTTCGGCTGCCGAATTCCCCATACTGCTTCACTCTTAAGGAAAGCGACCATATAGAACCAAGCCGCCTGTGTGCAGGTCCGCAACTAAAGCTTCCAGTGTTTCCTCACCTGCTGCTTCGCCACTCGCCCATCGCCACAGGGCTTTTGTATGATTTGCATATATGTGCTTGCTGTGAATGTGTGTTGCTGATTAAGATGACAACACTGTAGACTGATACATATTTACTGGAGTATTCATATTTGTCCACTGATATTGTACTCAATATGCTTAACCCTTTAACTGCCAATCACAACTGTTGTCGTCTGCTTTGTCATCTGCCTGTGAATCTAAGTCATTTCTGCAAACAGTGTGGACCCAGATCAGACTGCTCCTTTAGGATTTAGGAGCAGTCTGATCTGGATCCACACTGTTTGCCTGTATGCATAAAATAGGTTTGAAAAGTTTGCGAGAATATTCAGCAGATGCCGTAAACAGACAACATTTTCAGATGCAGGTTTTCTTGGTGTTTTAAGGGTTAAAATCTGAGCCAGCATATGACAAAACCTATTATAAGACCTTTGTGACCAGTAAAGACTGATCAGCCTGTACATATACCCAGTATGTAAAGGGTTCTCGTTAGTTCCTCTACTGTAGAAGGCCTATGCCATCAGGGAAGACACTAATCAGATTGCATGAATGTGCAGGCTTATCTGAATTTTTGTTGGTCGCACAAGTCTTATTGTAGGTTTTGTCTACGCTGACACATCTTATTTGTTCAAAAGTTTGAAGTTTATTTGGTTTTGTTTATTTGTTTTTTTGTTCACTATTTATAAGCAGCATTGTGTATAAAACTATTATGTTTGAATGCAGAATTTAGCATTATCAGCATTAGCAGGGAACTATTTGTTAGGCAGTTATTAGGTTGGTAGTACCAGGAAAACAGATTGTCCAAATGTGGTATATTAAGTCTGTTGGCATTTTGTCAACTGCCCACAAATATTACATGAGCAACATTGTCAGAAAAAGGCACTTCCAACTTTCCAAGGAATAAATCTGTCGGTGCACATCCCCTGCCCCTCAGCAAGACCATGTCTAGATCTCTGGCTGAAGTTTCTACCTGACCTAATGCTTACATGTGGGAACAGCATAGGTTCTGATGAGATTGTGCAGATGCTGCTTAAATATGCTTTTAAATTAATGGATATATATATATATATATATACATGTATATATATATATATATATATATATATATATATATATATATATATATATATATATATACAATGATTTCTAATGATATGGTATATACTGAGATCTAATAATTAACAGGGCTGGAAATAGAAAAAAAGAAAAAAAAAACAGCACTTTTGGCCACTGCCTTCACAGTTTTACTGGCCAAAGCAATGAATATAATCTAAAGTCAAGTTTGACAAACCGAGTATTTAATGCAAATTTGATCAAAATCACATAAAAACTAAGGAAGTTCACTCTTAAAATGCCAAGATAACCTGCATCTGAAAATGTCTTCTGTTTATATTGTCTGCTGCATCTTCTTGCAAACATTTCAAACATACTTTTTGCATATAGGCAAACAGTGTGGACCAAGATCAGACTGCTCCTCTTGGAGCAGTCTGATCTGGGTCCACACTGTATGCAAACATTCCTTTCAAAATCACAAGCAGATGACAAAGCAGATGACAATTGTTGTGATTGGCAGTTTAAGGGTTTTAATGATGTTTCAAGCTTTCAGAATTACTGTCAAGAATGACCCAGAAAACATTCTCAGTAAGTTTCATTAAGATTGGGTCAATACTGTGACCTCTAAAGTGTTAACAAACTAATTGTTAACCATGGACAATGGAGGATGGACGACAAACGACAGACACAGGGTGATCACAACAGCTCATCCTAATGAGCAAAAATATATACACAAACACAGAGATTGATTGAGCTGAGGATGGCAAACCTGTCAGTTTACCTAACCAAACTTTTCCTGGCCAGGTTTAGTTATCTATGCGGCTGACCAGTATTTGTGCACATTCTTTCGCCAGAAACTGACACAAATATAAGAGATAAAATATTGCTGCAAATAAAATTTATCTTTGTATATTTAATAAAGGCTTTATGGCATCATAAAGCCTTGGCCATTAATCAAACATGCCTAGTCAAGTATAATGAAAATTTTACCACCAAAAAATGAAAATTTTCAGATGAAAAATTCATATTTCTGCTCAAAACAGATTGTGGATATTCATTAGAATGGACTCCATGAGGCAGATCTAACAAGTATCCACAATCTATGTTTTTGAGTAAAAATAAGGAAAATAATGTATACCCCTGTATACCCTGGTTTTACTATAAGAAAAAGTGGGTTTAGAGGGGTCAAAATTATATAGGCATGTTTTCCTATGTTAAATATTCAATATGGCAAACTGCCTAAAGAAATTATGAAATCTTCAAACCTTGCTCACGTCATGTTCATATTTTATCTTCCGATGTTAAATTCAAATTTGCACCAAAATTTAAAGTTTTTTTTATCAATATCTTTGATTTCAGAAACTTTCTTTATGAACCTTACCTTTCCCCATTAAATTTCTCATATGTGAGATGAAACATAAAGAAATAAAATATCAACAGTCCTTACACCATGCAAAAACGTAACTTCAGGCACATGCAGACAGCAAAGGCCCAGATCAGACTGTGCATCCTCGCAGTCTTATCAGGGCCTTCACTGTCCACTAACAGAATCATTGGATACTATAGAATATTTCTATAGAAAGCAATGCCCAGCTGAGACTTTCTACATGTGCAGGGAGATATGCATCTGCACACATCATGAAAACATGCCTATATAATTTTGACCCCCTTAACCCTTCTCTTGCTGAATAAATTAAGATGCCATGCCCACTTCTAATTTCCAGCCAATCAAATTACTTGATCCAGGTTACTGACAGAAATTCACATGTTTAATGACAAATAGTGCAGACCCAGATCAGTTGGCTTCTTCAGAAGCCAACTGATCTGGATCTACACTGTTTGCTAAGACAAGGCAAGTCGTGCTCAGCAAGAGAAGGGTTTAACCCCATTTTTATACAGTAAAACTGAGGTTTACAGGGGCATAATTTTGCTTATTTTGCTTAAAAACATAGATTGTGGGTGCTCCTTAGAACCACCTCTGCTTTGTGATGCAGTTCTAATGAGTACCCACAATCTATGTTTTGAGCAGAAATCTGAAGAATATAAGAATTTTTCCTGAAAATTTTCATTTTTAGTGGTAAAATTTCCAATATATTTGTTTATGCATGTTTTCATAATGTCTTGTGCATACTCCAAGGCACCTGTTCACCTGACACTGCCTACTTTATTGTTTTGTGTTGAGGTTTTACGGCCCAGTCAACCCAATGGGGTCATGTCGAGCGCAGTCAGTTTACCTAACCACACGTTTACTAGGCAGGCTTAGTCCTCTAAGCAGTTAACCAGTATTGTGCACATTCTTTCGCCAGAAACTGACAACTGCCCTTCTTGAATCAGCGGAAGGGAGAGAATGACCGTAGAAAATATTTCATGATCAATCTCCACGAAAGAATGTTGCCAACCTCGGTGGGGGTTGAACCCCTGACCTCCTGGTCTCCAGTCGGATGGCGCATCCAAATGAGCCACCGAGGCCGGCTATTGCCTACTTTATACTTGGTGTTATATTCAACATGAAAAACATTTGTTCTGATTGACCTTATCTAATCAGAAACTATTTGTCTTTTCTGTTTCTGTGTTTTCTATCAAATATTTAGCCTAAAGTAAAATTCATGGCCAAAACTTACTCTGATCTATGCAATTTTCATAGTACATTTGTAATTTTTTTGTCTTTGGTTAATTATTGCTTTTCTCCACTGAGTTTCAACAACTGATCTTTCACAACAATATTGTGAAAATTTCAGAAATTTTTAACAAGTGGTTTTTATTAAAAATCTGCCTCCAATCTACCTTCCCTATCAGTTTTTGCATTATTTGCAGCCATTTTAACTATGTGGAAAAATGAATATAATCAACTTTGTCAGAATAAAACATGGTGCATACACTATGCATTTACAATAAAAGGTTTTGCATTGAATCATGACAAAACTTTGCAAATTTTCTTCTCCTGAGTAAAGTGCCATGAAAGATGTCAAAAGCAGGGTAGGTCAAGAAATCACAACAAAAAAACAATAATCAAAACAAAAAAAAGATACAAAATTATGGTACTAATTCATGCCAACATGGAAACACTTTAGTATTATTAAAATAAATCAGGGCCCAGTTGTTCAAAGCGTCGTTAGCTTAACGAGCTTGTTAAGGGTCATTTCGTTAACTGTTTTAGCAGATTCAATAAGCAATATTATGATATTTTTTGCTGAAAAAATGTGAGTAGCTTTTGCACTGCAAAAGCTACTCACATTTTTTCAGCAAAAAATTTCAGCATTTTTGCGTATCACTCAATGTAAATTTTAACGAATCATTAACTAATGACATCATTAGCTTTGAACAACTGGGCCCTGGTTGCTAACTACAGTAAATGAATATTCCATCACAAAAATATGCCTTTATAATTTTGATCCCCTTAAACCCCACTTTTATATTGTAAAACTGGGGTTTACTGGGGTACAGTTGTATTCACTATTTTTCTTACTTCTGCTCGAAAACATAGATTGTGGGTACTCATTAGAACTGCCTCACCAAGGTGGTTCTAACGAGTACCCACAATCTATGTTTTGAGCAGAAATATGAAAAATATCAGCTTTATTTTTTTATCTGAAAATTTTCAGTTTTTGGAGGTGAAAATTTCTATATATTTGAATAGGCATGTTTTCGTAATGCAAACTTTGTACACTGGAATTCCTGACAAACTGGCATATGCAAAAAGAACAGACCCAGATCAGACTGCTCCTACAGTTTGATCAAGGTCTACACTGTTTGACATTCCAGTATGTATATTAAGAAAACAAAGTTCATTAAAAGCAAAATTTAGCCCAAAAATTTACAGAATAAAGTGTTCGAAATTTAAGGACATTTAATGTAATGATAAAATGAAGAAACTACACAAATGTATAAACTTTTTAAGTAAATTTAGTTACTGCAAGCCCTTCACATGTTCAATATTTGACAAAACACAAAATATGGCATTTTGACATTAGGACAATTCCACTCATTTCCCACAAGATATGTTTCAGTATAAAAGACAAAATGAAAATGTGAAATGATAATACCTTTCCACTGCTATGTAGCAAGGCATAAAAACTATCAGGGCCCAGTTGTTCAAAGCATCGATAGCTTAACAAGCTCATTAAGGGTCATATCATTAACTGCTTTAGTGGATTCAATACACAATATTCAGATATTTTTGCTGAAAAAATGTGAGTAGCTTTTGCACTGCAAAAGCTACTCACATTTTTTCAGCAAAAAATTTCAGCATACTTGCATATCACTCGATGTAAATTTTAACGAATTGTTAACTAATGATGTTATTAGCTTTGAACAACTGGGCCCAGAAATTTATGCTATAATTATCAGCCTATCTGAAGTTATGAATGATAAAATTTCGAACACTATATTTTCTGACAAAATAGCATATGCAGTGTAGACCCAGATTAGACTGCTCCTGAAGGAGCAGTCTGATCAGGGTCTACACTCTTTGCCATTCCAGTATGTATTTTAAGAAATATCTGCATAAAAAGCAAAATTTAGGCCTAATTTAAATAGTATGGAATAAAGTGTTCAAAATTTACATTTACCGTAATGTCAAAATGAAGAAATTGCAAAATGTTTATTTAAAGTAAATTTAGTTACTGCGGGCCTATCACATGCCAATTATTTGACAAAACACAAAGTATCATGACATTCTGACATTAGGATAATTCCAGTCAGTATCCACAAGATATGTTTCAGTATAAAATAACAACATAAAAATATGAAACGATAATACTCCAGTACTACTGATTGTGTTGGATTCATTTTGTGTTGTCTCCCAGAGAAAGGGAGAAAAAAGATAGAAGAGATAGTAGAGGAAATCAAAGAGAGAGATAGGAAAGAAAGAAGAACAGGAATGTAAGTAAAGAAACAGAAGAACTAAAAACATTCCCCCTCTACCCTAACCTGCTACAAGGATAGCAAGCCTTGCCCAACTGTAAGCCAATATCAGTTGAATGCTCCGGTGATATAAGCTACATGATACCTTTGCACCATCCCCCTCTCCGCTACTATCCTGTGGCAGACGAATGACTGTCAAAAATTGATGAAATTTGCCTATTAGCAATCCCAAACCAGATCTCAATATATATCAATGCACATACCAAGTTTGGTGAAAATCCATTGATATTTACTCCAGGAAAGAATATATGGACAGACAGACAACATATGGGCACACTGATGACCAATGTGAAACCTAATTTCCCTGCCACTATTGTGTCCTGAGGTATAAAAAGTATCAGGAATTTATGCCATGATTATCATCCTATCTGAAGCTATGATTGACTATGATTGACAATACCCCACCACTGTCATGTGGCAGGCAGATAACACTGTCAAAAGTTGATGAAATTTGCCATTAGCCCATTAGCCATTCCAAACCAGATGTCCACAATATCAATGCACATATTAAGTTTGGTGAAACTCCACTAATATTTATTCAAGTTGGAAACGACAAGGATGTATGGACAACAGAGGCTTACATAGATGACCAATGTGAAGCCTTAATTCCTTGCCACTATTGTGTGGTGAGCATCACAAAAACATGCCTATATAATTTTGACCCCCTTAAAGTCTACTTTTATATGGTAAAATTGGGGTTTACAGGAGTATACATTATTTTTCTTATTTTGTTAAATATAATATAGATTGTGGGTACTCATTAGAACTGCATTGCCGAGGCAGTTCTAACAAGTACCCACAATCTATGTTTTGAGCAGAAAAATTTCAGAATTTTTCATCTGAAAATTTTCCTTTTATGGTTGTTAAGTTTTCAATATCTTTGAATAGGCGTGCTTTTGTAATGGTATAAAATGAATCAAGGATTTATGCCATCATTATTACCCTATCAGAAGCTATAAATGACAACTACAGTAAATGTCCTAAAACTTTGAACACAAAAGTTTCTGACAAAATGGCACATGCAAATAGTCTGATCAGGATCTACACTGTTTACCATTCCACTTTGTAGTTTATGAAACAACTGCAAAAAAAAGTATGATGGAATAAACTGTACAAAATTCAAGGACATTTACAGTAATGTTGAAATTAAGAAATGTCAAAATTTCTAAGTAAATTTAGTTACACCAAGCCCTTTACGTGCCCGTTATATGACAAATCACAGAAAACAACATTTTGACATTAGGACAATTCCAGTTAGTACCCACAAGATATGTTTCAGTATAAAATAATGAAATAAAAACTGGAACCACTGTCATGTAGTGGGCAGATAAAACTGTCAAAAAGTTGATGAAATTTGCCCATTAGCAATGCTAAACCAGATCTCCACAATATCAATGCACATACGAACTTTGGTGAAAATCCATTGATATTTACTCAAGGTTTTGTCTGGAAACGACATATGGATGGATGGATTACAGGGTTACACAGATGACCAGTGTAAAACCTTAACACCCGGCCACTATTGCATGGCCAGGTATAAAATGAATCAAGGATTTATGCCATAATTATCGTCCTAACCGAAACTATGACTGATACCTATGGTAAATTCCCAACTTTTCACATAAAGATGCTGACATAATGGCATATGCAATCAGTGTAGACCCAGAGAGAGAGCAATCTGATCAGGGTCTACACTGTTTGCCATTCCACTATGTATTTTAAGAAACAACTGCATAAAAAGCAAAATTTAGGCCAAAATAGTATGGAATGAAGTGTTCTAAGCCATTTACCATTAAGATGTCTGGTATACTATTAGAGATGCAAGGGAGATAACAATGATGTCTGAACAGAACTCTGCTGTTCAACATTTGGTTGTCTAACCCCAGCAGTTTTCAAGTGGACTCTTCTGTCTTTGAATCTGGACATGTCCACTTCTGCAAACAGGGATGTCAGCTAAATATCAAAAATGGAATCACAAGTACTGCATGTAATTCCAGATGAGATGGCTTGTTACAAGCTGTCTCATCTGAACCTTAACTGTCTGCATAGGATCTGGTCTGGTCTGCAGTTAACTCGTTGTGGTCGGCATACCCGTAATTGGGTAATTGGCAAACAGTGCAGACCCAGATCAGATGCTGCAGAATGCAGCATCTGATCAGGGTCTCCACTGTTTGCAAATAGTTTAGCCATTTTTCTCTAGGAATATGTAAATTTCATAGCCGGACGTACCTAAAACTGAAATTGAACTCTTCCAATATATAGTGTGGGAGAGTCTATTCAGTCTACAATGGGTTAATTAAGGTTGTGGAATTACCATGCTGGTCTTGTCCAACCTATCCACTAACCCTGAGGACAAGTATGAACTTTAAATTGACTTGTCCTGAGACAAAAACTTCATAGCTCTAGCTAAGAAGATTATCCAGATTATAAGATACATATTTTTCTTATTTCTTGAAGAAACCTTATGTTAGGGTACTCAGAAGGAACCATCACAAAAACATACCTATATAATTTTGACCCCTTAAACCCCACTTTTATACAATAAAACTGTGGTTTACATGGGTGTACATTATTTTTCTTATTTCTGCTCAAAAACACAGATTGTGGGTACTTGTTAGAACTGCCTCGGCAAGGCAGTTGTAACCAGTACCCACAATCTATGTTTTAAGCAGAAACATGAAAAATACCAAAATTCGTATCTGAAAACTTTCAGTTTTTGGTGGTGAAATTTTCAATATATTTGAATAGGTGTGTTTTCGTTCTGTCACCGAGGCACCCGGACCAGTCTAACCCTGTTTTGACTCAAAATTGCTTTTTCAATGGAAATTTTGGATAAATTTTATCAATTTGGGATACTGTATGTATCCTAAATATTCACATCCCTTACTCTTTACCTTAAACTTTTTCTTTAAGAAGTTCATTTTACTAACTATGAATGCATGTTTTTTTTAATTTATTTTTTTTAGAGAGGTTGGGGGGGGGGGGGCTAGATGAGTGGCAAACAGTGTAAACCCTGATCATTCTGTGGCATCTGTTCTGGGTCTACACTATTTGCTCAGGTCTGTCTTTCTGAATATGTAGAGTAAGTACGGTAATCTGGATCAAGTAATCTGACTGGCTGAAAATTAAAAGTGGCCATGGCATCTTAATTTATTCAGCAGGACAAGGGTTAAGATAGCAACTCGCAGGGACTCTTGATCAGACTGCAGATGCACAGGCTGATCTAAGTATACCATGGTTGCATATGTCAACAGGCTGATTATTACCCTAACTTTGGAAAAGCTGAGGGGCACATCACTTTTCCCTCATCATTCATCTGTTTGTCCATTCTTTCATCACACTTCGTTGTTGGTCTCATGACTGATGAACAGTGTATATGCTGGGATATTGAAATTTTATACATCCCAGCAAGCTTGTATATATTTTTATACCAGTTACCAAAAATGTAAACCAAATTTTGCTGATTAAAACAAAAATCTGGATCGAGAATGCATTAAGTACTAGTGTTGGGATTCGCCAGAAGTTCACAGTAGATCATCAGTTTTGTAAAACCAACTGATCATTGACTAATAGTCAACTAGTAGAAAATATTTTATCTTTCAAGAGTTTTATTCAAAGCTCCAGATAAGAGGGATATCAACATAATATTTTTCTTATTTTTTCATAAAAACATATGTTGGGATACTTGCTAAAAGCAACTCAGTGAAATACATTATCAGGCCAAATAAAAAAACTTATGTGTGTTAAGGGTATTGAACACATCTGCATTATGAAAACACGTCTATTCAAATATATTGAAAATTTTACCATCAAAAAATGAACATTTTCAGATAAAAATTCTGTTATTTTTCATATTTCTGCTCAAAACATAGATTGTGGGTACTCATTAGAACTGCCTTGGTGAGGTGGTTCTAATGACTACCCACAATCTATGTGTTTGAGCAGAAATAAGAAAAATAATGTATACCCCTGTAAACCAGTTTTACTATATAAGAGTGGGGCTTAAGGGGGTCAACATTATAAAGGCATGTTTTCATGATATATTTCAGCCCAAAATTTGAAGGGTAAGGACACTAAAATTCAAAATGCAAATTCTATTTTTACCGAAGGGCTAAAATCATAGGGAAGGCTCTCCCGTAAACCTAAAAATAAAAAACTTCGGCTTTATCAAAAAAGTTTGTGTATTGTCTTGTGATCCTGCAAAGACTTGATTTTATCAAGATTATTCCACCATTTAAAGAGAAATCTGTGTGATATAAGTCTAAACCAAGGAGTAAACTTCATCTCACCATGTGCTTCATTATCTGTAAATAAAAACAAAATTTTACATAGATCCAGATGAGAAGATTGGCCTTAAAAACATCAGAGAAATCTAATGAGTACCCACAACATATGTTTTTATGGAGAAATAAGAAAAATTATCCCTGAATTATCATCAAATACTCCTCCATAACTATTCTTCTGTTAATATTCACACTTTTTCGATGAAGAAAGCATATTATGAGAACCTATGATTTGTGAACTTCTGGGCACTGTAAATAAAGGCTAACACACTGAGTTTAAAATACAGAAAACATTTCTCGAGAGATATACAAATCTGATAAACAAGTGAGTGCATTAGCACAATTTTTTTTTTTTATAATTTCAAGGGAAATATTGGATTCTGTTTTATACTCATTTGACATTCTGACATTCTTTGGATTCTTTTTTATACCCTTTTGACATTTTCAATGATGTCAGTAAGTTTTGTAATGTTATGTCATGAATACTTGTCATGTGACATGATAGCATTCTAGTGGAAATATTTCTTTACTCTAGATGGAAATATTTCCTCTGAGGAAATATAAATTATATTTTGCCTGTTGTTTATAAATTGATAGCTTTTCCCTTCCTACATACCTAAGAGTTCCTTCAACTGCCTGTTGTTTATAAACTGATAGCTTTTCACTTCCTCGGGATTAAGTTTTATATCAACATCATTTTGTACAATCAGACAATAGTCTATTTCACTTTCTCCAAACTTGCCATCACTAGGAACATTGTCTGCCTTGTATTGTATACGAGTGATGTAGTGCAGAGAATCTAAAGGAACCTGCAAAGCATTGAAAAATTTTCTTTATGGAAATAATCTGTTGACTATGAAGATCCTGTGTTTACATCCCTTCAACATTATTTAAGTTACACTGAGACAACTGAAGTACACATGTATGATAATAAAAAGGCTCTGTGCAATGGAACGTTATACAGTTAACCCTCCTCTTGCTGAACACCCTGTCTTTGCAAACAGTGTAGATCCAGATCAGTTGGCTTCTGAAGAAGCCAACTGATCTCAATCTGCACTGTTTATCATTAAATATGTGAATTTCTCTCAAAAAAATGTATCAAGTAATCTGATTGGCTGGAAATTAGAAGTGGGCGTGGCATCTTAATTTATTCAGCATGACAAGGGTTAATATAAGCAGAATTCCACCTCCAGCAGGATTCGAACCTGGGATCTCGGGATCTGAAGTCAGGAGCGCTAACCACTTGGCAACCCAGCCACTTCAGGAAAGTAATCTGTCACTCAGATAGAGGACAAGGAAAACACATTAGAACTATTATCACTCTCTTGGCTAATTTAGCAGATGACAAATTGACACTTTTTTTCTCATTTTCCCAGAGGAGACAATTAACATATAATGTCAAAGTCTGTTTTTTTAAAAATGTTGTCTGCTGAAATTTATTTACAGTTGACTTTGTCCTGCTGAAACTGGATATACCATGCCTTTACAAACAGTGTAGATCCAGACCTGACCTTGATCTGCACTGTTTGTCATTAAGTATTTGAATTTGTATGAACAACTCAGATCAAGTAATCTGATTGGCTGAAAATTGGAAGTGGGTGAGGTATCTTAATTTATTCAGCATGACAAGGGTTAAACCAATATCATATTGACACTAAATATACTCAGTCTTGTCTTAGCAAACTTAAGACCCAGATCAAATATCTGCAGCACTTTTCATTCATTTAGTACTACATAAACTTATTCCCAATGCTAGATTTTTGTACAGTCTCACACAGTCACACACCCTGTGTTAAGACAATAAATAACATAGGTCTAGATAAGGGAGGGTATCCAGTAAATATTTTTCTTATTTCTCCACGAAAACATATGTTGTTGGTACGCATTAGAAGCGCCTCGGCGAGGCACTTCTAATGAGTACCCACAACATATTTCTCCACGAAGACATATGTTGTTGGTATGCATTAGAAGCGCCTCGGCGAGGCGCTTCTAATGAGTACCCACAACATATGTTTTTGTGGAGAAATAAGAAAAACATCGATACTTTTGGATTGAAAAAAGCGCCTTAACTAGTGCTATGTAAATAACAATGTGAAATGATAATACCTCATTGCTATCATGTAACAGTAACAGACAAACAACTCTGTCAAAAATTTATGAAATTTGCCAATTAGCAATCCCACACCAGATCTCCACAATATCAATGCACATACAAAGTTTGGTGAAAATCCACTGATATTTATCAAAATTATCATCCGAAAAACATGGATAGATGTACAGATAGTCAGACATATGACCAACCAATGTGAAACCACAATATCCCACCACTTTCATGTGATGGGATATACAATGTACTAAGCATGAGAAATGAATCCTCATGTTCAAAAGTCACATACAAATTGCTAACTTATACTAAATATACATGTATCTTTTGGAGCTACATACAACCAAAATGGCAAAATTCTTCTAAAATCATTAATGCATAGTGTGCTGGTAAAAATTCACAACAGACAACATACTGAAATATTTCTTTCTTACTTCTCCCAGAAAACAGGTTTTGACATGTCATCCAAATTGTCTCCATTGGAGACAATTTGGATGAAATGTCAAAATCTCTTTTCTGGTAACAATAAGAAAAATATTATTGATTAGTCGTCTGCTAAATTCGTGCAGAGTCGTAAAGGTTAAACTTGGAAAGGTACTTTAATTATATTTTTATTCTCATAAAAAAGTGCATACAAAAACTGTAACAGGGTTCATACATTTAGGACTAACCAAAATTCCCTGACAATTCCCTGACACAAATTCAAATTTCCCTGACAGTATTGGAGCCGAAAATTTTATGAATTTAGCAAAAAGACACATCGGGACCAAACATCCCAGCTTCATCAGGCTGAAATGTAACATTCCCTGACATTTCCCTGACATTTTTGCAAAATTATATTTTTCACTGACATATCACAGAATTCCCTGACAATTCCCTGACCTTGAAAAAAATTTAAATTTCCCTGACATTTCCCTGACATGTATGAACTCTGTGTAACACTCCCAGCATTTCTAGAACAAGAGTAAACTCAAATAAAACATGAAACGATAATACCCAGCCATCATCATGTCGTGGGCAGATAACTTTGTAAAATTGATGAAATTTGCCCATGAGCAATCCCTAAGCAGAGCTCTACAATATTGACACATATATCTAATTTTGTGAAAATCCATTGAGATTTAGACGTTATTGTCCTGAAAGTAAAATACGGGTGTAATATAGGCAGATAACTCTGTCAAAATGGACGATTTGCCCATTAACAATCTTAAAGCAGATCTCCACAATACCAATGCATTGCATATACAAAGTTTGTTGAAAATCCATTGACATTCACTAAAGTTATCATCCAGAAATGAAAATAGGGAAATGTACCGGGCAGATAACCCTATCAAAAATTGATCAAATTTGCTCATCAGCAATCCCAAACCAGATCTTCACAATATCAATGCACACACCAAGTTTGGAGAAATACATTGATATTTACTAACATAATCGTACGGATATGAAAATTTTAGACATATCATGGGCAGATAACTCTGTCAAAAAATAACAAAATTTGCCCAACAATGCCAAACCAGATCTCTATAATATCAATGCACACACCAAGTTTGGTGAAAATCCATTAACATTTACTAAAGTTATCATCTGGAAACAAAAATACAGACAGACAGATGGATGGACACACAGGTAGCAAACGTGATACCATAATACCCTGCCACTAACATTTGGCAGGGTATAAAAATATTAGCTTGAGTGATGAGCAATTTCAGAATTTTTTTATAACATGCAAACTGGGTACAATTTTCAGCAGATGACATACTGAAACATTTGTCTTTTTTTTCCCCCAGAAAACAATGGAGATAATTTGAGTAAAATGACAAATCCTGTTTTCTAGGTAAAAAATAAGAAAAATATCATCAATTCATCATCTACTGAATTAGCCTAGAAAGTGGCAAAAGTTAAAGAGCCAAGCAAAATTTGTAGCAGACAACGTTCTATTTATTTTTCTATTTTCCATAGAAAAAAAATCTTGACATTTCATGTGAATTGTAAGCTTGGCAGATGCACTTGCACGGATGCCATGGGCTGATCTGGATCTTTGCTGTTTGTATAAGACATACGGGCCCTTTTTTCAAGTTGTTTTACCCACAGCTTGACTCATTTATTCTCAGCTTGTCACCTGATCTGGTGTTATCCCCAGCTCATGATGTAGTTTCCTCTGTGCCGCTCTCCTGACCCCCAGAGCCTCACTCTCATCTTTCTCAAGGTCAAAGTTCAGAGGATGACTGCAGCAAGTATTGGTGAATAGCCCTTAAAGGAAAATGACTTTATAAATAAATTGGGCTGCACAGTGTGAAAACTTGGCTTCGGGCATATGCAGACCAAAATGGCCCAGATCACCATGCGCATCCGCGCATTCTGATCAAGGCCTTTACAGTCCACTAACAGTATCATTGGATAGTACAGAATTATGAAGGGAGAGCAAAGGCCAAGCTGATACCTTGCATATGTGCAGGATGATCTAAATCTCCAAATTTTGTGTATGTCCGAAGGCATTTTTTTTGCTTGACACAATCCAATTCATGTAATTATCATAGCCTCAGATAAAGGGAATGTTGCTGTAATGCAGGGCCCAGTTGTTCAAAGCATCCCTAAAATAACAAGCTCATTAATGACAAACTTGTTACATAGGTCTAGATAAGGGAGGGAATCCGGTAAATATTTTTTTAATTTCTCCACGAAAACATGCATTGTGGGTACTCATTAGAAGTGCCTCTGCGAGACGCTTCTAATGAGTACCCACAACATATATTTTTGTGGAGAAATAAGAAAAACATCGATACTTTTGGATTGAAAAAAGCGCCTTAACTAGTGCTATGTAAATAACAATGTGAAATGATAAATATTTTTTTTAATTTCTCCACGAAAACATGCATTGTGGGTACTCATTAGAAGTGCCTCTGCGAGACGCTTCTAATGAGTACCCACAACATATATTTTTGTGGAGAAATAAGAAAAATATCAATACTTTTGGATTGAAAAAAGCGCCTTAACTAGTGCTAGGTTGTTAACTGTTACAGCTAAGGTATTTTCATTATACATTAATATTTTGCTGCAAAAATATGACTAGCTTCTGCAATGCAAAAGCTGCTCACATTTTTACAGCAAAAAATATCAATATATTTGCCATATTTTACGACAGAAATTTTAACGTCACTTTAGCGAACACATTCATTAAGTTTTGAACAATTGGGCCCAGATATTTTACCCATTTATGTTGAATGGACTCTTCTACCATAATTCTTTGGACCAGTCCACTTTCAATGACAGGGAGCCAAGTGTGTGTAGATTTATCATGAAATCTTTTCTACTGTCATTCTCTCCCTTCTACTGATTCAAGAATGCCAGTTGTCAGTTTCTGGTGAAAGGATAAATGCAAGTACTGGTTAACAGCAGACAGGACTAAGCCTGCCCAGGAAAAGTGTGCTAAGATAAACTGACTGCCTTGACATGACTTTAACAGTGTTGATTTGGCTGTTAAACTCCTAACCACAACCAAGTGTGATTTGCAAAGCAAATTTGGCATTTTCACAAAAAACATAGCAACAGATAGGGTGCTTTTTTCATCCGAAAAATGCTGATATCTTTCTTATTTCACCACGAAAATATATGTTGTGGGTACCCATTAGAAGCGCCTCGGCGAGGCGCTTCTAATGAGTAACCACAACATATGTTTTCGTGGAGAAATAAGAAAAATATTATGTGGCTACCCCCTCTTATCAGTAGCTATCAAAAAAGCTCAATGATGAAACCAATGAAGTGACAAAGAGATCTACTATACTAACACAAAACTATTCATTTCAGTTGACTTAGCCCTTAAAGGGCTAATTACCAATGCAACAGACAACATTTTTCTTTGTGTATTTTTTTAAGAGAAAATATGGCTTGCCATTTCATGTGAACTGTCTGCCTAGCAGATGACTTACATGATTATGCCAGGTCCTTTTTATCTAAAAATTGACAACTAAAATCTGGAATGTAGTCTGCTACAATTTAGCTGAGTACTTTAACCCTTAAACTGCCAATCACAATTGTCTGCTTTGTCATCTGCTTTTGTGATTTAAAAAATCATTTCTGCAAACAGTGTGGACCCAGATTGGACTGCTCTTTTAGGAGCAGTCTGATCTGGGTCCACACTGTTTGCTAGTATGCAAATATAGGTTTGAAAAGTTTGCAAGAAATTATAATATTCAGCAAATGACATAAACAGATGACATTTTCAGATGCAGGTTTTCCTGGTGTTTTAAGGGTTCTGGGTTAAATTAACTCAATCTGTATATTTTTTCTAATTTCAGACCTTCACACTTAGCACCCTAAGTAAAATATTCAGCAGACTATATTTTAAAACATTTTTTTTTATTATTATTTTATACAGAAAATAGGCTTTTACATTTCATGAAATTTGCCTCCTATGGAGATAATTTGCATGAAAGGCCAAAAAAAATCAGAAAAAAAAAAAAAAAAAAAAAAAAAAAAATATAAACTTGTTGTCTGCTTAACTCTAAGGAATGATTGAGAAACTGGGCCATGGATAATAAACCAGAGTGCATACCTGGGAATGTGATTTTCTTGTATGACCTCTGCTGTAACAGGAGATGACCTCTCTTATTAAACAGGAACACACTAAAGGCTCGATGTAACATACCTAGAAAAACAACCGCCGAAAAGTTATAGCTCTACACAAAGCACTAAGCCAAATTGTAACAGACAACATTCTCTTATTATTTTTCATAGAAAATAAGATTTGGCATTTCATGCCAAGCAGATGATTCACATTAAACTTCAAGCCATATTGTCTCTGAAATGCATAGCAGATGATTCACATAAACTTCAAGCCAAATTGTCTCTGATAAAATGCAAAAATAATTAAAATGTCATCTGCTTCACTAACCCATTTTAGTCTGGAGACCCCCAAAAGGGTAATTGGCAAACAGTGCAGACCCAGATCAGATGCCACAAAATGTGTTGCCTGACCAGTCACCACTGCTGGAGAATAGTGTAGTCATTTTTCTCTAGGAATATCTCAATCACCTAGCCTGACATATCTATTATTGAAATTTGATTCCCAATGAGGTTGTAGAAGTGCCTCAGTGAGGTGCTTCTAATGAGCACCAATAACATATCTAATCTGGATCATTACTGTCTGCATTTGCACGTTTTTGCTGGTACAGGCCATTTGCTGTTTAACTTTTACAGTCATTGTGAGTGAACTATTTGGACATGCATGCTAGTCTGGGCCTTTCCTGTGTTACTATGTTTACTACACCTGACCTGCTTACCATACTTGTGGTTTGATGCACGGCTTGCTAACTTGCATCACAAAAACATGCCTATATAATTTTGACCCCCTTAAACCCCACTTTTATATAACGATAGTAAAACTGGGGTTTACATGGGTATACATTATTTTTCTTATTTCCGCCTAAAAAGATAGATTGTGGGTACTTGTTAGAATTGCCTTGTCGAGGCAGTTCTAATGAGTACCCACAATCTATGTTTTGAGCAGAAATATGAAAAATATTAGAACCTTTTATTTGAAAATTTTCATTTTTTTTAGTGGTAAAATTTTCATTATATTTGAATAGGTGTGTTCTTGTAATGTATTTTGACAGTTTTGATCAATGAAACCATGTCCTGGGCCCTCAAAAGTTTGCAGTAAAGTGGATGTAAAAAGTGGTGTATATCAAAAAATGTACAGATAGAAAAATGACCAGTCATGGTCATTTTACATCAGGTCATATGTCTATTTCCAGTGAGATTCTGCTTTGCAACCACCCCTATATTAGGAGCACTTCACTATACAGACCACTTTTTGCCAGACCCAAATTACTTCCTATATAATTAATGAGGATCTGGATGGGGTATACTGACTGCTGATTAACAGCCTTATTTTTTTATTGACTGCTAATTTTGGCCTAATTTTATTGACTACTGATTTTTGTGAATTTAATGATTAAGCCAAAAAAATCCAAAATATACTAATTTTTGTGATAATAGCTTTATCCATTACTGGTTAAAGGGCTAAAATTTTAATGATTAGCAATTTTTGGTACCATATCCAGACACCCCACCTTGCTCTTCAGTATTAGGACCACCTTTCAGAGACCCCTTCTCAATTTGGCATATGTGTATGATATTAAGACCTCATGTTGGATTTGAGTGAAATTTTGATAGACTGATAACAATTACATAGTGACAGACCATACAATACACCAGTTTACACAACGTAGTATGGTAAACGGCTTAAAATTTTTGAACAAAGTTTTTTTTTTCTTGCTGTCCAAACTTTTATGATTAAGACATGCTAAAAATTTCACTGTTCAAAGTTTTAGGACAGAGCCACTGACCGCTAAAATTAGCTTGACTATCAGAAGTTTTTTGATGCCCTCTCAACATAAAAAGGTTGTTTCTTCTTTTTTTTTTATCTGATTGGTAAAGTTTGTTTGATATTATAAGAAATAGTAAAACCAACTAATACAATTTGCTGATGTTTGTTTTCAATTATATAGTATGTGTGAAAAACAACAGTTTACTAATCTGTGAGTTGTTTCAGCATACGGTTTTGGTTATAAAGAGTCACTGTAAAAGCTTATTAAATAATTGTTCAGTATACCCTGCCTTTGCAAACAGAGCAGATCCAGATCAGTTGGCTTCTGAAGAAGCCAATTCAGAAGCTAACTGATCTGGATCTGCACTGTTTGCCATTAAGTATGTGGATTTATAGCCACAATCCAGATCCAAGTAATCTGATTGGCTGAAAATAAGAAATGGGCATGTCATCTTAATTTATTCAGTATGGCGAGGTTAAATGTGATTTAATTGCCCTATACAGACACATCTGATTATGCTACAGAAAAAATGAAAATACAAAGCATAAATTATGATGCCACGCCCATTTCTAATTTCCAGCCAATCAGATTACTTGATCCAGATTGTTGATATTAATTCACATACTTAATGGAAACAGTGCAGATCCAGATCAGTTGGCTTCTACAGAAGCCAACTGATCTGGATCTACACTGCTTGCAAAGGCAGGACATATCCTGGTTCAGCAGGACTAGGGTTAAAAGAAAATTAATATGTTATAGTCCAACTCAGGAATAAAAGAAGTAAAAAATAGCTAGAACTGGTAAATATAAGTAGATTCTAGTCTGAAATATAAGCTAAGCTATTTGATGGATATTTTAGACAAAATGCGTACTCGGGCCCTTCAAACAGAATATCAGTCACTCTGTTAACAGAATTTCATTCAGTTTTAGCCTTATGCACTAGTCATTTGTATCTACTGCCCCTCAAACCCATGGGGAAGGGTGTGGTGGCGGGGCTAATGTGTGGGACTATGACATTTTGAATGCCTCAGCATTGCGAAAGTAACAACTGTTGTGATTTTGCACCAAAATAGCAGGGACTTCTACTATTTATAATTAAATTAGATTTTTTATTTACCCAATTCTTATTTTTATTGTCCCAGGTGGGGTGGGGTGTGCAATAGAGCAGTGAAAGAGCTGGGCTTTAACTATCCAGTTGTCCCTACAGTGCAGTGAATCTAGCAGTCCTGAGATGAAGGGAAAGCCATTGTCCCCACTAATCCCCAAGGTGTTGAGATGAACAACATGAAATGACATTTCATCAAAAACAGAAAAAACAAATGAATAGGGACTGCAACAGAAATATGGCTCTGGAATGGTCAACAGCTTAACCCTTAAAATGCCAAGAAAACCTGCATCTGAAAATGTTGTCTGTTTATGTCATCTGCTGAATAGTCTTGCAAACTTTTCAAACCTATTTTTGCATACAGGCAAACAGTGTGGACCCTGATCAGACTGCTCCACACTGTTTGCAAAAATGAATTTTAAAATCACAAGCAGATGACAAAGCAGACGACTATTGTTGTGATTGACAGTTTAAGGTTTTGAGCTACCGCAACTAAAAATTCATACCATTATTTATGTTATTTAAGAGATGACACGTCTTTTTTGAAGCTGTTCCAATATTTCTATCCTGCTGATCCACGAGGATACATGGCTCGGTCAGTAGTTTCACCTGCCCTTCATCCAGGCCAGCCGGTAGATCTGATATGTCAGTTATTTCTAATGATTTTCTGGCAGCACCATGGCTTGATCTAGAAAAAGATTCATTAATGCTTAGCACTCTAGGTAAAATTTTCAGCAGACAACATACTAAAACAGTTTTTCTTACTTTTCAAATAAAACAGGATATGACATTTCATGCAAATTGTATCTGTTAGAGATAATTTGCATGAAATGTCAAATCCTGTTTTCTTGGAAAACCATAACTCTATACATCCACTCCTTAAATTTGAACAGTATCATTTTACTACCAGAACACGGATAGGCAGAAATGCTGGAACACACCGAAACGCGCTGGTATTTAGCGAAACACACTTATATTTATTTTTCTCTAATTATTAATGTTCAGTGGCGGATTTAGAGGGGGTTCAGCGGGTTTAGTTGAACCCCTGTTGGAGTTTAAGTTATTTCATTTTCATGGGCAATTCTGAGAAAATGCTGGCAATATGATCAAATCGAACCCCCTCAGCAAAGTTGAACCCCCTTCTTAAAATTCCTGGATCTGCCCCTGATATTTGACTTTATCATTTTATACTTAATGGCCATTTGTGGTTAGCATGTTGTTTAAACAAATTAGATCTGAGTGTACAATAGCTGAACCGCATTTCAGTGTTTAATATTAGTGTGTTCCAATCTGGTGGGTCTGAATACTTATTTTACATTAATCTTCAAACTAAGTTCTTTTGGTGTATACATGTGAAAAATAAAATAACACTTGAAATTCTTAGTTTTGAAGAAGAATATATGGGCCTGACAGTCAATGGAGCACGATCATTTGAATAAACTATCAATCACATTTCAACAGAAGGATCAATGTGAAATTTGGTGGAAATTGGCTAAGTGGTTTCTGAAGAATCATGATTTTATACATGTAAACAGCACAGTGGCAGGGAAATAGGTAAATGTATATGGCCCATACAAATAGGGAAGCAAATTTGACCTTGGAGGCAAAAAGGTCAAATGTCAACATAGAACCATCATTTGAGCAATTTTGGTAGATCTCCTGTCCCCCGTAATTTGTGCAAAGATTAGGACCCAGGGCTTATTTGGTTATGGAGAAGAAGATTTTTAAAGGTTTTTAACATATATGGGCATGGCAGCCATTTTGATCAATGGACCATACCCATTTTAGCAATCTTTCATTCTCCTGCCCATGGAGGCTCCGCATGAAATTTGAGCAACACTGGCCTGGAGGCTTCAGAGGAAAAGCCATTTGAAATTATCAACATTTTTCCATACAAATGTATGGGGCCCATACAAATGCATACAGAAGCAAACTTGACCTCGCCGTAAAAAGGTTAAATGTCAATGTATGACAATTATTTTACCAACTTTGGTAGACCGCCCGTTCCAGATGATATATGCAAAGATTCAGCCACAAGCCATCCTTGGTTTTGGAGAATAAGATTTTTAAATGTTTTTTCCCATGCATAAGGAAGCAAACTTGACCTTGCCATAAAAAGGTCAAATGTCAATGTATGACCATTATTTTAGCAAATTTGGTAGACCCCTTGTCCCCAATGACTATGCAAACATTCAGCCCCAAAGCATCCTCGGTTCTACAGAAGAAGATTTATAAAGGTTTTTACCATATATGGGCATGGCGCCCATCTTGGTCAACGAACCATGCCATTTTAGCAATCTTTTGTTCCCCCTACCTAAGGAGGCGCCATATAAAATTTGAGCATAATTGGCCCAGAGGATCCAGAGGAGAAGTTGTTTGAAATTCTGAATATTTTTCCCAAACAAATGCATAAGGAAGCAAAATTGACCTTACCGTAAAAAGGTCAAATGTCAATGTACGACCATTATTTTAGCAATTTTGGTAGCCCTCCTATTCCCGAAGATATATGCAAAGATTCAGCCATAAGGCATGCTCGGTTTTGGAGAAGAAGATTTTTAAAGGTTTTTCCCATACAAATGCATAGGGAAGCAAACTTGACCTTGCCGTAAAAAGGTCAAATGTCAACATACAACAATTCTTTTAGCAATTTTGGTAGACCTCCCGTCCCTGATGATTCCTGCAAAGGTTCAGCCCCAAGGCATTCTCAGTTCTGGAGGAGAAGATTTTTAAAGGTTTTTATCATATATGGGCGTGGCGGCCACCTTGGTCAACAGATCGCGACCATTTTAGCAATTTTTCGTTCCCCCACCTTAAGGATGCCCAGAGGCTCCAGAGGAGAAGTTGTTTGAAATTCTGAACATTTTTCCCATACAAATGCATAAGGAAGCAAAATTGACCTTACCGTAAAAAGGTCAAATGTCAATATACGACCATTATTTTAGCAATTTTGGTAGCTCTCCTGTTCCCGAAGATATATGCAAAGATTCAGCCATAAGGCATGCTCGGTTTTGGAGAAGAAGATTTTTAAAGGTTTTTCCCATACAAATGCACAGGGAAGCAATCTTGACCTTGCCGTAAAAAGGTCAAAGGTCAATGTACGACAATTCTTTTAGCAATTTTGGTAGACCTCCTGTCCCCAATGATTCCTGCAAAGATTCAGCCCCAAGGCATTCTCGGTTCTGGAGGAGAAGATTTTTAAAGGTTTTTACCATATAAGGGCGTGGTGGCCATCTTGGTCAACGGACCGCGACCATTTTAGCAATTTTTCGTTCCCCCACCCTAAGGAGGCTCCATTTGAGCAAAATTGGCTCAGCGGTTTCAGAGGAGAAGTCGTTTGAAAATGTTAACGGACAGACGCACGGACGACGGACGAAAAGTGATCACAATAGCTCATCCTGAGCAGAGCTCAGGTGAGCTAAAAATATTATGTGGATACCCCCTCTTATCTGTAGCTATGATAACAGTATCAAAAATGTCCTGTGTTTACTTTAAGCATCAAGAGATAAATTGTATCAAGATCATATTTCAGAATTTGCTAACACAGTTGATAACTTTTATATAATAAAAAAATAACAAAAAAAAGCAGACGTAGGAAAATTCTACATATATTAGGCGCGCTCCTGTAAATGCCAGTGTGTTCTGGTGTTTGGGTGTGTTCGTGTTTTCTATGTATATGTACCACTGGAACATGGCTGTTGACTGGGGTGCTCTCTGGTTCTGATCCCTCAACAACTAGGATAGGCTGTTATCCAACTGACAATTAACCCTTGTCATGCTGAATAAATGAAGATGTCATGCCCACTTCTAATTTTCAGCCAATCAGATTACTTGATCTAGATTATAGCTATAAATTCCCATACTTACTGTCCAACAGTGCAGATCCAGATCAGTTGGATTCTTCAGAAGCCAACTGATCTGTATCTACACTGTTTGCAAAGACAGATTGCATCTGGGTTCAGCATGACATGGGTTAAGCACTCTCCTGTAAATACGATTGTGTTTCGATGTTTGGGCATGTTCTGGTTTTTCTATGTACATGTACCACCAGAACATGGCCGATGACTAGGGCACTCTATGGTTCTTATCCCTCAGAAACTGAGATAGGTCTGTAAGGAAAGTTGCTATCCAACTGACAATTAATCTTACTGACAGGAGTTATGATACATTAACCCTTGTCCTGCTGAACCTGGATATGTCCTGCCTTTGCAAACAGTGTAGCTCCAGATCAGTTGGCTTCTGAAGCCAACTGATCTGGATCTACACTGTTTGCCATTTAGTATTTGGATTTGTATGAACAACCCGGATCATGTAAACTGATTGGCTTAAAATGAGAAGTGGGCGTGGCATCTTAATTTATTCAGCATGACAAGGGTTAACATGTCACTGTCAAAATGTACATTTCTTAGCCATAGCTCTATATATATAACCAAGTTTTTTTTAAAACAAAAATACTGACATTTTTCTCATTTCTCAAAAAACGCAAAAAAAAAAACATACAATGGGGTTTAATATTTTTTTTTTCTTTTCTATATAATTAATCTGCTATACGCTCTCAGAGACATTTGATGCAGATCTGATTTGTAAGAAGGCCTACAAGATACCATTTTGAATTACAGTAGGTTTCTTTAATCTGCACAGGGGGCCTTGAGTTAGCGTCCTGATCCAAAGGACGGCATTTTTTTTCATGTCATCCCTACAAATGACACAAAGGAAAGCATGTATGGACACTGAACTTCCCTTGCATATGCCTGGGATTGATTAGACCCCTAAAATCAATGTTGTGGCAATTACATTGTTGGCTAGCCAACTGATAATAAATAAAAACATAGAATGTTCAAGATATACAAAAATATAAAAAAAAGGCTTATTACATTTTGTATTGTGAACTAGGGATTGGCCAGTCCAAAGGACAAATGCTACTCAGGACATTATGGATGATCATGGCTTGGAGCGAATGATACACTTCCCTACTCATGATAAAAACACCTTGGACGAGTCTTAGCTCTTTACCAGGTCAGTTTCAGGATATTCACTCTCCAGACAAACCTACAGTAGTGATCATGATATTGTTTCAGGATTTTTAAAAATCTTCATTCCACATAATTATAAAGAAACCTTGGAGGAAGATATATTCATGTAACAGGTAAAAAAATTATTCAGTGCTCACATGACTTATGGTACCCTCATTCTTGTATGACCATGCAAAAAGTGCCCTACCCAGCAACCCTCTGCCCTAAAATCCTAGCTAGAGCACTGCTAATAATGCCTTGACCGGGGATCAAACCTGGTCTGCTGGACTCAAAGTCCTACACTCAAGCACATCGCTATAAAAGCCAGCTTGTTCCAAAAGGCAGTGCAAGTATGTCATATACCTATACCCGGTAACATTCTCCCCATCCAAACTGAAATTTGTTCCTGAATTTTCTAGGAGCCTGTGAATCATGTGAAATGAGACTGGAGGAGTTTATGCAGACATATGGTTTGTTTACGGTGGGTACGGTCGGTAACAGGTGAAAAAATGTAAATACATGTAACAGTTTTCTCTGACCGGGGATTGAACCTGGTCCTACACTCTACCATGTCGCTATAAAAGCCAGCTTGTACCACAATGCAGTACATTGCGATATAGATGACCTACAGGCATGAAAATGTGATAAATCAGGTATACCATGGTTCTGCGCATGTACATGCGATAATGCACAAGCGTGAGCGAGTGCGCACAAACCATGGTATAACTAAGACGTATACCCAAATCCTCAACAATAATCAGATAATAATGGTTTATCTATAACATACCCAGTGACATTCATATCAGAAAGATGTCTTTGAAACTATATGAGAAAGGATGTGTTAAGATTTGCAAATAAGAAGTACTTCAACGGCTACTTGGATGCTTGATCAGTACTGGAGAACTATAATTTAATAACTTCATTCATTCATGATTCAGCTGATAAGCATATCCCTCAAAAATTAGCAGGTCTGTCTCTTCAATTCCTTGGATCACTCCTCTAGAGTAGCTTTACCTTTCTGTCGAGGGTGAATGCTTGGGACTAACTTCCCACAGGTCCTTGTGAATGAATGTCGACATTATTAATTAGTCGCGAAAAAGAAGAGATGTAGAAGACGAGGTTTCGGAACTCACCAGTTCTACTGTAACCTGTACCAGTACCAGTGACGTGTAATCAGTAAAATTCCAATCTGCTTATCTCTACTACAGGCGAGTGCGCTCAACATTGGGCGACCGCGCTTTCTCTACAGGAAACGTAAATAAGTATTAAAATCACATACAGGAACATAATTACCTATTCATTTTCCGAAGTTGGAAAATACCTTGCCTCGCACATTTTCTGGTGGTGTTCATTTTGATAAAATCAAGTCCGCGATTTCTACTTTCGTTTTCAACGATGGGCAAATTTCACCCAGATTAGTGAAGCGCTTGATTTGTGTAAACACCGGTACTGTATCTCAATGAATAAAATAGAATAGAATAATATTTATATCCTTATACAGAAATATTCACGTGAAATTTATAATATACAAGATACAAGTATTTATTACGAATTTTCCGCTCACATAGGAGCATATACAGATGCATCAAAATGTACTAACAAATGAATAATCAAGGAAAGAGTTCCAAATGACAGACAATAAGTACTAAGAAAGACAGACAGAAAATGAATGAAAAAAAAAAAACAAAACAAAACAAAAAAAAAAAGCAACTATATATTATCATCTATATGATATATTAAAGGGTATCGATCATTAATCTTTATGATCCCAGTCTCCCGAATGTGTCCGCTGGTGCATGCCTCTCAGCAAGGGTGCCCACCAAAACCACCAGAACAAAGTGATCCAGAACATACCGTCCTTCTGCTTGTACCCTCCAGAACCATCTCGATCAATGAATCCGATGCACACAACATCGTCAGAATCAGAATCAGAATATTTTACTGGTGACACATCAATAGACATTCATTCACCAGGGCCAACGATTGCAAAGACTATAGTCTCTATCTATCTATCTATCTATCTATCTATCTATCTATCTATCTATCTATCTATCTATCTATATTCTTATACTGAGACGGTCATAATTGGCCATTACCTCGATCAGTTGTTGGGTGGCTAAATTTAGAATTTAGCTTAAAAAAAAAGAGAAGTCACTGGATGAGTCCTTAAAACTATTTACAATCTGAATAACAGAGCTAACCTAAAACGCATACCTCTGAGTCCCAATCTATACTATAAGGACTTTGAACACCTCTGCGGACTTGGCATCCACCGCAGAAGAGGAAAGACTATTCCGTTGAGGAATAGTTCTAGGGAAGAAAGAATTCTTCAGGGCATCACTATAGGACTGGTATCTACGATATTGTGTGTTGTTTATTTCCGATGCCCTTGTTTGGGTTGTAGCTGTCACAGGGGTCCAATATCTATCTTTATTAATAGACACTACACCAGAGTGTATCTTATAGAAGAAAGTTAAAGAGGACTGCTCACGACGGGCCTCAAGGGATGGCCATTCTAGTTCACTAAGCATGTCACCGACGCTACTTCTATTTCTCCATCGCCGACAGGTCCATCGAGCAGCCGTCCTCTGTACCTTCTCCACCTGCTGAATCTGAGTTTTAACATGGGGATGCCAAATGGGTGATGCATATTCAAGTTGAGGGCGAACCAATGTTTTATATGCAACATCCTTTGTCTGCCTGGGTGCAAAAGCCAGATTTCGTCTAAGAAATCCTAAAGTCCTAGTTGCTTTTGATGATATCTCTGTGAAATATGTTGACCCCAATCAAGATCATCAGTGATGGTGATACAAAGATATTTGGCGGATTGAACCTGTTCCAATATTTGCTGGTGTAATGAATATTCAAACTTAATTTGTTTGTCCGGAAGATGTCGTGACACCCTCATTTAGTGACATTTGGCCACATTGAACTTCCCACTGTGCTAGTCGATCCAGGTCATCTTGTAAAATAAGACAGTCAGAAGGAGAGCATATGTTCCTATACAGGACACAATCATCAGCAAACAAACGGACAGATGACCTGATGTTATCAGGGAGATCGTTGATGAATACCAAGAAAAGGACCGGTCCAAGGACTGAGCCTTGGGGAACACCAGATAAAACAGGGACTTGGCCATCAAGTACAACTTGTTGTGAGCGACTAGAGAGCCATGAGCTAATCCACCTATGTGTGGACCCTCTTATCCCATAATAGTCCAATTTATATAATAGCCTTCTGTGTGGTACCTTGTCAAAGGCCTTAGCGAAGTCCATTATAATCAAGTCAGTCTGTGTGTGACCACGGTTTATGGCCCCATCCAGATTGCTCACAATGTCATGGTAGAATTGAACAAGTTGAGTTTCGCAAGACTTCGGTAAGGTGATGTGAATCTAGCGACAGGGTCCTCAGAACTTTTAGCAGAGGAGATTATAGCTGCAGGGAGTGCATTCCAATCCCTAATGATGTCTGGAAAGAAACTGTACTTATAAATGTCAGTTCTAGCATGTCGCACTTGAAATGCCATTGGATGCTGATTCCTACTGCGCCTTTATGGGGGTTGAAGGTCATCACAAGGTATACTCGCTCTACCTTTTGAATAGCAATATGAGTTTACTACCTTTGCGTCTCTTGTGAAGAGACTCCCACCCTAACTGTTCAAGAATGCTAGTCATACTTCCAGTTTCAAAGTTGTAGTTTCCAGTCACAAACCTAGCTGCACGAATCTGAACCTTTTCTAATTCTTCCTGGACTACTATTCCATGTGGGTCCCAAACAGGGCTAGCATACCCCAGGATTGGTCGCACCAAGCCCTTGTATGCCGTCTCCTTAACATCTTGGGGGCACGGTGATAGATTACGCCTTAAGAAACCAAGAGTTCTGTTTGCTTTTGTGCAAACATTGCTTACATGTGTATTCCATTTCAAATCCTTAGAAATTGTCACACCAAGGTATTTAATATTATCCACATTTTCGAGGACTGTTCATTCTAAGGAGTAAACTGCATTGATCTTTTTTATCCGCTTCCTAGTAAGCTGCATAATGTTACATTTCACAGGCTGAAATCTCATACCCCATTTCCTGGCCCATTTGCCTAGTTGATCAATATCCTTTTGGAGTTTCGATGTGTCTTCAGTGCTATCAATCTGACGATAGCAGACATAGTCATCAGCGAACAAACGAATCTCAAATTCTATTCCAACCATGATGTCATTTATATACAAGGAAAACAACAGTGGACCGAGAACAGTGCCCTGCGGCACACCAGATAAAACAGGTGCCCATTGAGATTTTGCTCCGTTGTCTACAACCCTTTGTTGCCTATTGCACAGAAATGAATCGATCCATACTTAAGTTTTTCCACTTATGCCATATCCATGGAGTTTGCATTTCAGAAGTTCATGAGGAGGAGTGTCAAAGGCCTTCTCGAAGTCCAATATAAATGCATCTACTTTACCTCCTGCATCCGCATCCAAAATGTTGGCCCAATCCTTTATTCCTGTGATCAACTGAGTTTCACAGCTACGATTCTTCCTGAAAGCATGATATAAAGTGAACAGATGTTAGCCAAAGACCATTCCTTGGGGATTTTACCCTTATCAAGAGATTGTTGGAACAAATGAGCTAATACAGGACCAAGTTCTGCCGCAAGTTCTTTAAGGACTCTAGGATGAAGTTCATCAGGTCTCAAAGCCTTTGAGGGATTTAAACTTTTCAACATTTTTATAACACTTTCATTTGAAATGTGAATGTCGCTCATAGGCGGAGCTGACTTCTGAAGTAGCGGGACCTCGTTTTCCGAAGTTTTGGAGAATACATCTGTAAACTGACCATTGAACTCCTCAGCCTGCTCAGTTTCAGACTCAGCCAAACCACTACCATTTCTCCTTTTGAGAGGAGGGATACCCTGATTGTCTTTCCTTTGACTGTTGGTATACCGATAGAAGTCTTTGGGGGTTAACCTTAATGTCACCAACCAATTTGTTAACATACAAATCATGCTACTTCTTGATATCAGCTTTGATTTGTTGTCTCAGTTCCTGACTAAGATCTGAGTTTACTACAGCCAGTCTTTTCACCTCTGCATGAGTTTTGTTCCTTTTTCGAATACTCTTTCTAATCTCTGATGTAATCCAAGGGACGGAAGCTACCGATCTACTTGTCTTAGAGGGAATGTACTTATATACAGCCTCCTGTATGAAAGAAGTTATCAAACTGAAGTTTTCCTGAACAGAACGAGAACCAGAATGACCATTGAAATATTTATCCTTTGCAAAATTTGAAGAATCTCGCCTCATAGAGTCAAAGTCACCCTTCTGATACAAATAAACCTTACGCCGTAGTATCTTCCATGGAGAAATAAAGACCTTTAAAGTGCCTGCAACCATGTCATGATTACTCAGTTTATCAGGAGAGTGTACCTCTTGAAACTATCCAGGTAATGAGGTCAAAATCAAATTTAGTGTATTTTCTTCCCGAGTCGGGAAATTCACCAGCTGTTCCAACCCATGATCGTTCATAATGTCCACAAGTACTTGCCCCTCTGACTGACTTAGCATAGTCCTATTTTTGCTAAGCAGGTCTGGCCAAACAATGTCTCTAAAGTTAAAGTCACCTAGTATGTGGACCGAAGGAAGTTTCTTATGTCGGGTCTTTATGTGCTCAAGCTGATTTCGAAGGAGTTGAAAGTCTTCACACGAGCCACTGGGTTCTCGATACCAACTTGCTATGTAATGAGAAGTTTTGTTTGCAAAGACCTTAGCCCACACTGATTCCGAGTCATTTTCCAGTTCCGTCCATGGCCTATGGGAATTTCCTTGTGAATAAGGAGCATCACCATGAAGGTTCCTGTCTTTCCTATATGCATTGTATGGGCAGGAATCATGGAACAATTCTGAAGCTGAAATTGAACTGTCAATTTTTGTTTCCTGAATAGCTACACTGTCAGGTTTATGATAATCAAGAAAAGCCAACAGTTCCAGCTTTTTGCCTCTTATGCCATTAATATTTAAGCTTACAAATTTCAGTCCATTTAGGGAAGTTGTTTTGTTAGTGCTAGGTGCAGAATATGCCTTATTCATGTCTTTCACCAAGGGATCAAACTTGTTTGACTGTTCGAAGTTGCACTGAGTATCAAAATAAGAATCTGCGCAATACCAAGTATCAATTTCCGATTCAATTTTTTTTCAAACGCCTCGTTGCCAAGTTCTGAACAGGTTGCACGAAAACGCTTTTTGCAGTCTTCACACTCCACTACCTTATCTAATGTTTTACAGTACTTTTCTGAAAAGTCTACACTGAAACCTGGGGCCTCGTAGCGTTATACCCAAGACAGCTCCCCTGAAACTTGATAAGGGGGCGCTTGCATACCCATCGCTAAATAACATTATTTGTCAGTATGGACACAGCCGGGGGAAAGGGAGCACGATAGCATCAACTTATGAAATTACATGAATTATCATCAGCAGGTATATGACATAATTATTACAAAACGTGAACCATGCTCTACTATTATTAGGAAATTTGAATGTGTTTCCGTAAATGTATCCTGATTCTCTAAAGTTTAAAACATGTTTATGCAATGCAGTACAACACATACACAACAAATGGAAATCATACGTACATGAACATGCACACATGAGGCAGAATATTCTATCATGTCTATGTCATTGAAAAGTTAGGCTGTTTAACAAGACTTTAGTTGTTTAAATTCATATGAACAAAATTAGCTAGTTCTTGTATTATTTTGTCATTTTCAGAGTTTAACAGCCAGAAAAATTTATCAGAATTGCTCATCATATTAAAGTTTCTACAGTTATTCACCACAAGTGTAATGAGAGGTTCTCCGGATGCCTGATAAGTGGGGCATTCCAACAAAAAATGAATTTCACCTCCTAAAACACCCACTGAGCATTTTTAATATGTACGATTAGATAGATCAATTCTAACATACCTACCTATTTCAATACTAAACCTATGAGATGAAATACGTAGTCTAGTCAAATCTTTTCTATGGGTGAAATGAAGGGAACCGAGGTATTTTTCAAAACCAAAATTTCTTTTTATTCTTGTGTATGTATCCAGTTTACCGAAAGTGACTTTTTTGCAGAATACCATTCATGCAGATATATATCTTTTAGTAGTTTTGACAGTTTTGTATTAAAGGAAGCTGGTTTCATATGTACGAGTATTGTTGAATGGTATTGTACCTAGAGTTGCTAGTTTGAGAAAGGCTCTTTGAGCATGCAAGTGCATCAGATAATAAGGAATTCTTATCAACATTTTCGAGTGTGCCAATATTTCAATGAAGCCTTAACTATATCAATATAGTATGGGAATCTTCCTAATTCAGACACGACTGCAAAATTAGAACGCTTGCGGTGAACTCCAAGGACAAACTTAGCAAACTTAAAATGAAAATTTTCAGGTTCTATATTATTAAAAATTTTGTCAAAAGAAATTCCATTTCGAAATTTTGCACTAGTAGGATTAAAAGTTCCCCATAATTCACTACCATATAAAAGAATTGGTTTCACTGTATGATCAAATATATGTAGGTTTGTCTTAATAGACAGATGACGATTCAAAATATTTTTACACATTTTGAAATAAGCTTTTAACCCTTTCTTATAAAGTTCAGACATCATTGCCTTCCTTTATATTTGGCATACGAAAAGGTACCAGGCGTTGAAAAGTATAGACCAAGATATCGATACGACATGACACATTCTATGACCTCATTTTGAAATTTATAAAAAGAAAAAAAAGATAAGAGAAAAGTCCAGGGAGTGCCACAATCACAAACCGCAGCCCTTCCCAGACCCCAAGAGGAAGAGGAAACCGACAAATCCAAACAAGCACAAATCGAACAAACGTATGAAAAGCACTAAGACTAGCTCTCTCTTCCTCAAGCGAGGTAATCGCAATACTAAAACGACTGAAAAACACAAGAACAAAATGACACACGGAAAGACATACAACAAATCGCCTCGTAGAATAAACCACAAAGCGACAAAGAGTAAGACTAACACCGGGACCACCGCCTTAGAACGGTCAGTAGAGCAATCACCGTGGGGTTTAAAGCACTTTTACAGCTAGCCAACTTCACCCTGGGTCCCGATGCCACTCTTAATCACAACAAGTAAAACAGAAAGCAAAATAGGCAGCTGTTGAAGGTGACCAAAATGCTAGCATCACAAAACAACTAGTAAAACAGAAAGCAAAGTGGGCAGCTGTTGAAGACGGTGACCACAATGCTAGCATCACAACACATACAGAATAAACAGAAAGAGCTACAAAGAGTAAGACTAACACCTGGACCACCGCCTTAGCACGGTCAGTAGAAAAAAGAACTACCGGGGTGTTTAAAGCACTTTTACAGCTAGCTAACTTCACCCTGGGTCCCGATGCTACTCTTAATACAAAAATACGTTTTATTAGTCTTCCTGCTTTATTGAAAATTATGATCTTTGTTTTGTCAATGTTAACATTAAGGCACCAGTCTGCACAATATTTTTTTTTTCTTTTTTTCTTTTTTTTTTTTTTTTTCAATTTACTTTGTAAACCTACAGCTGATTCCGATAAGATAACTACATCGTCTGCATACATCAAGCAATGTAAATACTTGTTCTGTAACTTAACCGGGTCAGGACAAGAAAACAATAGTCTGGTAGGTCATTAATAAAGATATAAATATTTTGAACAGGTTTGGACTACATGTAGGCACATCACCTTGTCGTACACCAACACCTGACTTAAAAGGTTTTGTTAACCCATTATTAAGACGGACACATGGCCAGCTGTTATTATACATACTCTTAAATATATTATAAAACTTTGTACCTACTCCCAACTGAAGGAGTTTCAATTTAAGACCTGCATGAATGACCTTGTCAAATGCTTTACGGAAGTCTACGAAGCAGGCATATAGTTTGCCATCTGGTTAAACATTAATATAAACATTTAACAGAAAACACATGAGAAAACAAACACTATAGATGTACTACCTTAATTCCAATGCCTCCTGAATAAATTCACAAATAAGTTTTGTATCAACAGCACTACTGGGCTTCATCGAATCATAAGATAAGATAAGATAAGATTTATTTTAAGTCGGAAAGTTGTAAACAATACAAACATAAACTCTAAGTGAGATACAGACTGCTGTAACATCAGTATATGGTTAACATAGTGTAAGTCAGCTATAGGATAAAAGAATTTAGTATTACATATGCAATATTTTAAAAATCAAAGCTGTTCTGGTGTGTGCATCCACTTTGAAATGCACACCACACAGTCAGGAAAGCTATATAAAATTTAAATAATTTAAATTAAACACAAATACCATGCACGTGCATTAAAATATATAGATAGGCACTGACAATGACAATGACAAACAGACAAGGCAGCGGATAGGATGAGCATAAAGTAAGGATGAGCATAAAGTAAGCAAATGACTAAAGCATATATACAGTCGGCCTCGGTGGTTCAGTTGGATGCGCCGTCCGACTGGAGACCAGGAGGTCGCGGGTTCAACCCCCGCCGAGGTCGGCAACATTCTTTCGTGGAGACTGATCATGAAATATTTTCTACGGTCATTCTCTCCCTTTCACTGATTCAAGAAGGGCAGTTGTCAGTTTCTGGCGAAAGAATGTGCACAATACTGGTTAACCGCTTAGAGGACTAAGCCTGCCCAGTAAACGTGTGGTTAGGTAAACTGACCGCGCTCGACATGACCCCATTGGGTTGACTGGGCCGTAAAACCTCAACACAAACAAAAGCATATATACACACCCAATATAAGAGTACATGTAATTCAAAGCACAGAGATAAGATATGTAACGTAGAGCGGTTACAAAGGATCGTTGAGTACATGTAGATCCCCAGCTGTACAGACAGTCCACACTTGTAGGAGTTCGACATGAGACACTAATGGTATGCATAATAATAACACAAATAAATGTAAAAACAAATAACACAGGTTCACATATGCAGTCCAGACTGTGAGAACTTTAAAACTAAAATTTAATATTACAGGCTGAGGATGTACAGTCTTAACTATTCCAGTGGGATAAAAGAGATTTACTAAAATCCGATAACCAGGTAAAGGGTTCCGTAGTACTCGAACAGTATAGCGCAAAGAATTATTACCGTGCAGTGAAGACTTTATCTGAGGGACATGTAATATATTTGGATATCTAAAATTACAGATCAGGTAGAACAGATGGGGCTAAATTATTTAAAATCTCAACAGTTTCAATGGCCATGGTCCTTAAACGCTTTATATGCAAAGCAGGCAGATTTGCTTTGGTCAGCAGCTCATCATATGTCCTAGGATATTCCTCATAAACAAAGCGCAAAGCTTCGAATCATAAAAAATGAAAACATTCATCAGTATTTTAATTCATAACTTGTATCTTTAAACGTATTTTATTTAAAAAATATGTAATCCTAATGACAAAATGTTCCTCATCCATTGTATGATTGCACTGCACATTAATTCGTTGGAAGTCTTGGTCTGAAGTAGCGGCCACGTTCAAAATGGTCTGGGCCGGAACATTTTATGTCTGTTTCTCGGCTCACTGGGGTTCAACTGGTGGTTTTCTTTGCTCCAGTATTCCAGTGATGTTGTTTGACAACCCAGGGATCTCCAAGTATCTCAACACGTTGTTTCTGTTGATTCCCCATCTTTGCTTCATTATATGCTTTATCTGTGATTTATTATTGCCCGTAATAAGTCATTGATGAGTTAAAAGACCTCCACACGGGCCGAAAAATATATGCTTTTAACATCATGGAACACTATGGATGCTGAGGGCGAGGGTTGGAATCCCTTAAAGCTATCTTAACTCGCCCCCCTCCCCCCGCGTCCCCCCCCCCCCCCCCCCGTCCCCCACCCCAAGTTATTCATTACTGACAATTCCAAGGCGGTACTTTCATTGTGGTACTTTTTGTTAATTGTTATGTAGTGTTTCAGTTCTAATGTTTTTCTTTTAACAATATAATAATATTATTGTAAGTTTAAGATACATTCAGTTCAGTTTGAGTTTTTGGAAAGAGTCGCCAAAGCTTTTTGTCATTTGTTCATTTTGTGTCTGCTTAATTGTATTTGTCTGCCTTTCCCTTTGGTTTTGGGGGCTTGATGTGGATCTGATAGTATAAGATCCTCAGTTCATTTATTTAATTTAAAAGCAAATTGTTTGGTTATGGCATTGGCGGGAAGAGGTGGATAGATTTCTTTCTTTGTTATGAAAAAATGAGTTGTTATAAATAGTGAAACTTCGGAGCGGGCTTCAGTTTTGTATGATGTCCCGTAAGAGACCTTCTTGGTTCGTTGTTGTTATCTTTGTACATTAATGATATTTCCACTGACAATGATTAAAAAATAAAACGTTTCGCAGATGATTGTGTTTGCTATCTTGAAATTAGAGTCGCCATTACAAAAACATGTCTATATAATTTAGACACCCTTAAACCCCGCTTTTATATAATAAAACTGGGGTTTACAGGGGTATGCATTATTTTTCTTATTTCTGCTCAAAAACATAGGCGGTTCTAACGAGTACCCACATTCTATGTTTTGAGCAGAAATATGAAAAATATCAGATTTTTTTATCTGAAAATTTTCATTTTTTTGGTGGTAAAATTTTCAGTATATTTAAATAGGTATGTTATCGTAATGCAGAGAACTTGTTGAAACTTCTGAAGAATAAAGATGAATTAGAATGTTGCGCAAAATAAATATAAGGTATGAAAACAAAGGCCTTGTAAATGCAATAGAATGCAGATAACTAGGAAGAGAACAAATAAAATCGATGCTTCTTACACTTTAGAGGGAACTGTCTTGGAGAACGAAGGTTCCATTAAATACCTTGGAGTGACAATCACACATGACGAGATTGAATACATATATTAGCAACATGTGTGCTAACGCAAATAGAACACTTGGTTTCCTGAGACGAAATCTTTATCAATGTCCTCAGCATGTAAAAGAGGCAGCTTATAAAGGATTTGTTCGCCCGGGTCTGGAAAATGGTACTTGTGTTTGGGATCCCCAGGGTGTATTTCTTTAAGAAGAAATTGAAAAAGTTCAGAGAAGAGCTGCTAGGTTTGTACGAGTAACTAGCAATTATTGCTTTGAAACTGGGAGTATGACTGAAATACTGAAAAAACAAAAAACAAAAAAAAAAAAAAAAAAAAAAAAAACTAAGATGGGATTCTCTCAAGAAATGGAGGAGAAGCAGTAGCCTTAGACTTATACTCTTGTACAAAGGTCTAAAGGGTGATGCCAGCATTCCAACAGATGACCTTATCCCCACTCCCCCAATTAGGTGCTGAAGAAATCATCGCTCATTGACTTTTCAGATTCCCACTGCATGAACTCGTTAAGTTCGTTTCAGTTTGACCCTAAGCTTTTTAGCCGACTTGCTCGGTTTGTGTGAGAGAGTGCTCTCTTAATGTCGCGCGCCGCACTAAACCCTATGCTAACAAGTATTGGCTTTCACAAAACGCTTAGCCTACAATAAGAACATTAAATGTAAAAGCTGGTTAAAGATTGGCATAGGTCAGGGTAACTAAAGAGATCAGCTTGACTTATATTTCATGATACAGTCACCGGTCATTAAATATTTCTGGAAACTATTTAATGGATTAACAGTCTTGCATTTAAGGTACTATCTTGGTCCAGATCTGAACTCTGAGGCCTAATTAAATTATTAGCCATATGATAGTTTCTATTACCAGCCAGCCTATCCCCCAGCATGGTGCCACCATTTACACCTAGTTATATAAAGTAATTATTGGAAGCCAGATCCTGAAGTAGGAAATTTGATAAGGTTGCAGGCTATCTGTATGGCCTCAGTGGAGAGCAAGGATTTCATTATTGTTTTTATAGGGACGATTGATATGGAACTCTTCGGGGAAAAAGAAACCCTAAAAAGTTATGAAATCCGCCATTTTGTCTCATTATATATGGGTGATAACCTTAGTTTTCTTCGCATGCAGAAACCAAATTTTGGCTGGAATATTTAAAAGAATACGTTTACTTTCTTTAAATCCTAATAATGAGCATAAGAACAGCTGATTCCCTCTTATCAAAAGTATTTGCTTTTTAAATATCTTGACATTTTTCAAGTTTTGTCAGTTGATAAATGATTAATGTACAACGATAAAAAAGCGAGGAAGGTACCTCCATGGAGGGAAAAAATGGCGGCTGTGACGTCAGACCGTTCCTACCTTGTACTTAATTAAATGAGTAGAATTTGAAGTGAACAGTTTTAATTTTAAATATTTCAATTATTATCAATGCATATCATGATAAAAAAAACAAAAACATCAAGAAGGTCATTTTGTTGAAAACTGCATCAAAAAATTCCAATCCGATCAAAAGTTACAGCAGTTTGAAAATGAGGTATACCTATTTTACTCTTGGAGTACTCTCTCATGATTTTCTCTTATTTCTTACCTATAATGCAGCATTCTGTGATATCATCAAAGATTTAAATTTTTAAATGAATTTAAAATGCTTAAACCGACCAGTGTTTTTTCATTCATAAAAGTTTGAATTTCAACACTGGTAAACATAAATGAATTATCATAATTCTACATAAAATTTAGACATATAATTGCAAATAAATAAATAAAATACTCGTACTTAAATCTGCAGTATTTTTTTTTTTTTTTTTTTTTTTTTTATATATGCTTTTGAATATTCTGGGGTACCGAAATGGTGACAAGAAATTCTATTAAACTGACTTACACTTTTTGCGTCATTATGACCTTTTAACATTAGCGAAAAATTCAAACTGAAATAAATTTTAAAATTATTTGTTTTTTATGTCACACTTTTTATAGGTGATAAGAGCAAATAGTTTGCACATATCACTCCACTTTAGTATCAATGTTTCAGAGAGTTAACAATTTGAATAACAGTTTTATAAAATAGTAGATATTTCAATATTTATAAAGTTGAAAATTTCAGTGTTCAGCTATGGCATCATCAAAGACCTCATGAATATTTAGGCGTAAAAAAAATAGCTGTGTTTCTGCTAACCTGACAGACCCTGTTTAAAACACCCGACTTTGCCATTTTTCATCAGTAAAATAAATAAAAAAAAGTAAAGCACCGACCCTCAACAAAATACCTGAACTTTCATAAAATTACAGGCCCGACCCTTTTATTTTCTGGAGAAAATATAGAAAAAAAAAAAAAAAAAAAAGTTTCTCCTATCTACCGACCAATTTTTTTTCAGCATGTTAGCGGAAACACAGCTGTTTTTATGCCTTATGAGGCAGGATTTGGCTGCTGCTGTTTGACCATGCACATGAAATTTCAAATTGCTATATCTCCGCAACAAATAAAGACAATTTGATCCTGTTTGTGGTATTTTCCTCCTTGAAAAATGGCCTGTCCTGCTCCTATAGAATTGAGCACCTTTATAATTGGCCTTTAAAGTCATACAATATGTATTGTAATTTTATTTCGGGTTTTCTGTGATACTGGTATTTTTGAAATTTGAAGTAAATATGTACAATTGAGAAATAATATTATTATGTCGTTTTCAATACTTTAGTTGGACATTTCATTGTGTTAAGTAATTATAGAAAGTCAAAAGATAAGATGACGAAGTCAACAAAATAGAGAAAAACTAGAAATGTGTCAGTATGACACAGATGCCTCCGTCCAGGGCTATCCTCACCCACAAGCAGGCATTTTGCAAAAAATTAAGTTGAAAAAAAAGGGCCATAACTCTCATAATAATAGGCAGTTTTTACCCTAAATCGAACTTGACCATATTTATGATTATATGCCTGTGTATAAAATATGAATCCAATACACCAATCAATCTTTTTTTTTTTAAAAAATATCGTGAGGAAAACATTTTTTAAAGGTGAAAAAGGGCCATTTGTCCCATAATAATGGGGTGATTTTACCCTAAATCGAACTTGACCTATATTTTATGATTATATACCTGTGTATTAAATATGAATTCAATACACTAATGTTTTCAAAAGATATCAAACTGAAACTGTTTTTCAACTTTGAAAAAGGGCAGTAACTCCAAAAATAATTGGTGGATTTTACCCTAAATCGAACTTGACCTATATTTTATAATTATATGCTTGTGTATAAAATATGAATCCAATTCACTAATCTTTTCAAATCTTTTCAAAAGTTATGGAACTAAACCATTTTTTTCAAAGTTGAAAAAGGGCCATAACTCCCAAAATAGTTGGTGGATTTTACCCTAAATCGAACTTGACCTACATTTTATGAATATATATCTGTGTATAAAATTTGAATCCAATACACTAAACTTTTCAAAAGATATCGAACGGAAACCATTTTTCAACTGTTTTTCTACGTTGAAAAAGGGTCGTAACTCCAAAATTAACTGATGGAGTTTACCCTAAATCGAACTTGACCTATATTTTAGAATTATATGCTTGTGTATAAAATATGAATTCAATACACTAATCTTTTCAAAAGTTATGGAACGGAAACCATTTTTCAAAGTTGAAAAAGGTGTTCGTAACTACTTATGCACAAAACAAATTTATTCTAGTCATTGGTATTTAAAACATCAAATATTTTCACTTTTTCTAATAGTAAAAATGAATGCAAATTATGTAGAAATCTGAAGGCTAGGTAACTTGGAGGCACATTTTCACCAAGTTCGGCTTGTTCATTTTTTCTGAAACTTCACAATATTGCTGTGAAACATCAATAATTTAAATCCAGCAAAGAAAAATAAAAATATTTTCTAAGACAAAATTTCCAAATAATCACTTAACTATAGAAATTGCATAGGTCAGACCAATTTTTGTTCGTAAATTTAACTTTAGAGTAAATATTTGAGAACAAAACACAGAAAAAGAAAAGACAAATGGTTTATGATAAGATATGTTGAATCAGAACAAAATATTTTCATTTAAAATAAAACGCCAACCATAAAAACGTCTTTCCGAGTGATGTCGAAAGGACAGTAGGCTGATCTTATGCACCACTGGGCGCACAAGTGGCTCATTTATTACAAAGAATGAGGAATTGAAAATTTGGTGAACATGGATCTTTAGTGCACTTTTTATTGTCTGTTATCCCCACGTGTTTTTAAGCAAGAGGCCCATGGGCCACAATTCGCTCACCTGATAAAAATAGCTATTGCGCATGCATATTTGCAAATGCCTTGCAACATTCTTCCAATATTGCTACAGCAACTGGAACACATTTGACCAGACCATAAAAAAGCAAAGTTCATCGTAGTCTCATTATTTTAACAAACTTGGTAGACCTTGAGTCCCCAATGCTGTATACCAAGATTCAGTCTCAAAGCTTTCTTAGTACCGGAGAAGAAGTGTTTCTACCATATATGGGCATGACAGCCATCCTGTTCAATGGTGCAAAACTATTTTAACAAATTGTCAACATCCCTTCGACAGAAGGCCCCATTGAAATCTGTGAAAAAAAAAAGGTAAGAGAAAAGTCCAGGGAGTGCCACAATCACAAACCGCAGCCCTTCCACGACACCAAGAGGAAGAGGAAACCGACAAATCCAAACAAGCACAAATCGAACAAACGTACGAAAAGGACTAAGATTAGCCCTCTCTTCCCCAAGCGAGGTAATCGCAATGCTAAAAGGACTGAAAAACACAAGAACAAAATGACACAAAGTAAGACATAAAACAAATCCAAAATTGGTCTATTGGTTTCAGAGAAGAAGACGTTCAAAGATTTCATGATTTTATACCTTTATATAGCCCAGGGGTAAAGGCAGATAACCACTGGGAGCAAAATTTTGATCCTAACTAAAACGTTTTACTACTTTAATTAATCATACATCGTAAGTTTCAGCCATTAGTCTTAAATTCTTATTGAAAAAAAAATGATTTTTTAACTTTTCCTCCATACAAATCTTTAGAGACGCAAATTTGACCTTGCCATAAAAAGGTCACAGGTCAACCTACGATCATCAGACATTGAGTCCTCGATGCTATATACCAAGATTTAGCTCCAAAGCTTTCTTGTTTCTGGAGAAGAAGATTTTTAAATATTTTTAATATAGTTGGGCATGGCGGCCATCTTGTTCAATGGCGTAGAACCGTTTGAATAAATTGCCAATATCCTTTCAATAGAAGGCCTCATGTGAAATCTGGTGAAATTGCTCGAGTGGTTTCGGAGAAGACGACATTTAAAAATTGCACAATTTTATACATGTATATACCCAAATGGCAAGGGCAGATAACCACCATGAGAAAAAATTTTGATTATAACTAAAATGTTTTATTATAGGTAATATGTATTATTATTTTAATCACTCATTGTAAGTTTCAGCCATTAGTCTTTAATACATTTTGAGAACACGAATTTTCAATCTTTTCCTCATACCAATGTATCAGGACGCAAATTTGGCCTTGCCGTAAAAAGGTCAAAGGTCAGCCTAGGGTCATCATTTGAACAAACTTGGTAGATCTTGAATTTATAATGCTTTGCCCCAAAGCTTTCTTGGTTCTGGAGAAGATTTTAACGGACCGTGACCAATTGCACAAATTTCCAATCCCCCCTGTAACAGAAGGCTCCAGATGAAGTTTGTAGAAAATTGGCCCAGGGTTTCAGAGGAGAAGTCGTTCAAAGATGTGGACGGCTTACGGACAGACGGACGGATGACGGATGGCAAGTGATCATAATAGCTCATCCTGAGCCTTCGGCTCAGGCGAGTTAAAAAGCGATGGAGATATTGTGAACGCCTCCGTACGTCATGCTATCTCCTCCTAAACCACTGGGCGGAATTTACTTCTTGCTACATAACTCCCCCTCATGGCAAGGGTGTGACAGAGCAATAGTATTTTCCGTACGTCCGTCCATTTGTCCGTCATGCTATCTCCTCCTAAACCACTGGGGGAATTCAACCAAACTTGCTACATCATTTCTCCTCATGGTTAGGGTATGCGAGAGCAACATTATTCTTTCGTACGTCTGTCGTCCGTCCATCTCTTCATCACGCTATCTCCTCCGTAACCACTGGGCGGAATTGAAACTTGACCTTTTGCTGTCAATCTTCAATCAGCTTCAACAATAATTGTGTGCCAAGCGTAGACCAAGCTTTTTGTGAAAGCGAATACTTGTTTCTCTGAATCTGCGAGATACTCCAAGCATCTCAAATGAATAGTTCATGAAGTGTGAATAATCAACTTGATCAGTTGATGGATTAACTTTAATTAGTTTTAACGTTTATTTTGTTCTAAGCGAAAACCAAGCTTTTTGTGAAAGTTAATATAGTCAAGCATAAAATTTTCTTTGCTAATAAATATGAAAATATCAACTATTGTTGGCAATTTTATATTTATTAGCAGAGAAAAATTTTCATGCTCAGCTGGGATGAGCATGAAAAAAGTTTTATAACCTCAGGCCATACTGTCAAATCCCAAGTTCGCCTTCGCTTTTAATATTTTATCCGTCTTTTCTCATGCTACTTTATATTAATAATTATTATTATTATTATTATTATTATTATTGTTGTTGTTGTTGTTGTTGTCGTTGTTGTTGTTAAAAACATGCGTGTTAGCATGATGTATGTAACCAAAGCATTTGAAAATATGCACAGATCGTGACAGTTAACCTCTGTCTGTGATTTTTCTCTTTGTTGATGATGCTCACATGTGATTTCTCCTTAAGTTACCTCTGTTTGTGCCCCGACTCTAAATCCATCAGGTTTCTCATCGCTGTGTTTCGAGCCTTGCCCGGGTCACGTGTGGGAAAGCCAAGTTCTGCTTACGGATGTTCAAGTGGTTTTCCCCAGGTTCTCCGGTTTTCGTCCAGCTTTGATGAACGATCGGCTCGTTGTAAGTGAAATATTCTTGAAAGGGTCGTAAACGCCCCCCCCCCCCCCCCCCCCAAAAAAAAAAAAAAAAAAAAAAAAAAAAACTTTGTTTGTCATAGTAAAAACCCGACAGGGCCTATGTTTGTTTGTTTTTGTTGAGGTTTTACAGCCAGTCAACCCAATGGGGTCATGTCGAGCGCGGTCAGTTTACCTAACCACACGTTTACTGGGCAGGCGTAGTCCTCTATGCGGTTAACCAGTATTGTGCACATTCTTTCGCCAGAAACTGACAACTGCCCTTCTTGAATCAGCGGAAGGGAGAGAATGACCGTAGAAAATATTTCATGATCAATCTCCACGAAAGAATGTTGCCGACCTCGGCGGGGGTCGAACCCGCGACCTCCTGGTTTCCAGTCGGACGCGCATCCAACTGCGCCACCGAGGCCGGCGACAGGGCCTATGTTACCATGTTAATGTATATACGGCTCTAGATAAATAGTACCAGAACCGAGGATCGAACCAGAGGCCAGTATTCTTACCATTTTGTAACCACGCTCTTAGTTTTCTTCGCTTGAAACGTGTGGGTCACGTGTCGCCTAAAGAAACCAGGGCTGCGCTCAGAGTGCAAAGTGATAGCGACTGTTTTGTTCTGGATCCCTGTGCCTAATGACGAGCGCCAGCAGGAACAGGGCTCCAGGGCAGAACAATCACGTGTAACTTGCACTTCTGAACGCAGTCAAGGTCTGATGCAATCAAAACTTGGTGCTTCCCCAGTTGGAGTATGCAGTATTTGTTTTGCATTCTCATTCAAAAATCCAGCCCCGAGGTTATAAAACTTTTTTCGTGCTCAACTCAGCTGAGCACGAAAATTTCTGTGCTAATAAATATGAAAATGCTAACAATAGTTGGCATTTTCATATTTATTAGCAGAGAAATTTTCATGCAAGAAAGAATTTGGCATTGTTAGTAATTTTAGATTTATTAACATGAAACATTTCTTGCTCAGCTGAGTTTCGCATGAAAAAAAAAATGAATAACCGCGGGGCCCAGTTTCATCAAACAGAGAGACTACCGCGGCTCGATTTACATGCAGGCGTTCCCAAACCACTGGTCATGTTGTTGAAATGCTAGATAAACTGCAACCGCCAACGCTGGAATACCGTCGGATGAGGGCCTCTTTATCATTCTTCAATAAAGTTTATTAGTATGCAAACATAGAGAACTGAAAATTCCTGAAGTGTCAATGTTTTCTGGGCCTGACCAGCCAGTACCTGCCATTTACGCCTCGACAGTGACCCTCAATTAAATTTTCCAAAAATCTCGGAATGGGCTAAAAGACAACAAATGACCAGAAAATAGTGAAGTACGATGAGGTGTGAAGTACGATGAGGTGTTTTACGGCCGTCACACGGTACTAACATCGGCTGTTGTGAAGAAAAAAAAATAAATAACCATTGAGAGCAATGAACACTCATACAGAACTGAACATTCCTAGAGGGGCCATCTTTTCTGGTCCAGTTATGCCTTGTCAGTGTCACTCAATTCTAAAATTGCCCTAATGAGCTCAATGACTACAGAGGACAAAAAACATATAATGTTTTAACTGTACAAAGTGAAGTACCGGACACGTTTAACGGTCGTCACAGGGCACTTACATCAGTTGAAATGAAGATTGACAGATTCTGAACGGAACGACCCTTTACAGCAATGAACATACACACACGCGCTCACACTCACACAGACCTGAAATGGCCATGTTTTCTAGACCAGACCAGCTAGATTCAGACAATTAGGCCTCATCACTGACTCTCAGTTAAGCTTTCCCATAATCCTAGAATGGGCTTGATCATCACAAAGGACCAGAAAATATGAACTAAGCTATAGTGAAGTACGAGGAGCCGTTTAACGGCCGCCATCGGCACTCGGCACTTACACCAGCTGTAGTGAAAATAAATTGATTTTTAAAGGAATGAGCTTTCAGAGCAATGAACACGCACATGGAATTGTAAATTCCTAAAGCATCCATATTGCTAGCAAAATTACATGACATGTATCTTTATAAGACAACCACCTTTCCACATCAACCACTAAAGTCAATCTCAAAGGTGGCTTTCTTACACAGGTTTTACTGTACTTTGAATCACTATACTAAAATTATTCCGAATATACTGGTTGCATGGAATTCTTTGAACTCAAAGATGTGTTTAAATTTTATTGATATTATACATAAAAGGCAATTAGCATCTTGCCTTACTTAGAGCATTATTAAGTCTTATCAGTGCTCTTTGTCCGAATATTTGGATATCAGCAATGTATTACATTCTTTTTCTCAAGGGAATTCAATATCATTTTTCGAGTGGAGGTAATAAATAAATAAATAAATAAATAAATAAATTACATTTTCTGGATGTGCACTTGCATTAATCATACGATATATACCCATTATGAATCGGTAGTTAGTGTGAGCGAGGGACCGGAAACAAACATGTTTCGGAAATCTGATTCTAAGTATATGATTCCTTTTTATATCACGACCAGTCGAGATAATATCAGGCAGGAGTGGGCATAATCAAGACCATCTGTTAGATAGTTCAAGTATTTCAATGTATTATCTCAACAAGTCGCAGGAGTGGGCATTCACGACCATTCGTTAACTATTTCAAGTATTTCAATGTTTTATATCAACAAGTCGTGATAATAAATGGAAAAAGCTGACTGATTATCTAAAAAGCTGTCTTATTAACTCGAATAGTCGGGATGGTTATCTGGTTAAGAGATGGCAGAAATATGCCACCATACATTCTTCCATGATTCACTGTTTTAGCGTAATCGCATGCGTAATTTGTTTTTGGCGATGGCGATTGGATAAAAGTGAGGTAATGCGCGGAGTATTGGTTTCCGGCAAATAGAATGAATGGGTAAAAACCTGTAGTAACATACGAATTTCTGGTCGATTGTGCAATGTTTTGTTTGTTGTTGTTGTTGTTGTTGTTTTTTTAGCTTTGTTTTCATCACGGTTAATCTATCGTTCCTCAGAGTTTCGTTCAGTGTCTTTTTTTTCCCGAACGAGTGTATCTCCTGTTATATATTGGTGCCTAGTGCCAGGATAAATACACATATTATTGGGGCCCACTGAGAAAATTGAGGACCCAGTAACCACATAATGTTACAAAAACGTCGTTTCAGCGTCGCTGTGACGTGTTGTTGCGTGTGGAACTGCATTTATTAAGCAGATGTCATTAAGGTATTAGAATTCCATTCTCAGATGCCCAGGCGCCAGGCATCCCTTCGTTGTCCACAAATTTGAAAATGACTTTTTTTCTCATGTTGCACCTCAATTAACGCATAGCATGCCGGGTAAACATTCAACAGAAGATATTTTGAAATAGTTTTCGTGTTTTTTTTTTTTTTTTTTTTTTTTTTTTTGTTTTTTGTTTGTTTGTTTGATTTTTTTTTTTTTTTTTTTGATTTTTTTTTTTTTTTTTTATTTTTATTTATTTATTTATTTATTTTTTTTTTTTTCAGAAAAAAATGGATTTGACTTTTATGCAAATTGTCTCTTTATCAAATCATATTTTTTGGAAAAAAATAAAGAAACTTTCATTAATTTGTCGTCTGCTGAATTTGACCAGAGAGTGGCAAAGGTTAACAGAACTGCACCCAGTTGTTTGGCTACCCATTTTTACATTCAGTAAACTGGCAATAAATTCCCAGCTAGCATTCTTTATAAATCTATAGCGGGTCGTTATCGGCCCGTCAGCTTCCCTGACGGGTCGGTAACGGCCCGCTGTAGAGTTATGCAGAATCTAACTGGGAATATCATGTCGTCTGCTGAATGTTTTTACATAGCATGCTATGCGTTACTTGAGGTGTAACATGAGAAAAAGTTGGAAAAAAGTTCACAAACTTCTCAAGGAGTTGAAAACTATTCTATGCCACTGTTCCGACTCTATTCCAGCATACTTTATCCTTATTCACTAACTATTCAGGAAGAAGCGTAACGCCTTTCCAAAGGAAACCAAGCAGACATCATACTTTTAGACTTTGCGAAAGCGTTTGGTATATCCCGGATTCCAGATTGCTCTACAAGTTAGACTGCTATCAGGTTCGAAAGCCTGGAGCCGAGCTGTCACACAGAATCGAAAACAGGAAGTCTTATTGGACGGATCCCATCCCCTTTCTGGAGTGTCACAGGGAACAATACTGGGACCCTTGTTATTCTTGGCGTACATTAACGACCTACCAGAGACACTGAGAACATCTGACTGCAGGCTATTTGCCGACGACAGCCTCCTCTGTTATGTTGTAAACAAGGCCAGTGACTAGAAACGCCTCCAGCAAGGTCTCACAGCACTTGAAGAATGTGAAGCAACATGGCACATAAGTTTCAACTCGAGCAAATACTCCGTCATTCGGGTCTACACTGGAAGGGGACAGAAGAAGTACCAGTCTTATTACACCCTCCATGGACAAACGCTAGAGGCTGTTGACGGAAGCAAATAATAGGTCATCGTAACAGATAACCTGTCATGGTCCAAGCATGTGTCAGATACAGCTGTTCTTTTTTCTTACGGATAGTGATTGCTGACCATACATTTATTAATAGGCTGATATGAGTCTTTGCTGGGTGCGCAGGTGATCTTATTAATTTGGCCGTGCCTCGGCTCACTTATGTCACGAAAACGCGTTCATTAATCTTTGAAATATCTGTATGAAAGAGACGATAATTTAGGACAATACCTGAAATAAGGTGGAAGTCGTGAAAAAGACCGAATGAAACGGAACATTAAAATGCGACAAGGATTTCTGATACAGAACAGTTATTTCATGATGTTTATAAATACAAGTATTAGCTTTTTCAAAACGCCAGCAGACCGTTTATTGCATGTAGGCCGCACATGATGACATATGTATCAAGATTCATTGAACTAACCTGAATGACTCCAGTTATTTTACGAGTTTTGCTCCACTCCAAATTGTCAAATTTGCCTCTCACGTGTACACAAATAATAGGTGCCACGGATTTTGTTTCTTGACAGTTACTACAAAATGTATTATCCTGTTAGTTTTCAACATTTTTGACTGTAGCAAATCACTAGATATGGGAGTCCTGGGCTATTATTAGCTGATTCGACAATGGAATGCTTTCATTTTAATGCCAATAAAGATATTACTCAAATTCTGTGAAATGTCAATAACTAGAAGCCCATTGTCCAAAATGGCCCACCTGAGTAAACGACTAAAGAACCTTTAAAGCTCAGTTCAGCATTTTAGACTCAGTTGCCTTGGCAAAAAAAAGTGTACATGGTTGACAACTATTGAACAAATGTTTCAAAAACGTTTCTGTCAAAGTACCTGCAATGATTTTTGATTTGTTTGAATTGGAGTTTTACGGCCCATAAACATATTTTAAGTCATTTCGTGCACAGTAAATTAACTTAATGGTGTTAAATAATGTACTAGTTGTCCATGACCATCATGCATAATGAAAAGATATGGTGTGCTTCTGGAGAAATGAACACACTGCGAAATAATGTTTAAGTTCGTCAAAGTCTATGGGAGCTAATGACCTCCGGGGCGTGGCCAGTTTGGACTCCAGGGGCTTGACTGACAGGATTTATGTAGGGGACAACTAAACGTTACTACATACTAAATATATGAGCTGTGGGCCTCATGGTTTCAGAGAAGAAGATTTTTTTAAAGTTTTTCCCATTATAAGTCTATGGGAGCTAATGACCCCCGGGGCGTGGCCAGTTTGGGCCCCAGGGGCTTGATTGGCAGGATTTATGTAGGTGACCACTAAACATTGCTACATACTAAATATGTAAGCTGTGGGCCTCATGGTTTCAGAGAAGAAATTTTTTTTAAGTTTTTTCGTTTATAAGTCTATGGGAGCTAATGATCCCCGGGGCGTGGCCAGTTTGGACCCCACAGGCTTGACTGGCAGGATTTATGTAGGGGACCACTAAACATTGCTACATACTAAATATATAAGCTGTGGGCCTCATGGTTTCAGAGAAGAAGATTTTTTTAAGTTTTTCCCCATTATAAGTCTATGGGAGTTCACGACCCCCTGAGGCGTGGCCAGTTTGGACCCCAGGTGCTTGATTGGCAGGATTTATGTAGGGGACCACTAACCATTGCTACATACTAAATACATAAGCTCTGGGCCTCATGGTTTCAGAGAAGAAGATTTTTTTAAGTTTTTCCCCATTATAAGTCTATGGGAGCTAATGACCCCCGGGACGTGGCCAATTTGGACCCCAGGGGCATGGTTGGCAGGATTAATGTAAGAGACCACTTAACATCACTTCATGCTTAATCTATTAGCTCTCAGCCTCATGGTTTCAGAGAAGAAGATTTTTGAAGGTTCTTCAGCTTCATAGCTCTATATAAGCATATGACCCCTGGGGTGTGGTCAGTTTGTCTCCCCTTGCTTTCTTTTAATAAAAGTGTGGTTTTCATTTATTTTTCCTGTATAATGTTTGTATTTAATTAGTAATATAAGTGCTTTAAACAGTTTCGAACAGTAGTTCTGTTTTTACTTTAATGGCATTGAACTGTTGCACAGCAGAAATAGAGCTGTTAAAACTAAATAAAAACAGCTGTCAGTTCAAGAGAAGGTGCTAACCCCGATCCTTACGATACCCCAAAAATACCGAGAATTTTGTTCTATTGAGACTCTTCATAAACAGTAATGAAGTTTGCAACACTGCTTACGCCCTCTAGCATATACACAAGCAGAACTACATTTTCAAATATACCACAATGGGTCCGATGATCCCAAAGGAAATGGTACCTCCCACATCCCCGCACCCCCACCCTGGAACACAAACATTATTGGATAATAAATTCCTTTTGGTTTATACTCACTGTTAGATTTTATCTTGTGTTTAAAAATGCGGCTTTAAGAAGCAATTTGACAGCCTTTCCTAAGATAAATACAAACTGTTTCAATGATATTTTTATTATATCTACAGGTACACGCGCAACCGTAATATTGCTTGATGATGATCATTTTAACGCCTAGTTTTAGCTAGTAAATAGCTAAAATATGTTTTAATATTGGTGGTTATGATTGTAAATGATTAGTCGATGAGAATCTCTTCTGAAGAGAAATTTTCGACGAATGAAAACTGTTTTAATTTTCTTAAAAAACACCGCCCATTTCACTGTCCGATGAACGTACACCACAACTTTCTGCCAACCACTACCAGAACGAGGCTAGAACATACTCTCCGTTTTCGACCTAGAGTTTTCGAATGATTTTATTGTGTGACGTAGCGTTTAAATTGTTCTATATTTACAGTGAATATGCACGTCTTTTAATCGCCTTTTCTTTTGGTATCGCTATACAAATTTTTTAAGGGAATTCGGTGCGGGGGGGGGGGGGGGGGGGGGAAGGTTGGGGGGTGGGTGTGGGGGCGGGAGCGGGTGCGTACATGTAGGTGTCTGTCAAGTTTTTCCAAGATTTTTTTTTTTTCAAGAATTTTTTCAGTGCACTGTCTTTATCCGCCATGCCAATCTTCCGCAGAACCAATTACGCATTTGATTACTTCGGTCCTATAACAGGAAGAAGAAGAAGCTTAAACACTTACAGCCACGCAGACCAAAGCAGATGACTTAAGGCTGATTTTGCCATTCGTGGAGAGCTGAGTGATACCGATTCTATTCTACTTATCATTAAATGTACCCATAGTGGTTTTTATACCCGCTCCGCCGAACGCGGTAACCAGCCATTGGGATTTTCCGCAACCGGAAAATTTAGAGAGAAAAGAAAAAAAAAAAAAACAAATGTGAGAACAATACTGATAAAAATGTAGTATTTTAAGAAATAATCATAATATTGTTGAGACAAAATGGTATATTATTACTATACTTTTTATTATTTTACTTTATGTGATATTATATAAATGCTGAAACGTTTGAAACTCGAATATTTGCTGGTGAATGATTCATCCAACCGCCAATGCGCGATTTGCTTATGGACAAACCTGAAATGACAGAGGAACTAATTGGCCAATTCAATTATGCGTTCAATAAAATTGAGAACAATTGAGTTCCGTTAACCTAAAAATCGGCCCCTTTCGCGGACAGTGTTGTGGTGTCTTCAGACAAAGATTGGTCGATCGAATTACCCCAAACTACCCTAAAAGTAGAACACCCCCAAAGTATCGTCCTGTCATGTATTTTCACGCACATCTAATTTGACGCGCTTACATGTTTCTTCCTATTCTTGGTGTAGTATACTTCACTTGCATGCTGATATTTCGTAAGTTATTTGAATGCCCCTTGTTCAGTATTTACACTTATGACGCATGCGCCTCTAGTCTATGTTTTTTATTAAAATATGTCTGCCTCCTGAGTGGAGCGTTCTGTTTTGTTTCTTGTGTTAAATCCGATGTATCTTGGTTCAATCCGGGACAGATACTACATTTTGGCGACGACAAAAACAAGATAAAAATTTCTAGTCATGGCTGCTGCAACAGTAAAATTTCTAGTCATGGCTGCTGCAACAGTTACGGACATCAAGCCGGTACAGCTGTTTGATTGCGGGGATACCATGGGGATTGCGGCGAGATGGAAACGTTGGCTTCGAGCCTTTGAATTATATGCGGATGGAAAGGGGATTACGGGTGTAAATCAGAAACGGGCATTGCTGTTACATTCTGCAGGATTGCAGGTACAGGACATTTTCTTCACGTTAACTGAAGCCGACGGGGCTGACGCCTATGTAAAGGCTACAAAAATGCTAGAAAACTATTTCAAGCCAAAATCAAACGTACCCTATGAAAGACATACATTTCGCCAAATGTCACAAAAGTCGGATGAGACAATAGACCAGTTCATTGTGAGGCTACGCATGAAAGCCGATACGTGTGACTTCAAAGATGCAAATGCGATTGAGGAACAAATTCGGGAGCAGGTCATTGAAAAATGCCACTCAAATCAGTTAAGGCGTAAATTACTTGCTAAAGGAAGAACCCTGACCCTGGCCCAATTGCAGGATACCGCTCGAACATTCGAGGATTCTGAAAGGTCCGCTCTATCCATGGAGGGCTTGCGAGTAGAAGTTAACAAAGTGTCGATTGACAGTAGGCGGAGCTATCCAGCTGCAGCAAAGTACAAAGAGGGTCGTTCATCAAGTAAACAGATTTGTTTTGCATGTGGTCGTACGGGACACATAGCCAAGGATCCGCAGTGCCCAGCAAAGAATCAAAAGTGTCGAAAATGCCATATGATGGGACATTTTCAAATCAGGTGCAAATCTAAACAAGTAAAACCACAGAAAATTGATAGACCGCAGAAAACTAACCAAAAACGTGTTCACCAGATTAAGGAGGGTGAACCTTACTACGCCTTTACTGTTAGGAAAATATCTGAAAACAATTGTGATTCTGCAATTGATGTGAAAGTAGGGGGTATAAACCTACCCATGATTATTGATTCAGGAGCCAGTTGTAACATTTTGGGCCGGGAACAATGGGAGACATTGAAAGCGAACAATATCCAGTGTGTTTCATCCAAAGAGACAAAAACTCTGTACGCATATGGCTCCACTGAACCATTAGAGGTTGCAGGAGCATTTAAAGCAACTGTTTCTGTTGGAAATGACAGTGTGGAAAACGAGGAATTCGTTGTTATTGAAGGGGCAGGACAGTCATTGCTTGGTCGCGACACAGCGCTGAAATTGAATGTCTTGAGATTAGGCCCAAGCGTTAATGTGATTAATGACAGGGGCATTTTGAATCAGTATCCAGAGGTGATTAAGGGGTTTGGTAAACTTAAAAACTTTCAGTTGAAGGTACCGCTGGATAGAACAGTCACTCCAGTTGTTCAAACTGTTCGTCGTATACCCTATCAGTTGCGCGATAAACTGGAACATACACTGCAGGAACTGGAGCAACTTGATATTATTGAACCAGTCAATGGTCCATGTGACTGGGTCTCTCCGATAGTATGTGTTCCAAAAGCCAATGGGAAAGACATACGAATTTGCGTGGACATGCGAAGGGCTAATCTGGCAGTTAAACGGGAAAGGTTCCCCATTCCAACGATAGATGAAATCCTCCAGGACTTGAATCAGAGCTGTGTATTCAGTAAATTAGATCTTCGTATGGGGTACCATCAGATTGAGCTCCATCCAGAGTCAAGGGAGATAACAACATTCGCGACACATAAGGGTCTGTACAGGTACAAACGCCTTATGATGGGAATAAACTGTGCCCCAGAAATGTATCAAAAATGCATACAACAGTTGATTCAGAACATTGAGGGAGCACACAATATCTTAGACGATATTATTGTCCATGGGTCGAGTAAAGAGGAACATGACAAACGACTGGCAAGGGTTCTGGAGACGTTAAGAGATAATGGGTTGACACTGAACATGGATAAGTGTGAACTAAACATGTCGAAGTTAGTTTTCATGGGTCACGTGTTGTCCGCTCGGGGAATCGGACCTGCTGAGGTCAAAGTGCAAGCTGTAGTAAATGCGCGAGAACCGGAGACTGAAGCGGAAGTGAAAAGCTTTCTTGGGTTGGTGACATATAGTTCCCGGTACATACCCGATTTTTCTACCATATCAGAGCCGTTGCGTAGGCTGTTGAAATCAAACGAGCCGTTCATTTGGGGTGACGAACAGCAGGAATCGTTCGATAAGCTTAAAAGTTTATTAGCCGATGCAGACACATTGGGGTACTATGACATGAACGCGAAGACACAGGTCATTACTGATGCATCCCCCGTGGGATTAGGTGCAGTACTGGTGCAGGAACAGGGTGGGGAGTACCGTGTTATTTGTTACGCGAGCAGGAGTTTGACTGATGTAGAGCGACACTACTCACAGACAGAGAAAGAGGCTTTGGCCATCGTCTGGGCCTGTGAGAGGCTACATCCCTATCTGTATGGGATTCAGTTTGAGCTACTTACTGACCATAAGCCATTAGAATTCATTTACTCTCCCAAATCAAAGCCTTGTGCGCGAATAGAACGCTGGGTCTTGCGTATGCAGCAGTACACATATACTGTACGGTGGATACCCGGAAACAGCAATATCGCTGATTCATTGTCGCGTTTGTTACCGAAAACCGCAAAGAAAAGTCCTACTAGCGATGCTGACAGTGAGTATATTCGTTTCGTCGCTGAAGAGGCTACTCCTAAAGCAGTTAGCACCAAAGAAATAGAACGAGCGTCCGACGATGATGCGGAACTTAGTAGCATTCGGCAGTGCTTACTGACTGGCCGATGGTACAGTGTGGAGAATAAGCAGTATATACCGGTGCGGTTTGAGCTCAGTGCGATAGGGAAACTGGTTCTCAGGGGAACTAGAATTGTCATACCGGAGTCTCTTCATGATAGAATTTTGAAGGTGGCTCATGAGGGCCATCCCGGGATTGTCAATATGAAAAAAATACTTCGCAGTAAGGTATGGTGGCCCGGTATTGATAAACAAGTAGAGCAGTATTGTAAAACTTGTTACGGATGTCAACTCGTATCGCAACCAACGAAGCCAGAACCGATGAGTAGAACAGAGTTACCAGATGGTCCCTGGCAGCATCTTGCGGCCGATTTGTTAGGTCCATTACCGACGGGCGAATCAATTTTGGTATTGGTAGACTACTATAGTAGATTCTTCGAAGTCGAAATCATGAAGTCAACCACTTCTGATAAGGTCATTAAGGCACTGAACAAATTCTTTGTCACACATGGGTTACCATTTTCCGTAAAGACTGATAATGGTCCCCAATTTGTAAGTGAATCTTTCAAGAACTTTATGTCTGAGAATGGTATAACGCACCGTCATACCACACCGCTGTGGCCCCAGGCAAATGGGGAGGTTGAGCGCCAGAACAGGGCAATCATGAAACGCATTCGCATTGCCCATGCAAATAGTCGCGATTGGAAGGAAGATTTGTTAAAGTACCTTGCGGTACATCGTAGCACCCCGAATGCAACCACAGGTGCAAGTCCGGCAGAACTTCTTTACCGAAGGAAATTTCGAACCAAGTTGCCCGAATTGGACAACCTAGCACCTGATGATCTTGAGGTTCGCGATAAGGATTGCGAAAACAAGGGGAAAGGGAAAGTCTATGCTGACACGAAACGGCAAGCACGCGAAAATGATATGAAAGTGGGTGATAGCGTCTTAGTGAAACAGGAGAAGGAAAATAAGTTTTCGACAACTTTTCATCCGAGACCTTTTATGCTGGTCCAAAAGAATGGTAACAGTGTACACATAGAATCTGATACGGGCAATATATATAAGCGCAACGTGACAGAAGTGAAGCCGTTTCACAAGCGATCAGGAGTAAATTACCCATTCAGTAAGTATGAACCGGATTTTGAAATTCCAGACAATGACGGGGTGCCTCCACCTCCGAATATCGGTCAGCCCGAGCAACACGTACAACCCCAAGACGAAGCTTCAAACGCATCTCACCCTAACACCGACATGATTGGTTCACCACGTCCTGTCAGAACGAAACGAATACCGGAGAAACTGAAAGACTATGTACTTACTGGTAGGAAATGACTGTAAAGACAAAAGAAACCTCCGTTATTTCTAAGGAGAACATTCTAAAGAAAGTTTAATTGTGAGATCCGAAGTGATGAATATTCAGTATTAGTGAATCTAGTCATTTAAATTTGTTTAGTTTTGAAAGAAAAAAAAAAAAAAAACAGATACGTTTGATTTTAGTTTATAGTTGAGCAGTTAAACACATTAATGAAGCCAAATGGTTAATTATGGTGTTTGAATCAATAGACACAGTCATTTGGAGGGTTCCTAAGTTTCATATAGACATTGTAGTTCTTTATACTAAAAAGGGAGGGATGTAGTATACTTCACTTGCATGCTGATATTTCGTAAGTTATTGAATGTCCCTTGTTCAGTATTTACAATTATGACGCATGCGCCTCTAGTCTATGTTTTTTATTAAAATATGTCTGCCTCCTGAGTGGAGCGTTCTGTTTTGTTTCTTGTGTTAAATCCGATGTATCTTGGTTCAATCCGGGACAGATACTACACTTGGACTTGCAGAAACTTTTTTGTAATGCCTCATCGTTATTGGGGTAGAGCAACATAAGAGGGTCACATCCAGGTGTTTAAGTAGAAATTCTAGGATCTTTTTGGAAAATTACAACCATGTAACCTTAAACGATCAACATTTTGAAAGAAATGCTTAAAGCACATTTTTCCTTTGAATTGAAGCTCAAAATTTTTAAGATGTATCAGCTACATCTGAATCAAACATGCTTGTCTGTTACAGTGTCACCTGATGCATTTATTCACAAGTATGATATATGGTTGAAATGCTATTGCATACACAATATTACTTTTCAAAAAAACTTGGGTCTTATATGAAAATATTTTGCAACTGGAAGAAGAGAAATTCATAAAGTTATTTTCTGTATATTTGTTTGATGCCAAGCATGAATAATTTGAAGAAAAATATTTTTGTTGACAATAAATAATCTATTTAGAACATATTTTATTAAAACGTGACGAATTTGTACAGCAAGCAGGAGAAACAAGCACTTCAGCTGCCCTACCCCTTAAAACTGAGACATAAAAATTGTGGCGATTTGCAAAATGAGGTCAGATTTTTAAAATATATACAGGTGTCATTCAACAGTGATTCTTGTCTTTTTATTTTGCTCTAACAGACAAATGATGCTGCCTGAACATGGTCCTGGTATTATTGTAAAACTTAAATTACTATCTTGCAAGAAAAATAGCAGCCTATTAGAACCAAAATGACAATCACCATGGTGGTCCTATTTCACTTGGAATTTTTATGAAGGCAGTTGATGCAAACTTATTTTAATGATATTAAATAATGTTCTAGAAGTCCATGATTGTCTTACACAAAACAAATGTACTGGGAGTTGTCTGTGAATTTAATGACATGTCAAATAATGCTTAAGTGTGTCAAAACCCATGAGTCTAGGCTACCTTTTAACACATAAAATGTATTCATTGACTTTGCTGCACTTGTATTATTCATTTACATTCAAATTAAGACATTAAGGGTGCCGGGATAACTCAGTCGGTAGCGAGGTTTGTCTCACGACTAGCTACACACCTCTGCCTGTAGGTTTGAGTCCAGCTGGGGACACGATGATGCGGTATGTGTGAATGGTTGGCAGTTCTCTCCCATTTGCAGTGGTTTCGCAGGGTATTTCCCAGTCCCTATACAACTGGAAACTACCCGGGCTTTCCTCCACCATCGAACTGTCCTCTGAAATAATAGTCGGATATGACTGATTCAGAGTAATTGGTAGGAGGAAAATAGGAAAGGAAAGACATTTAGATCTCATTCTTAGGTGATAAGGGTTGAGAAATTTAAATTGAAAATTGGTCTTTGAGGGAGTAGGGAGTGTACGATAATCATAAAGACCCCTTTCTTGGTTCTAATATTAGCCCTAAAAAGGACTGTTTGAATTCAGTGGGGAAGCCAATCTGTCTAATAATTCTTAGCAAGATATGTAATGCTGGACGCAAAAAGACGCTCTGCAAATTTTCTGAGATGAACCCTGTCTTTCGGATCAATGCCGACATCATTATTGATGAGGCCTGGACCATGCTCCCAGAGGTAGTTTCTGCAATTTTCTCAATCTGGATCTTGTTCAGTCTTTTAGCCCAGTAGACGATTCACATGAAACATCAAAACTTGTTTTCATCGAAAAATTATAAAAAAAATAAAATAAAAATGTCGTCCGCTGCAGTTGTGATTGGCACTTCAAGGATTAAAAGGAGATCATAAATTAATCATGTTAATTGTCACAGTGTATAACCGTACAGTCACTAAATCGGAAGCGACAATGGACTGTACACCCTAAAATCATTAGTTCGAAGTAAACAAGTTGATAGGCAACACGGTCAAAAGCACGTAAGTCCATAACGAAATTTTTCTTTTCGATGTGGTTTTCGACATCGGGGAGAGAATCGGATGTACGTTACCTGTAGCATTGTGAATTTGGCATATTTCGACCCAATCTGCGTGTAAAAACAGACTCATTCTGCTCAGTCACCAGTTTTGCTTTATTTTCTGCCGATCGACACGGACAATCAGGGCTAAAATAACCAGAGTTATGGCATCATTTCTGTTCAAACCAACATAAAATCATCGCTACATCTTTATCCTGTGATGTCTAATAACTGAATCCATCGAGATATTACTTTAAACAAAGATATTGCCTCCTGAATCGCACACGTTCGTCTCATTTGACTGTCCGACTAGTGACAAAAACAAACTTTGTTGTTGAACGAATAGCGACGATTTTGTTGTATGTGTTATTGAGCAGAAAAGTTGTTAATAAACGTTAATTTCTGGGATATTCCTTATCGAAATGAAACAACAGAGCAGGGTAAGAAATTCTACTGGGTTGAGTTTGTGTTTAGAGGTCCAGTATGCTGTTTATATCTACCATAAATTTGCGCAGATTAGCATGACAGGTTCAAGGATTTATTTGTAAGATTCAGAATAAATTGCTGGCAGTGTTTCTGAGTTTTTCTATGTAAAGAAAATGTACTTTGAATGTGTTTTCCAACAGATGAAACTAAATACAATGTCAGACTAGCAGCTTAAATAAGACATGAAAACTATTTTTTACAAATGGCAGAATATTGGCACCTACATATAAGATTATCTGATACAGCTTACCTACAAATGCGCCAATATGTGTTCTTACCCCACCGTCTGTATATAATGTGTTTTTTCACTTTAAAAGTCAGGTATTGATACCCTTAACTAACAGACTGTAACCCCTTTACTCACGCTACCTTAAACTACCCTGTAAGGCGAGGACGTGTGCTTGCATCAGGTGCGGAATGTGGGGGTTGTTTTTAGTGTGTGTGTGTTTTTTTGTTTTTGTTTTTTTTATTTCACGTCTATCCTATCTTACCTTTCTAATGCCCTATCTCCTGGGGAAACAGCTTAACATGCCCACTGAAATATATGCGGACATGTGCGGTTTTAACTAACGGTAGCTGTCAGTTACTGTCGGGGGAGAACTTACCTAATGTGTGATTTCTAGTGTCTGATAACGATATTTTGCAGATATTTCCTAATTTTTTAAATGTTTACAAAATATTTTCTTTGCAAAATTGAGCACTTAGTTTGTCGTAAAATGTGCTGTAAAAAATTTGAAAATCGGTCGACAATTAAAAATGTTCTGCCCAAAAATAATTTTGAATAGGGATTTCCTGTAGTAAAAATTCATGGAAGGGAATTAATTATTTTCCCGCAAAAATTTTAAATACTTATTTTTTTTTATCAGGATCACTCGAAATTATCATCAAATGACGCAAAAAACTTGTTTGAGATCAAGTCAGCATATTCAAGTAAAATGTATTGCATTAAATGAAAATTTATGATCATGGATTATCTCCCTTGCTAATGCATCCTATTCAAAATTCATTTTTGCCATTAAAACTTTATCTGTTGACCGATTTTCAAAATTTTTGCAGGTCCTATTAGGACAAATTTAGCTCAAGATGCTGACAAGAAAATACCCAACCCCCCCCCCCCCCCCCCCCACCCCCGTTCAAGAGAAAAAAATTCTCTCGGAAAAATGATTATCAGACGTCAAATTTTACACATTAGTATTGGTTTCACTGCTTAGAGCTAACTGTCGACCGGAAGACGGAAAAATGTGAATTTCTGAAAATCCATACATAGCACTCCACGAAAGCGGTACGTGGCTATGTCACAATTTTGATGGAAATGTTGACAGAGAAAAATTAGCCATCTGATCACAATTTTTTTCAAGAAATGATTGATATCCATCTCAGCAAATGATGATTTCCAATGAAAGCACCCAAAACAATATTTTTATAACCTTTCACTAACTTTTGTTGCAAATGATCGTCATGAATGTGCAAATACAATCACAACTAGTCGGACAGTTTTCATTTCTTGATATGTCGCTAATGATTAGGTACAGTTGTCACTAGTCGGACAGTCAAATGAGACGAACGTGTGCGATTCAGGAGGCAATATCTTTGTTTAAAGTAATATCTCGATGGATTCAGTTATTAGACATCACAGGATAAAGATGTAGCGATGATTTTATGTTGGTTTTAACAGAAATGATGCCATAATTCTGGTTATTTTAGCCCTGATTGTCCGTGTCGATCGGCAGAAAATAAAGCAAAACTGGTGATTGAGCAGACTGAGTCGGTTTTTACACGCAGATTGGGTCGAAATATGCCAAATTCACAATGCTACAGGTAAAGTACATCCGATTCTCTCCCCGATGTCGAAAACCACATGGAAAAGAAAAATTTCGTTATGGACTTACGTGCTTTTGACCGTGTTGCCTATCAACTTGTTTACTTCGAACTAATGATTTTAGGGTGTACAGTCCATTGTCGCTTCCGATTTAGTGACTGTACGGTTATACACTGTGATTGTACCAACTAACAATATATAAAAATACAAAAAAAAACAAAACACATAGTGGGAAATTCGTTTCTGTATTCAATTATTGATTTTACAATAAAAACGACAAAAATGCAATCCTTGTCAAAAAAAAAAAAAAAAAAAAAGCTGGTGAATGGCGGCTATAAAATATTATAATATGTATTTCAACATAGCTAGAGTATGAGAGAAAATGCCCTTGATTCTAATGTCTTATGGGAGCAAGTCCCAGTCAAACCTCCATGAGCTGCAATGAAGAGGTTGAACAGGCCAAAGGTTTGAATGGTTTAATACTCTCCCTTTATCTGCCATGTTGGGAGACAACTGACAAGTTTCTGTACACAATCTTAACCATTTTAATGTCTTTATTCCTCAATGATAAAAATTCTAAGGGACTGGAAACTTCACTGTGATTCTTTTTGAGTTATATAAGAATCAAATAACTATGGTTCGGTCAGAATTTGCCAAGCGACAAGGGAGATACTGATGCTCAAAGTACATCAAAATTCTGTTGATAATATCTATATGCCTGCGTGTCTCCAGCAGGAAAGATATTTCTTGATATGTGATGTTATCAGCAAACTCTTTAGTTGCGTGGTGCCATCTTGAAACCAAGGATAAAATATTGTCCTTAGGCTAATGTGACAGGGCATCTTTAGGCTAACGTGACAGGGCAAACACATACTATTACTATACAGTAATTTGCTAGTAAATGTTATGCAGATTAAGTCATAAATTTAAAAACAAACTACATGTACATCAATATAAAATAGCAAACAGACCAATATATGCACCAAAATATATCAGTATGTGTATTTTTGTATGTATATATGTATACAATATATGTATAAATAGACCTGTATTGTATATTTTATTATATTAATGGTGGTTTGGGGTAATTCGATGGACCTGACACAGTTACTTGGGTCATTAGGGGAAGGGATCAGTAGAGCAATGCAGGCTCCCAAAAATATCTTGTTTGTAATTTCTCTCTAGGTATTTTTGCATTCCAGTACAACAGAAACACTGCTGATAATGAATAATCATATTCTGTGACTTCTTAAAAGGTTCTAAAAAAAACCATCATATTTGTCTCAAATGGTAATATATGGACAAGATAACAGTCAATGGCCAGCACAGCTCTGGGGGATCCCCGCAGATTTACAGTGCTGTTCTAACAAAAGCAAATGCAGCATGCAACTTACCTGCCTCCGCTATTTCGGCAAACATTCGTCTTCACTGCCATATGGGTGTTCAAGGATGAAGAGGATATCATAAATTAATTGTACCAACTAACAATATATAAAAACACACACAAAAAAAAAAAAACACATACATGTAGTGAGAAATTCGTTTCTGTATTCAATTATTGATTTTACGATAAAAATGACAAAAATGCAATCCTTGTCAAAAAAAAAAAAAAAAAAATAAGCTGGTGAATGGCTGCTAGTAAGATATTATGATATGTATTTCAACACAGCTAGAGTACGAGAGAAAATGCCCTTGATTCTAATATTTTATGGGAGCAAGTACCAGTCAAACCTCCATGAGCTGCAGGGGGTGGTCGGGTGGTACGAAGGTGCTGTGTATCTTACATCACTGGGGCGTCCAACTGATATTGGCTTACAGTTGGGCAAGGCCTGCTATCCTTGTAGTGGGTAAGGGGGAATGTTTTTATTTCTTCTGTTTCTTCACTTTCATTCCTGTTCCTCTTTCTTCCCTGTCCCTCTCTTTCATCTCCTCTACTCTCTCTTCTATCTCTTTTCTCCCTTTCTCTGGGAGACGACACAAAATGACCCTCAAGGGTTGACGTGTCGTTAAACCCCAACACAATCAAAATCCATGAGCTGCAGTTAAGAAGTTGAACAGGCCAAAGGTTTGAATGGTTACTCCCCCCTGTATCCGCCATGTTGGAGACACCTAACAAGTTTCTGTACACAGACTTAACCATTACGGGCCCCAGTAGCCTAGTGGATAAGAGAGTTGACTCTTAATCCATTAGGTTTCTCACCGCTGTGGTTCGAGCCTGGCTCGGGTCATATGTGGGAAAGCCAAGTTCTGCTTACGGATGGTCAGGTGGTTTTTCTCCGGGTTCTCCGGTTTTCGCCCACCATCGATGAACGATCGGCTCGATATAAGTGAAATATTCTTGAAAGGGCCGTAAAACCCAAATCAAAAAAAAAAAAAAAAAAAAAAGACTTAACCATTTTAATGTCATTTATCCTCAATGATGAAAATTCTAAGGGACTGGAAACTTCACTGTGATTATATTTGAGTTATATAAGAATCAAATAACTATGGTTCGATCAGAATTTGCCAAGCGACAAGGGGGATATTGATGCTCAAAGTACATCAAAATTCTGTTGATAATATGCTTGCATGTCTCCAGCAGGTAAGATAACTCTTGATATGAGATGTTATCAGCAAACTCTCAGTTGCATGGTGCTATCTTGAAACCAAAGATAAAATATTGTCCCTGGGCTTACGTGACATGATGAACACATACTATTATTATACAGCAAAATGCCAGAAAATGTTATGCAGATTGTCGTAAATTTAGAAACAAACTTCATCAATATAAGATAGCAAACAGACCAATGTATTTACCAAAATACACCAATATGTGTATTTTGTATGCATATATGTGTACAATATATGTATAACTAGACCTATATTGTATATTTTATTATAATAATGGTGGTTTGGGGTAATTCGATGGACCTAACACACATACTTGGGGTCGGTAGAGCAGTGCAGGCCCCCAAAATATCTTGTTTATAATTTCTCTCTAGGTATTTTTGCATTCTTGTACAAGAGAAACACTGCTGATAATGAATAATCATATTTTGTGACCTTAAAAGTTTCTAAAAAAACATCATATTTGTCTCAAATGGTAATATTATGGACAAGCTTTAAACAGTCAGTGGCCAGCACAGATCTGGAGGGGGTAGGGCGGGGAGGTGGGGGTCCCGCATATTTACAGTGCTACTCTAACAAGAACTAAAGCAGCATGCAACTTGCAGCCGCTATTTCGGCAAACATTCGTCTTCGCTGCCATATGGGTGTCATAGCCATATCTTGCTGAAATATTCTCACCAAATGTCAACAAATTCTTTTGATACATCTACAAACCATGGATCAGATATAGGTCAAGTTCTGGATACAGGCCTCCAGTACTTAAATCATAAAAAACACACGAATGAGCCAAGAGCCAGAATAAGACGGGTTTGAAATTTCGTCACGAACTATTAAAATCCAACGAAATGAAATCTCAAACCTGTCTAATTCTGGCTCTTGGCTCATTCGCACGGTAATTATGATTCAATGCATATGAAACTGGCATATATTAAAAATAGAGCCTAGAAGTATTGAGACAGATAGGCCTATGCATACTTTAGACTTAGATCAGATGCCGCAGAGAAAGAATGAAACTAGTTAGGGGGAGCATGGAAATGGAAATTTGGAAAACACTTTTAGGACAATTAGACCTGTGTGACCAGTGAGATCAGCCTGTGCATTTGTGCAGTCTGATCAGTCTTCGCTGTTCGCATGAGCTTCTATGGCCTCTGGGGTTTTCAAGATCATCCTCCGAGTATATGCATTTACTCAGAGTAACTGGGGTGATTTGGGGGAGTCCGAGAAATGCGAGATTCAACAAAATCATATCAGAACAAATTATTCACTCAACTGAATATACACATGTGTTTTATACAAAAGTCTTATGTAGTTTTTGTTTAAAGTGATGGTCATTCATGTTTTTCACAGGTATTCCTGTGGTATAATAATTAGTGGACTATTAATAATGTTTTCAAAGACAACACTTCAAAGATAATTTGCAAATTGTTTGCAGTTAAAATACTATTCATTTTCGTATGTTGACATAATATTTCTTAATCAATCAAAGCCAGTATTGGTGTCTTCAGTAGGTGTCTTTCACAGGTAGATCTGTATTTTTCAAAGGTATTTTGGTAGTATTCCGGTATTTCGATAAGTCATGTGACTGGTCTAAAGGGTGCTGCCAGCATTCCAACAGATGATCTTATCCCCCCAATTAGTCTTAGTAGAAATCACCATTCATTGACTTTTCAGACCCCCACTGCAAGAACTGACATTTACAAGGGCTTGTTCTTCCCTGAAACAATCAGAGATTGGAATGCCCTTCCAGATTTGTTTATTACATGCACCTCTGCTGAAGGTGCAGAGGATGGTGTGGCTAGGTTTACCCCTCTGGTGAGAGCTAGGAACTAACATCCCATATCACAGGTCCTGATGAATGAATGTCATTAGACGTGTAACCAGTAAAAATTCTGATTCTGATTTTCATATTCTATTCCTCAATGGAATGTTTGTGAAGTTCACCTTCGGTCTCCAGCCTCTGTGAAATTTCAAGTGGATCATTTCTGAAATAACAATGTAACAAAATTTGTAACCAGGGCCCAGTTGTTCAAAGCGTCGTTAGCTTAACGAGCTCGTTAAGGGTCATTTCATTAACTGTTTTAGCAGATTCAATATACAATACAGCTGTATTCTGATATTTTTTGCTGAAAAAATGTGAGTAGCTTTTGCACTGAAAAAGCTACTCACATTTTTTCAGCAAAAAATTTCAACATATTTGCATATCATTCGATTTGAATTTTAACGAATTGCTAACTAACGACGTCGTTAGCTTTGAACAACTGGGCCCAAGTGCACAAGCTCAGACAGAGTGCACAGACTTGTGAATTTCTACTCTGCTTTTGACATCTTTCAGAAAGTCATTATATGGGCTGCACCAAGAGAAAATGTGCCTTCAGAGCATGTGCAGACAGCAAAGGCCTGATCAGGGCCCTCACGGTCTGCTACCAGGCCCAGAGGTTATAAAACTTTTTTCATGCGCAACTCAGCTGAGCATGAAATTTTCTCTGCTAATAAAAATGAAAATGCCATCAGTAATTGGCATTTTCATATTTATTAGCAGAGAAAATTTCATGCTCAGCTACATGTATGTTTAGCAAGAAAGAGTTTACAGTTGTTAGTTATTTGATATTTATAAGCATGCAAAATTTCATGCTCAGCTAAGTTGAGCATGAAAAAGTTTTAAAATCTCAGGGCCAGAATCAGTAGATACTATAGAATGTACAATGGAAAGTAAAGGCCAAGATGAGACCTTGTACATGCACAGGATGATGTGAATTTGCACATTTTGCACATACTCAAAGGTACCTTTTCGCTTGGCATAGCCCATTTGCATGGCAATTTCAGATCAAACAAATTTGCAAATTTGTATGATGATTCAATTCAGAACCTTTTATCGTAACAACCTTTGCACCAAAAGTTTCTTTATGTACTTGTGTCACCGGGGCGTCCAACTGATATTACATGTAGCTTACAGTTGGGCAAGGCCTGCTACCCTTGCAGCAGGTGGGGATAGAGGGGGAATGTTTTTTACTTCTTCAGTTTCTTCACTTTCAATCATTTTCCTCCTTGTCCCCTGTCTCTCTCTTTCACCTCCTCTACTATCTCTTCTATCTCTCTTCTCCCTTTCTCTTGGAGACGACACAAAATGATCCACAAGGTTTGACGTTCATTAAACCTCAACACAATCAAATTCTTTATGTTCAGTCATTATAATAAATCATTTCCATTTTTTTCCCGTAGTAAACAAGAAATAGCTAGAGGTCTAGTACATGTACCTGAGACATCAAGGCCAGAAGTCCAACATCAGACCTTTGTCACATTTTGTGTCCAGAGGTTGGGACCAGGTCCATAGCCATTCATACTAGGACAGGCTAGAAGTTCGGTTATAGATTATTTATTTGATATTTTCTATCATTTTGTATAGCAGATGGGGGTAAACTAGCTATAAAATCACAAATTGTGAATTTTTTCTCGTCAGCAACAGAAGGCAGTTACCAAAATACCACATTTTTTTGTAATTGTGTTGCCATTGTTTGCTTGAAGTGAAAAAGGTGTGCGACAAACAACTTAGTTCAGGAAGTGCCAAGTTTTATTTCTCAATAAATTAAAATTACAATTTTTAGAAAGTTATCAGTTACAGTTTTTCCTACCACTTCAAGGGTTAAAATCTGTTCCAGACTGCGGGTGGAGGGAAGAGAGGTGCCACTTAAACAAGAAACTGAAGCTGAAAAATGGAGACAAGATTTAAAGACATAAGAAGACCCATTGTCAGTAAAGTTGCTGAGAAAAAGACTAAAGGTAATGAATAGTGCGAGTCTGAAACAGGGTTATAGAAGTATCAAATTTTATTTCTTGTTCAAGGTAAATGGTCAAAATCAGCTGGTCAAAATCCACTACTTGTTCAACCAAGATTAGCTTGCTAGAAAATTTATATTTTTCTTATTTCTCGAAGTAAACATATGTTGTGGCACGTGAACATGTAGTTATGTCAAATAACCCCTAAAAACTGTAAAAAAAAAAAAAAGCCGAAAAATGGGTCAGGGAGCCGCTTGCTGACCCTATTACAGCTTTTTTACAGTTCGGCTAGCTGACCCTATTTTCAGCTTTTTACTGTTTTTAGGGTTTATTTTCAAGACATAATATCATGTTCCTGTGGTTGTGGATATGCATTACGGTAGAAACATCTCGATGAGGCACATTCGTGCAAGCTGATCAGGGCTTTCACTGTCTGCTTGTAGATTAATTGGGTACTGTGGAACATAATGAAGTATAGCAAAGTTCCTGATCAGACTATATATCTCTGCTGCCAGATCTGGACCCAGTTGTTCAAAGCGTCGTTAGCTTAACGAGCTAGTTAAGGGTCATTTCGTTAACTGTTTTAGCGGATTCAATATACAATAAATTATATCCTGATATTTTTTGCTGAAAAAATGTGAGTAGCTACTGCAAAAGCTACTCACACATTTTTTCAGCAAAAAATTTCAGAATATTTGCATATCACTCGATTTAAATTTTAACGAATCATTAACTATCGACATTGTTAGCTTTGAACAACTGGGCCCAGGGACTCCCTTACGTGGATTTAATGTGTCCTTTAATAAGATTTAGGGGTTTATTGTTTTGAAGAGGTTATCCCATTAAGCATTTATCTCGACTGCAGCAGACAACACTTTCAAATCTTTTGGGGTTTTTTTTCAGAGAAGATGAGGCTTGACATTTCATGTGAATTGTCAAGTCCTATTTTCTCTGAAAAATTAAATCAATTTTAGAAAGTCCTCTGTTATAATTTGCGCTTAGGTTTTTCAAAAGCACTGGGAAATCTTGTAGTGAAATATCCATCTAATAAGGGCACACTAATAAGGGCACACTTTTAAGAAAGATCAACAGAGGACTTCATGAGGAGCGTATTAAATAATGCTTATGCGATATTATTTCTGTTTTCTTTATAGAAGCATATGTTGTGGGTACACGTTTGAATTGCCTCGACTTGTCAAGTCATTTAAATGAGTAACCACCACATATGTTTTTATAAAGAAGTAGATAAAAGTACACCGGTTGTAATCTAAAGATTACTAAATTGCTTGATTGTGTGCTTATAGGAGCATGTGCGATAGTTAGGTTGAATATGGTATGTTTTTTGTTAGACATATCCTATTTATTTTAAAGGGGAACGCAATGCAATGTAAGTTGTAAGTTGTAAGTATATCTTGGAGTAAAGTGCTTAACAAGACATTTATTTTGATGCAAGAGCTTTTCAAAATCGGCCTAGAAGTAATGGTGGTTTGAATATATTTAAAATGGCTGTCATGGATGCTGCCATATTGTAGGATTTGTGACGTCACACAGCCCAAAGTAAATAACCAAATAATAAAGGGTTTTTAAGAATAATTTTGCTACAGATTTTTGTAATCTTTTAATTCTAGTGACAAGCAATCATTTCCCTTTATAGAATGAATCTTAATTTTTATGAAACCTCATTAAATATACAAAATGGCGGTGCCCATACCACCAATGTTAAAATATTCAGTTGTCCATAACTTACTGATTTTTCCACCGATTTTGATCAAAATTGTGTCAAAATTCATTGTTTGTAAAGAAATACTTTAAAGCACAATATCTTTTAAGGTTGCGTTCCCCTTTAAGTATTGGGACACCTAAACTCCTTATAATATTTATCCTAAACTTCGAAAAAGTCTTTTTACTACCTGGTGAAGTGTCTAAAATAGTGCTGGATGAGTGGCAAGCAGTGACCTTGATCAGATGCAGCATTCTTTGGCTTCTAATCTAAGTCCATGCTGTTTGCTCAGGCCTGTGTTTACAATATTTAGGGTAATTACGGTACCTGTACATGTCTTTAGGTATATTTTTATAAAACAGTTTTGGATATAAGATGGTTTACTTATTATTTATTACATTTTCGGCAGTGATTTACTGAGATTTATCAGTGAATTATAATCTATAATTCACCAAGTGAATTATTTCATTTCGAATGTTTTGACGTCATAATTGCTAGGCAAAGTTGCTGATGTTGTTAGTTACAACGATAACAATAGTTGACATTTCATGGAAAATTTGATAAAATCATGGAAATCAGACTGCAATTTTCACATCCAGTTGGCGTTGTTGAGGAAAGACCTGCACAAATATAAAGTATGATTTTTTTTTCTTGATAATCCCGTTCAACTTTCGTGACATTTTTATACCCCCCCACACGATAGTGGCGGGGTATTATGGTTTCATGTTGGACGTCCATGTGTCTGTCAGTCGTACGTCCGTCCGTTTTTCGTTTCTGGATGATAACTTGAGTAAACATTAATGGATTTTCACCAAACTTAGTATGTGCATTGATATTGTGGAGATCTGGATTGGAATTGCTAATGGGCAAATTTCCTGAAATTCTGACAGAGTTCTCTGCCCAAGACACGCCCCATATTTTCGTTTTCCAGACGATAACTTAAGTAAATGTCAAGGGATTTTAACCAAACTTGGGACATGCATGGATATGAAGGAAATCTGGTTTGGGATTGCTTATGGGCAAATTTCATCATTATTGACAGAGTTATCTGCCCACGACACGATAATGGCGGGGTATTATAGTTTAACGTTTTTATTGTGTCTGTATTTCAAGCACAGGATGATTTTTGCATTAAAGTGAAAACAAGATGGCAATTGATTTTCAAACTAAACTACGCCGCTTGAAATTCATGTACTGACTGGAACTATTTTGGTAAGAAACCATAACAGCTGAATTCAAAGGTAAAATATGAATGAAAATGTAATAAACAGTTAATTTGGTTGTTTTGATCAATTACGGAAAAATAATTCACTTATGTTCTAAGGTTTGCTTGTAAAAGACTCATTCGCTTCGCTCATTCGTTTTTTAAGCGCAAGCCTTAGAGCACTAGTGAATTATTTCTCTGTAATCGATCAAAACAACCAAATAAATTCTATTTACTATTAAAGGTGAACCCCCCACTCCCCCACCCCCATCCCTAACAAAGATAAGATTAAATAGACAAATAACCATTTATTGTCATTTTTATACCCTGCCACTATCGTGTGGCTGGGTATTATGGTATCCGGTTGGTTATGTGTCCATCTGTCATTCTTTCTTCGTATGTTATTTTCAAGACCATTACTTGAGTACACATCAGTGGATTTTCACCAAACTTGGTGTGCGCATTGATATTGTGAAGATCTGGTTTGAGATTGTTTATGGGCAAATTTCGACAATTTTTGACAGAGTTATCTGCCCACGACACGTTTCTTATTTTCATTTCTGGATGATAACTCAAGTAAATACCAATGAATTTTCACCAAACCGGGTTTGTGCATAGATATTGTGGAGATCTGCTTTTGGATTGCTAATGGGCAAATTTCGTCAATTTTGATAGAGTTATCTGCCTGCAACACATCTGTATTTTAGTTTCAGATTAATAACTTGAGTAAATTTTAATGGATTTTCACCAAATTTGATATGTGCATTGGTAGTGGATATCTGGTTTGGGATTGCTCATTGGCAATTTTCGACAATTTTTGAGAGAGTGACACATTTCTTATTTTCATTTCTGGATGATAACTTAATATCAATGGATTTTCATGAAACTTGGTTTGTGCATAGATATTATGGAGATCTGCTTTTGGATTGCTAATGGGCAAATTTCGTCAATTAGGTATGGTTAAGTTAGCCTGAACACACATTTTTTATTTGGCCTTTTTAGAAAAAATGTACAAATGTATTGATTTTTTTTTTACAGGAGTGAATTTTATTCCAAAGGAATTCCCTGAAAAGGAATACCAAGACCTCAAGAGGTTGAAAAAGGCTGAATACATCCCAGAACTTTCCCATCCAACTGATCAGCAGGGTTCAAGTGATGCTATTTTGAAAACGGTTGCAACACATGTATACGATCTGACTGGTGATGATTTAGAGGAGGACTTTGCAGGTTTTCCAGCTATGCCGGTTCCTGTCTTGGCAATCCATGACACAGAAAGGCCAGTGTTTGACACAACAGGGCTAGTACCCCAATTTCAGCCAGAAACAGGTCATGGTGGGTTGAAGGAAAAGAATGTGCTGCTTCCCGTTTTTTCATTCCTAAAAACAGATGAGGAGAACAAGAAAACAGCTCTGGTTCCCGAGCTTCCACTTGAAGATGAAGTAGACTTGCTGGAGAATTTAAAGAAGTCGGAATTCCAGACAGCAGGGGTGTCAGCTTTAGGGGAAATTATTGATGTTACCTGTACATCTCAGCCTGAATCTGAAGACTCATTTGTGTCAGTTCAAACAAAGAAAGTTGCCAATTGGAAGCAGCAAACCACCCCCATTCCAAGTGTACTTTGTCAGGACTGGGACAATTTTCAACAGCAAGAGTTGAGACAAACAGCTCCAGTTGATCATTTCATTCCAAAGTAAGTTGATCTTTTCCATAGCATCAGAACGGCATAGCTCCAGATAATAGCAGGTATCCACAAAATATTTTTCTTATTTTTCCACAAAAACATATTTTTGGGGTACTCATTAGAAGCGCCTTAGCAAGGTGTTACTAATGAGTACACATAACATGTTTTTGTGAAGAACTAAGCAAAACATCACTGCATTGTACCGTATTCGACCTAATTACCGCACTGTGCGCTTAGGTTTTTCAGAATTACTGGGAACACTCAGTTGTGCTAAAATATGAATCTACCTACTAAGGGTACACTATAAAAAATCAGAATAGGATTTATTTGATGATTATAATGCAATTTTTTTCTGATTTTCTTTATAAAGGCATATGTTGTGGGTACTCATTTGAATTGCATCGACAAGTCGATGCAATTCAAATGAGTACCCACAACATATGCCTTTATAAAGAAGTAAAGAAAAAGTACATTGGCTGTAATCTGAAGACTAGGGAATTTCTTGACTGTGTGCTTATAGGGGTATGTGTGGTAATTAGATCGAATACGGTACTTCTAAACTGATAAAAATGCCTTCTCTGGAGGTATGAAATTGAGGTTGAAGAAAGTGCCTTATCTGGAGCTATGGTGTATCCAGATATTACTTTTCTTCTATTTAAGCCTATCAGTGATACTGTGTCTAAGTTAAATTTTTACTAGACTGGCTCCAGTCTCCAGTGACTAAGTATTTTTCTCGTAATTCTGTTTGATAATCCACTAAAACAAAACCAAAAAAATATCATGACTATAAAGGCTGGTCACTAGTGACCAGCCTTTATAGTCATGATATTACTTTGCTTTTATTTTATTGGATTATTAAACAGATTATAAGAAAATATTTTGTCACTAGAGACTGAAGCCAGTCTAAATTTTTACCATCTGATCTACTTACCATCCTTGTCCTAAAATTTGAAATTGTCCATCCTTCTACCTCTTGATGTGTCTAAAATATTGCTATATGGTTGCCTATCTGTCCTAATACGAGGGTGAGTCAATAAGTAACCAGCCTATCCCATTTCTGATGGACCGGGACGGTCACGATTTTCATGCTTGTTTCAATATATGTTTTATATATGGGTACAAAATTGCATACGTATCGAGTCATTCTTTAATAAGATATTGAATGACAAACATGACTAGTGATGCAAAGGCATGCTTTTCATCTAAAGTTGAGTACCGTGCTGTAATTCGGTACTTGTATTTAAAAGGTAAAACAGGCAAGGAAATACACAGCGAGTTAGTCGCTGTTTATGGGTCTTCTGCACCATCTTATGCTCAGGTTAAATTCTGGGTAGGGGAATTCAAACGCGGTAGAACGTCTTTAGAAGATGAAGCCAGGTCTGGATGCCCACTGGATGCCACGGACGAAGAAATGTGTTCGGGATCTGGTATACTCTGATAGGCGAATTCAGGTGGAAGAAATAGCGCAGGCATTAGGCATTTCACATGGTAGCGTTTCAACAATCTTACATGATCATTTAGGTATGCGCAAGCTAACAGCCCGTTGGGTCCCCAAATCCCTTAGCGATGAGCAAATGGCAACCAGAGCATCAGTATGCAGCGCCTTGTTGAAGCGTTTTAGGTCAAAAGATGATTTTCTTTTGCGTCTGGTGACTGTAGATGAGACTTGGGTTCATTATTATGAGCCAGAGAATAGAGCTCAGAGTTGTCAGTGGGTAGGGCCTGGGTCCCCAAGGCCAAAGAAGTTCCAAGACGCATTCATCTGCTGGCCACAGTATTTTGGGACGCAAAAGGCGTTATTATGTTGGACTTTTTACCCAAGAGAAGTACAATAACTGGAGTGTACTATGCAAACTTGTTAGACCAGCTGAGAACCGCCATCCGTGAAAAACGCTGAGGTAAACTCTCTAAAGGTGTTTTGCTGCAACAGGACAACGCGAGAGTCCACACTTGCAAACTTGCAATGATGCTGTAGAGCAAAACGGGTATGAATTAATACCACATCCTGCCTATTCTCCTGATGTAGCTCCTAGCGACTTCTTCCTATTCCCAAACTTGAAAAAGGATATATGTGGACTTCATTTCTGGTCTGATGAAGAAGTCGTGACAACGGTTGAGGAGTGGGTCAATGGAAAGGACCCTAACTTTTTCAGTTCTGGGCTGATAGCACTTGAACACCATTAGTCTAAGTGCATCACACTAGAGGGCAATTACATCGAAAAAGAAGAGGTGGATCTCAACCGGAAATAAGTTAGGCTGGTTACTTATTGACTCACCCTCGTACTTAGGGTTATTACGGTACATATCATATGGTATGTTTTTATAAAATGGTTTTTGATAAAAGATGGTTTATTAGGTCACCTTAGTCTTTAGGCTCATACATGTACATGTAGGTGAGCTTGTTGTATAGGCAGGCTCCTTCGTCTGTCCGTCCATAGTCCACACTCTTCAAAATCTCCTCCTTAGAAACCACAGGGCCAACCAAAGCCAAATTTCATATGGAGCCTCCATGGACTTGGGGAACAGAAGTTTGCTCATCACATGACCCAGATGGCCGCTACACCCATATATGATAAAAACGTTTTAAAAATCTTCTCTGGAACCTAAGGGCAAATAACCCCTAGGTTTGGTATGCAGCATTGGGGACATGGGCCCAGTAAAGTTTGAAAAAATTACAACCTCAGGTTGTCCTTTTTAACCTTTTTTTTTTTATGGAAAGGTCAAATTTTTTTTACATTGGCTCGTATAGCATGTATAGGCAAAATCGTAATGTCAGAAACTAGAAGGCCCATGCCTTTGATATTTGGTATATAGCTGTATCTTGTGGAGCTCTACCAAGATTGCTCAAATTATAGCCCTGAGGTAAAAAATTCAGCCACCCCTCCCCCCACCCCCCTTCAGGGGTCAGTTGTTTTACTTATCTGGAGCTATGGCTTCTGCTTGTAGGGGTAGCCAGATGTTATTTTAATTTTTTCTTCTATAAAAACCTGTGATACTGCTTTCAAACAGTATCTGAAAGAGCTAATCAGTTGAGAGTTGGGATTTCTCCAGCTCCTTATCCCACATCTAAAATTGGACTTTTTTTTGTTTATGAGTCATGACATCAAGGCGACACAATTATGTTCCTGTTCTTAAACTACACCAATCTCAGTTTTTGGAAAAAGAAAAGAAATTACATGAACTTAACCTTCAAAGTGTCATTCAAAATTGTACATGTAGCAGATGTTATTGATTTTGTCATTTTTATGCCCTGCCACCAAAAAAGTGGCGGGGTATTATGTTATACCCTCTGAAATTTTGCGTGTCCGTCCGTATGTCCGTCCGTGCATCCAGCCGTCCGTCCGTCAGCGCCCCCACCATTCCTCTGCCCGCAACTCCTCCTACAGTTTTAGGCCAATCCTTTTCAAACTTAACAGGCTCTTTTAGGATGGTCTGAAGAAATGCATATTGTTTTTTCAGAATCCTGAAATTATTTTTTATTACATTTTTTTCATTTTTAACTTAGACTTTTTTCGAGCCCTAATACTACAGAATTGTATAGGGAGTATGTACCTTCTGCCCGCAACTCCTCCTACAGTTTTAGGCCAATCCTTTTCAAACTTTAAAGGCGCTTTTAGGATGGTCTGAAGATATGCATATTGTTTTTTTCAGCATCCTGAAATTATTTTTATCACATTTTTTTTTTCATTTTTAACTTAGAGACTTTTTTTGAGCCCTAATACTACAGAAATGTATAGGGAGTATGTACCTTCTGCCCACAACTCCTCCTACAGCTTTAGGCCAATCCTTTTCAAACTTTACAAGCACTTTTAGGATGGTCTGAAGATATGCATATTGTTTTTTCAGAATCCTGAAATAATATTTTATCACACTTTTTTCATTTTTAACTTAAACTTTTTTCGAGCCCTAATACTACAGAAATGTATAGGGAGTATGTACCTTCTGCCCGCAACTCCTCCTACAGTTTTAGGCCAATCCTTTTCAAACTTTACAGGCTCTTTTAGGATGGTCTGAAGAAATGCATATTGTTTTTTTCAGAATCCTGAAATTATTTTTTATTACATTTTTTGCATTTTTAACTTAGACTTTTTTCAAGCCCTACTACTACAGAAATGTATAGGGAGTATGTACCTTGTACGCGCAACTCCTCCTACATTTTCAGGCCGATCCTTTTGAAACTTTACACACGCTTTTAGGATGGTCTGAAGATATGCATATTGTTTTTTTCAGAATCCTGAAATTATTTTTTATCACTTTTTATTGCATTTTTAACTTAGACTTTTTGGTGTTTTTTTTTTTTTTTTTTTTTTTTTTTTTTTTTTTTTTTTTTTTGAGTTATGAATTAACTGTTTATTGCTTCTCTTCATGTTTAACTTAGATTGTTTTTTAGCCCTTATACTACAGAAGTGCATAGGGAATATGTCCCTGTGTGGCGGGGCATGGTGTATGGCTTGCAGTTTTATTCTAAAAATAAAATGTAAGGCTATATAGAAAATTTCATGCTAATCATCTTATTATTTTTCTGAGAAAATAAGGCTTGATATTTCATGCAAATTATCTGTAAGTTTCACTTTCCATGCAAAAAACTGAGTAACCACATATCATAGCAACAGATAAGGCGCTTTTTTCCTCCGAAAAATGCTGATATCTTTCTTACTTCGCAACAAAAACATATGTTTTGGGTACTCATTAGAAGTGCCTCGGTGAGGCGCTTCTAATGAGTACCCACAACATATGTTTTTGTCGAGAAATAAGAAAAATATGATGTGGATACCCCCTCGTATCTGTAGCTATGCACATATCCTACAAATAAAATCTTTTAAAGTGTAATTTTGTGTTTGATATAATTAGTTAAGAAACAGAAAGATGTCAGAAGAACAAATCTATAAAGATCAAATAAATAACGTGATTTTTTTTTATTATTGGATTTTCCCAATACGAAAATTATTTATACTTTTTTTGCATATGCAAATAGCCGGAACTTACAGACACATCAGACAAAGGGATGATATACTAGCATGCTGATAATACTTCTAGTATTGGGTAGCCACATATTTTTTCTTTTTTTGTTTTTGTACACTTACAAATTAATTTAATTGCGTATTTATTCTTTATAAATAGGGTTGATAATGCAAATATGCTGCTTATCTGGAGCACTGATCTCAGGCAATTCCAGTGAGTGCTGGCCTAGGTGGCTCGGCTATAAGTCCAAGTGCTGATCGGGAGATTGCTGGTTCAACCCACTCAGGGTCGTTAACATTCTTTCCTGGAGATTGATCATGACTGGTTAATTGCTTAGAGGTCTAAGCCTTCCCAGTAAAAGTGTGGTTAGGTAAACTGACCATGCTTAGCATGACCCTAATGGGTTGACTGGCCCGTAAAACCTCAACAGGAACAAATCATTATCATGGCCTTTATCTAGAGCTACATATATGAAATTTATCTTCTTTTACAGTACCGTACAGTACACAACCAAGCCAGCACTTAAGGAGTTTGTTCAGAATCTTCTTGAGTTGCCCTCAGGAACTCATGGCTGTATAGTTGAAGAGGTTTGTATAGTTAACGCTAAGCATGCTGGGTAAACATTTCAGCAGATGACATTTTGAAATATTTTAAATATTTTCCCCTGAAAATAGTCTGACATTTCATGCAAATTATTTGACAATTTGCATGAAATGTCAGTCTTTTTTCTGGGGAAAAATCGTCAGTTGTCTACTGAATCTGCCCAGAGAGATGTAAAGGCAAGGAAAATACTTGTGCGATTCCATATTGCAGGAATTTCTGTGTGCAAAAGATAGCCCCAATTTCAGAAACATTATTAGGGACTTGCTGGGAAATACCAGGTGTCTCAGAGGAATTGTTAACCCTTAAAATGCCAAGAAAACCTGCATATGAAAATGTTGTCTGCTGAATATTCTTGCAAACTTTTCAAACCTATTTTTGCATAAAGGCAAACAGTGTGGACTCTGATCAGACTGCCAAGAAAACCTGCATCTGAAAATGTCATCTGTTTATGTTGTCTGCTGAATATTCTTGCAAACTTTTCAAACCTATTTTTGCATACAGGCAAACAGTGTGGACCCTGATCAGACTGCTTTGAGGAGCAGTCTGATCTGGGTCCATACTGTTTGCAAAAATGACTTTTAAAATCATAAGCAGATGACAAAGCAGACGACAGTTGTTGTGATTGGCAGTTTAATGATTAAGGAGGAATATTTGGTGATAATTCTGGGATATTTTTTCTTATTTCTCTATAAAAGCAAATGTTGTGGATACTCGTTAGAACTCAGTCAGGACTGGAATAACTTTCAACAGCATTTTTTTGTTTTCTTTCGGGTTTCTTTGATCTTTATTAATAAAACAAGAACAGGGACATTCAAGAAAAATAACAAACATTTGTGTTGTTTTCTGATTTTTTCACTATTTAATTAATATAAAACAAATAAGACATTCTAAGAACTATTTTCAAAACCATGAAAATATCATATTCAAGAAAGTTGTGGTAAACTTTTTTAGCTCACCTGAGCTATGCTTAGGATGGGCTATAGTGATCACTTTTTGTCCGTCATTTGTCCGTCCATCTGTCCGTGCTTACAAACTGACATTTAGGGGGCAAAAAATTCAGACATTTTTGCCACTGAAGCAGTTATTCATGAGTGCACATGGGATTTATTCCAAGATTTGACATTTAAGTGGCAAACATTTGCTCTTACATGGCTTGCCGCTTAAGAGATTTTGCCACTTATGTAGTCATTAAATGAGAATGCCTAGCCTCCTAAATGTCCGTTTGTGAGAATGTCCGTCCTGTTGTCTGTCCATTAACACTTTCAAAGGACAACTCCTCCAAAGCCATTTAAGCAATTTGTCCCAAACTTGGTAAGAATGTTGCTTGGGTTGGGACCTTTTAAAATAGCTTAAATTATGGTGATTTTCCATTTGGTTTGGTTACCACTGCAACAGAAAGCTCCCATTGACTTATAATGGGGAAAATGGTTAAATTGCATTTTCTCCGTTACTGGTGAACTGATGTTAACCATTTTTGGCAGGTATGATCATTGGATGATTGTCTATCAAGTTCACATGTTTTATGACCAATAGCCATTTTGTTTGGTTGCCATGGCAACATTAAATTTTAAAAAAGGAATTTTTTAAATGACATCTCCTCCAAAACCACTGAAGCAGTAATAGTATGACTCTAATTTTGTACAAATGTTGCTTGGGTAAGGATAATTCGAAATAGGTAAAATTATGGTGATCTACCTATTGGTTTGGTTGCCATGGCAACAGAAAGTCCCCATAGACTAAGATTGGGAAAATGATTAAATTGCATTTTCTCCATAACCAGCGGAGTGATGTAAAAGATATTTGGCAGTTGTGATAATTGGATGATTTTCTATCCAGTTTGTGTGTTTTATGACCAATGGCCATTTTGTTTGGTTGCCATGGCAACATTAAATTTCAAGAAGAGAAATTTTTTAAATGACATATCCTCCAAAACCACTGAAGCAGTTTGATTCTAATTTTGTACAAATGTTGCTTGGGAAAGGACAATTGAGAACAGCTAAAATTATAGTGAGCTGCCTTTTGGTTTGGTTGCCATGGCAACAGAAATTTCCCATGGACTTGTAATTGGAAAATGGTTAAATTGCATTTTCTCCATAACCAGTGAAGTGATGCGAACCATATTTAGCAGTTATGAGAATTGGATGATTGTCTACCAGTTTATGTGTTTTATGACAAGTGGTCATTTTGTTTGGTTGCCATGGCAACTTTTAAGTTTTAAAAATGGCATCTCCTCCAAAATCACTGAAGCAGTATGACTCTAATTATACCCCCGACATACGAAGTATGTGGGGGTATATAGTTTTCGCTTTTCCGTTTGTTCGTTCGTTTGTACGTACGTTCGTTCCTTCGTTCGTTCGTCTTTCCGTCACAGGGTCAAAGTTTTTGCGTTAAAGTTTATAAGACCTCATATTTTGAAGACCCTTTGATGGATTCCATTCATATTTGGCATGATGGTAGATATAGGTCTTAAGTTTTTATCAGCACCATCCCCACCCCGGGGGTGACCTTGTGATCAAGGTCATGGACTTAGAATTTTCGTAAAAAAGTCACAGGGTCAAAGTTTTTGCGTTAAAAGTTTATAAGACCTCATATTTTGAAGACCCTTTGATGGATTTCGTTCATATTTGGCATGATAGTAGATATAGGTCTAAAGTTTTTATCAGCACCATCCCCACCCCGGGGGTGACCTTGAGGTCAAGGTCACGGACTTAGAATTTTCTTAAAAAAGTCAAAAGTTTTTTGTGTTTAAGTTTATATAGCTATATCATCAAGACCCTTGAGGAATTTCATTTATATTTGACATGTTGGTAGATATCGGCCTAGCATCTTACTTGGCATGATCCCCACCCTGGATGTGACCGAGGTCAAGGTCACGAACTTAGAATTTTCATATAAAAGTAAAAAATTTTGCGTTTAAGTTTATATAGCCATATCATCCAGACCTTTTATTAAATTTCATTATCCCCTAACTGAAAGGTTGAGCTGATATAGCTATCAGCAAGGAATCTGCTCGTCAGTCCGTTGAAGTATTATTCGTTCGTACTTTATTTTTGTCTTAGGGTCAAAGTTTTTGCGTTAAAGTTTATAAGACCTCATATTTTGAAGACCCTTTGATGGATTTCATTCATATTTGGCATGATGGTAGATATAGGTCTAAAGTTTTTATCAGCACCATCCCCACCCCGGGGGTGACCTTGGGGTCAAGGTCACGGACTTAGAATTTTCGTAAAAAAGTCAAAGTTTTTTTGTGTTTAAGTTTATATAGCTATATCATCAAGACCCTTGAGGAATTTCATTTATATTTGACATGTTGGTAGATATCGGCCTAGCGTCTTACTCGGCATGATCCCCACCCTGGATATGACCGAGGTCAAGGTCACGACCTAAGAATTTTAACTTCATAATACATTAACCTATAGATAATGTGCTATTCTATTCTGTTTTCACACCTTCCACAGAAAAAACGACCTTTCAGTCGTTAATTAAAGTCTTAAACCAGAAGGTCCCTTAGGCAGTTACCTGTGTGACGTAACTCTTCCCGCTCAATTGACCACGTGTCAGTTTCTTTTCTGTGGACAAAGAAATTCAACAAGGATTATTTACCTGTGATAGAAATTTGGATTATTTCTTTCCTCACGGATAAATTTATGTATCCTTGTGTTTCTTTTGTTTATTTATCACTCCTTTCACTTTCTGTGTTATTATTTAAAATTTTCAATTTTCGATTTCATGTATTTTTGACTGGTCTTTTTCCACATGCGTTTTGGCGACTCTCGCTATTCGGCACAACGCTCGTGCGCGATCGGTTCGATAGTCGTGTTTATATATGCAGAATATTTTTGTTCTTTTCGTTCCAGGTTATTCAGCAATTACGATATGTTTTTCCTGGACTTTTGTTTGCAGAGATCTTCAGTTGGCTAAAGATTCTCATGGTGGAGAAGCTGATTGTAAAGAACTTGTCAACCCTTGATGGGTTATAAGACAATTCTTTACTGATGGGAGCCCCACCCCATATGGCTGTACTGCCGGGGTAAGACCCATCAAGGTGGCATCTTTGGGTACTTAGTATCCTATAAAGTCTAAGTCCACCAGTCACCAGTCATCCAGTCACCAGTCAACCAGGCACCAGTCAGTCAGCTTCACCAGTCACCAGTCAATCAGGTGCCAGTCAACCAGGCACCAGTCACCAGTCATCCAGGTGCCAGTCAACCAGGCACCAGTCACCAGTCACCCAGTCACCAGTCACCCAGTCACCAGTCACCAGTCACCGATCAACCAGGCACCAGTCAACTAGTCTCCAGTCAATAATTTAATTATTTTCTGGAAAGACTTAGTTTCTGACATATTTCACCGGACAAAATAGTCACGTATACTAACTTCCGGTCATTATGTCTAATTATTAAAAAAAAAAAAAAAAAAAAAAAAAAAAATTTTTCACTGGGCAAAGTATCAGTAATATTTCTGATACTTATACCCGGTCATATTATTATATTATTTCTGATTTTTCACCAGGCAAACTTTTACAGAAAGTGTCTGGTCAATTTTTGCCTAATAATTAATTATCTTCGGGAAAAAGTTTCGAATACTTGTGCCCGCTCAGTTTTCATATATAATCTCCCTTTTTCATCGGACTAGAGTTACGAATACTACTATCCGATCAATTTGTCAAATTACTTGTAACTTTACCGGGCAACAGTTACGAATATTAGTGTCCGGTCATTGTGTCGGGTAACTAGTGTCAAAATAATGATTACTAATTCCCGAACAATCTATTATCGTTCATAGAGCTCCATTCACGTTTAAGTCAATGGATATAGGTTATTAAGTGAAATACATAATAACTTTTTATACAAAAAAATTCTGTACAGTCTTTCCCAAATCAGACTAGAATTTTTAATATTCCATTGACTTATTATAGGTGTGTAATTCCATATATATTTTAAATTAACTTATGTTTTATCTCTTTTATCCGCTAGAAAGAGTTAAACTTCCGACTATAACAAAATTCTTACCGGGCAGCAGTTCGTAGACTAGTGCCAGGTCATTCAAAGATGTTTTATCTCTTTAATTCGCTAGAAAGCGTTTAAATTCCGGCTCTAACGAAAATTTCATTGGGAGGCACTTCGTAGAGTAGTGCCAGGTCATTCTAACGAAATTCCACCGGGCAGTAGTTTCGTAGACTTTGTGTCGGATTACTAGTGTGCGAGTAGTAGTCACTAGTACCCGCTCAACATATATTCATATATAACCACTATAGACATGTATAGTCTTGGATTATAGGTTATTGAATGATAGCGATGGGTTCTAATACCTAGTAGCCATTTATATTGTTGAATTCTGTCCAGTCACTTTTGAACTTGACTTAAATTCTATATATATATTTATTATTGAAAATGAATTAAGAATTATCGGTTACGATCAAATTCGCAATTCATTCACTAAGTGTAGAAGATACTTCCAGCTATAATTATATCTCTTTTATTCGCTACAAAGAGATTAACTTCTTACATATTCACCTTATTCGGCTCTAGGGCAAAGGTGAACTATAAAACTATCGTTATTTATAAGAAGAAAAATATACACGAAATATAAAAAAATTTCTTCTTTCCTCCCCTGTTTTTCTTCTACATGCTCCGATATGTAATCAGCATGTAATCTAAGGAGTAAATTGACAAGAAAGTAGCAATCGATCTTTTCTACTTTCTATTAATTTTTCATTCTTAAGGTATCGGAAATTTACACCAACCAGATAAATAAATTAACAGTTTATTTATTTATTCGCTACCTTTCTAGATTACTACGATTTAAAATTCTAGTTGAGGTACATATTTTCCTTTTGCCTTTTCTACATGGAAAATAGTTGATCCGATAAGCTATTATTCTATTTTATACTATCTTTTGATTGATTATATTAGAGTCTAGGTCAGTCGTGCTCTGTCTAAACTCTGCTATAAAATAATAAATAAAAAAAAAAAAAATCTTATATTTAGGCATAGATATAATTCGATACGTTCTTTACTTTGCCTGTTTTATTTTTTCTTCTGGATCATTTAAGACTACGATAGCAATATACCAGATATTTTTGCCTCAGTAAGAATCTATTACGCTGAAGATTCTTCATATTGGAATAATAATTTTATTATGATTATAATTCTAGACCCAATTAATCCTCGTATATTATAGGTCTACTTTATCTTATTGAGGAATAGTTTTGCTTCGACTAGCTCTATACCTCTAATATTTTATTTATAACTAGAGTCCATGTCAATCAAAATTTTCTTGCACTTTGGTATTGACAATGGATACATATTTAGTAAAGGCATTAATTATTCAGTACGTGACAGATTATTATTGCCTAAATTAGATTTTATATACAATACTTTCCTTTTGATATTTTGTTTTATTGACTTTGTAACTATTCAGAAACTGCCAAAGTCAATCATTTCCTTCCTCTAAACTTACCGAAGCTCTAGATTATGTTGATATATATTTTTGATATATGCTTAGAGGTTAATTAACGAGAGTTTACCTCATAATAGCAGATATTATTATAATTATATTAATCAATCTATAGTCTAGGCTTAGACAAAAGGGAAAACATCCTTAATTATTAGTATACGAGCCGGTAAAGAATTAAGACACTCTTAATTATCTCTTTACCCCTCCTTTATGTTTACATTCGTTAAAGGGATCATAGTAATTCTCGCTAAGAGTTCAAGTTCAGTTTGCGAATAATGCAAAGATTAATATCTTGATTTCCAGTCCGCATCAAAAATGGTCTATATATATAGATAAATATCTTTCCGAAACTGGATATTTATTTATTTTTCCACACAATAAGTCATTTCAAGATGTCGATGATTTTGAAATGCACTGCTTCAATTTATAATATAAAATATGTTTATATTAACTTCACAACTTAGTAAGTGCTGCACCTACGTTCCTGGTCAGATCTTACTTTTGTGATACGTTTTTGAACATACTGAAAGTTTTCTCCGATTATACATTCGGTAAATAAACTTTCGAGTAGTATTTATGCCTTTAAACATTCAGTTTATTTGATAATTGTTGGAGATAATATATTATTCCGATATTTATATATCTATCTTCATTATTTATCTTTCTCATCTTACTTTTAAATTAGATTGATCTTCTCACTACGTTCCAGGTTTAAATCTAGCTAACATTGTGGAACAGTCACTTTTTTATTTCCTAAACAATATTTTAACATTTTTCTCAGTATTCAGAGCATAACGACTTCATGAATACTTGAAAATAATTCAATTCTACGCTTGTTAAACTAAGCCTAAAACAAGCCCTAGTTTTTTTAGAATGGATATTATCCTTCGATTCAGTTCATGGAGATACATCCTTTTAGATCCCATTATCTCTATTTCAATCATTCAAAATTCTAATGACTAAGTACTCCCTTTCTACATACGAATACAGAATATCGAGTCACTGTTGCTGCATATTGGTTAAAGATTAAACAAATTTTATCTTAAACCTATATGACGTTAAATTAATTATTATCTCTTTCATATACATGTTTTTACCCTTCCGTCAGGGATCGCGGTAATAATATTATTACTCTCTATGGTTTACACATAGATCTCGAGAGTATATATATGTATTTTCTTCCTGAACTCATTTGCGAGTACGTAATTTGATATTTCAGGAATTACCAATTATGCAGACATAGATTTTATTCTATTAATATTCAATTCTAAAAAAAAAATTTGATTGAATGTTTATCTATAAAATTTCCGGGCAGTAATTTTATAGAGAGTTATATGTTTAATAATTCCTTGCTTAAATAATAGTTACGCTTAACCTATGATTTATAGCGGGAATTTTGTTCAGTAGTATAATTTTTATTTAGTATTAATATATTTCTTACTATTCTTAAATATGCGTATAGAATAGTAATACTATCTCTTAACTTTTAAATTAAGTGTTTTTTGAGATTAATAATCAGTATTATTGTATAATCTTTCTTCAGAGATTATCACACTATTACTTTTTCTCTGAGTCCTTCTCTTTTTATTAACATTTTGATTCGTATCAAAGTGGATTTTTAACATTTCTTGATTTCCATGATTATTTACTCAGGAGTACTTTTCATGGCAATCTTCTGGTATAGAAAGATTCTATCCAGCTTATTTATTATTGTTTAATCTTATCAATACGGTAAGATTTAGCCAAACTATGACCGTCATACAGTTTGCTGCGATCAACCTTATTCTTATCTCTCTTATTCTCTGTCAAACTCTTTAGTTATGATGTTGACAGTTTATTCTTTATTTTTTGTCAGGACATCAAACGCTTTTATATGTCTATGACAAAACTAATTATCAATGGTTTAGGTTGTTTTTTCTTCCCAGCAGTTATATGCAAACTCTGTATTATTTTATTGCTTGACTAAAAATTCGTTATACAATTAGTCTAGCAATAGTTTTAACCATTATGTTTGTCTATACTTTTTTTTCTTCTGATGGATAACTTAGTTATAGTTAAGTTAACTCCATCTACTTTTATTATCTCCCCTTCTTTAATTTGATCAAGGGAAATAATTACACATTATGGTTATTTTAAGTCTGTGTCTGTTCATCGGAAACTGTCCTGTCGCTCCAATTAACAGAATTTAATTAGTTTATAATTCTAATAGCTTAGACTATTACAATTACATAGCTTTACATATCTAGAATTTTATCCAAAATATCTACATATGTCAGTTATCTAAAGGAAACTCCACCGAGTAGACTTTTCCTTATTTATTCAAGATCCTACATAGACTACTTACAGTGTATGGTCTTGGCTTTTTGTTTTACAAATTTTGTTTTCAAAATTTTCTATATTCCTAGCTTACTTTGCGATGGAATATTTATGTTATGTCTCAATGACTCCCTTTTCTTTTTGAAGCCAATTGTTGTTTCCCAAAAAAAAAAAAAAAGAGGGGGGGGGGGGGGGGGGCGGGCAATGTTAGGTCTCTGAGACTTAAGAACTGGCTTCCTCTAGAGTCTACTAATATATATAAGGTTGTTACATCATAACACCTTAAAGCTATTTTGTGAATCTAGACCATTCTTTCTATTAAATATAGAATTAGAATGTATCTGATTCCTTTGAGTTTCCTGAGTCTTAACCAGAAGTGGTGAGATATTATTGGTGTTAGAATTAGGAGAGCACCTCCCTCCTATTCTGCAAATTCTAGCACATTATCTATAGGTTAATGTATTATGAAGTTAAAATGAAGTTTTTTAAAAGTAAAACATATTTTAACGAGTAATACTTAACCTATAGATAATCAATTATCTCCCTCCGCCCACCCTCGCTTATCTCTCCTAATTGTGTCTATTGTTTTACACATAAAAGAAACTGACACGTGGTCAATTGAGCGGGAAGAGTTACGTCACACAGGTAACTGCCTAAGGGACCTTCTGGTTTAAGACTTTAATTAACGACTGAAAGGTCGTTTTTTCTGTGGAAGGTGTGAAAACAGAATAGAATAGCACATTATCTATAGGTTAAGTATTACTCGTTAAAATATGTTTTACTTTTAAAAAACTTCATTTTCATATAAAAATAAAAATGTTTGCGTTTAAGTTTATATAGCCATATCATCAAGACCTTTTATTAAATTTCATTATCCCCTAACTGAAAGGTTGAGCAGATATAGCTATCAGCAAGAAATCTGTTCGTCTGTCCGTCCGTTTTTTGAAGCATTATTTGTTCATACTTTATTTTTGTGTTAGGGTCAAAGTTTTTGCGTTAAAGTTTATAAGACCTCATATTTTGAAGACCCTTTGATGGATTTCATTCATATTTGGCATGATGGTAGATATAGGTCTAAAGTTTTTATCAGCACCATCCCCACCCCGGGGGTGACCTTGGGGTCAAGGTCACAGAATTTTCATAAAAAAGTCAAAGTTTTTTGTGTTTAAGTTTATATAGCTATACCATCAAGACCCTTTGAGGAATTTCATTTATATTTGACATGTTGGTAGATATAGGTCTAGAGTTTTACTCAGCATCATCCCCATCCCAGGGTATGACCTTGAGGTCAAGGTCACAGACTTAGAAATTTCATATAAAAGTAAAAAAATTTGCATCTAAGTTTATATAGCTATACCATCAAGACCTTTTGTTGAATTTTGTTATCCTCCTACTGAGGGGTTTAGGGGATATAGCTATCAGCATGGAATTCATCCATTTGTCTATCCATCCATCTGTCTGTCCATAAACGCATTATTGTGCACCCCATAACTCCTAACTACCCTTTGAGCTATTTTCAGGAAACTGTCAGGTTGTAGAGGGCATTTGGTAAGGTGTCAGGTACAAGAAAGACAACTCTAACTGACTTGGTCCATGAGTTATCTCCCCTTGTCTCCAGAATTGTAAACATTTTGTGCAAACCATTACTTTAAAACATGTTAAGATATTTTCATGATACTTCACCAGTATGTATAGGACATTGAGTAGGCATATCACATTCAAGAATGACTTTCTGACTCCATTCTACAGTTTTCTCTCTTGGTTATTTAAATCTTGTGCGGGCAATAACTAAAAATTCTTTAAGATATTTTTGTGATACTTTACCGATATGTAGAGGGCATTGAGTAGACAGGTGACCTTAAAATTTTCATTAAAATTTATATAGCTATTTTATGAAGACCCTTTTGTTGGGTTTCATTAATATTAAGCATGATGGTATATATAGGTCTAAAGTTTTTCTCAGTACCATCCCCAAACTGGGGCATGGCTTTTAAGTCAAGGTCACAGACTTTTCATACAAATGTCATTTTTGCTTATATTATAAAGACTGATTGATTTCACTAGTATATGGTGATAGTTATAGGGTTTAAGTTTTATTTAGCTCAATCCCTGCACCTGTGCCTGATCTTTGAGGTCAAGGGCTTCATATTATGTGTGATTGAATTTTTTCAATGTTATAACATATAGTATACAACTGCCATCTCCACAGTCAAAGCTACATACTTTATGCTCTTTAAAAACTGGCGGTAGCGCTGGTCGGGGGTATACGTGCCCCACTGGGCATTTTGTCTAGTTTTGTACAAACATTGCTTGGGTAAGGAAAATTCAAAATGGGTAAAATTATGGTGATCTGCAACAGAAAGCTCCCATAGACTTATGATGGAAAATGGTTAAATTGCATTTTCTTCATAACCAGTGATGTGATGTGTGTCATATTTGGTAGTTATGATCATTTGATGATTCGCTTCCCAGTTTGTGCATTGCATGGCCATTTTGTTAGGTTTCCATGGCAACATTAATGTATAAAAAAAGGGATTTTTTATGACTACTCTTCCAATGAAGCAGTAGGACTCTTATTTGGTACAAATGTTAAATGGGTAAGGGCAGTTGAAAATATCAATAAGTCTGCCAATCTGCCTCTTGGTATGGTTGCCATGGCAACAGAAAACTACCATAGACTTACATTGAGAAAATGGTTAAATTGCATTTTCTTCATAACCACTGAAGTGATGTGAACCATATTTGGCAGTTAAGATCACTGGATGATTGTCTGTCTATCCAGTTTATGTGTTTTATGAACGGCGACGATTTTGTTTAAAATTTAAAAAAAAAAAAAAAAATTAAATGACAGGTCCACCAAAACCACAGTAAGCAATGTTGCAAATTTCTTTACTGCTAATGAAGAATCAATAAAACCGAGACCCTTTTTCTAAACTGTTGTTTCTCAATGCAATATTTTTTACTTTTATTGTATTTCCTTGCCCCTGTGCCGTTTAAATGTATAAAATCATGATATTGTTTAATAAGTTTTAAGAAACCACTTAGCCAATTTCCACCAAATTTTACATTGATCCTAGTATTGAAATGTGATTGAGAGTTTGTTCAAATCATCACACTCCATTGACTGTCCTGCCCATAGGTTCTTATTCAAAACTAAGAACTGCTTAAGTGATGATCCTTTCTTTAGTTGCAATGATAAATTGGAAAAATGTTACATGAGCAGGGGCTGTGTCACTCAGGTGAGCGAGCCATGGCCTGTGGGCCTCTTGTTTATTCATTAATCCATTTATTCTCCCCGTCAATGATATATCAAGTGTCAGGGAGGATCATCCCTTGGTATATATAGTCAGCAAACATGATGACAAAATATGGTTGTGACAACTGTACAACTGTATATTACACATTGACATATTTTATCTTAATACAGGTAACTTCTAATTGTCATACAGTCGACTCTCGTTATCTCGAATTCCAAGGGACCCTCTGAAATACTTCGAGATATACGTACCTCGACATATCAGATTTGCAGAATTGAGGAAAGCTAATTTGAAAAACCACATTTAACAAATATGTATGTAATTGGATTCTTGAAGTTAGAGATATATTGAAAATATTGTGGAAAAGAGGAGAAATTGCCCCTTAGGAGCAATTTCTCCTCTTTTCCACAATGTTTTCTTACCTGTTGTTAGATTTTCATATTTAGACAGGGATCAGATTTTCACTTCGAGATAAGCGGTTATTCGAGATAAGCGAGGTCGAGATAACGAGAGTCAGCTGTATATACATGTTAAATATTTGTTTGTAACTGAAAAATTATGAAAAAGAAAGAGGGAAAGAGAGAGGTTATGTTTGGGGTGTTCTCCACCTTGGTTCTATTATAGTTGATATATAGGATGTTGGGTATGACAGCAATATTGCCAGGCTTCTGCTTCTATGTTAGTATTTAAACTTAAGTATTTTCAAGTAAGTCTTTATAAGTATTCCACTTTTTTTTATTTTTTTTTTTTTTAAAAATCTTACTTTTTATTCTTATTGTATGCTTTTAAGTGTAAGATAATATTTTTCTAAGCCTGTGCATCAAGCTATTAAAGAGAGTAGCTTATTCAGACGTTTTGTCAAATAAATATAATATTTTTTTACTAAGATGATATGTTGATTAGCTTCTGTGTTTTTCCTATATTAAAAATAAATAATTCTTCTATATTGTTTGTGCATGTATTAGTTGTTGATAACCATTGATTCAGTTGTTGGGTTAATGAAAAGGTTTCAGGGCAGGACCATAACATATGTGACATTGTTTCTTCCTGGTGGCCCAGGACTAGGCATCCATGTAGTCTGATCAGGGCCTTCACTGTCTACTAATAGAATCATTGAATACAACAGAATGTATGAATGGAGAGCAAAAGTCCAGGGCCCACTTGTTCAAAGTGTCATTACATGTAGCTTAACGAGCTTGTTAAGGGTCATTTCATTAACTGTTTTAGCGGATTCAATACACAATATTCTGATATTTTTTGCTGAAAAAATGTGTGTAGCTTTTAATGCAAAAGCTACTCACATTTTTTCAGCAAAAAATTTTAGCATATTTGCGTATCACTTGATGTAAATTTTAACGAATCGTTAACTAACGACATCGTTAGTTTTGAACAACTGGGCCCAGATGATACCTTGTGCTTGTGCAGGATGATCTGAATCTGCACATTTTATGTATGTCCGAAGGCACTTTATTTCGTGATGTGGCCCTTTTTAATTTACATCGTATTTGCAACACCAGCACCTGTTCATAATAAGATTACCAAACTGGATCTCAAAGGCTAATGACTAACAGTGATCACAATGACAAGTAAGACAAAGTAAGTTTTAGGACAACTATTGTAAGGTGTTATGATAAGGCATCCCAATACTTAAGGATTACACGGTAATATTTTTTTGAGAAAATAAGAAATGGTATTTCATGTGAATTGTCTGCCTAGCTCATTGGGTGTATAAACTTAAAACATGTTCAGCATGTACTTTTCAGGGCTACACCCCAGATGGGAACCAGTATTGTGAGAATATTCATTTTGTGAAGGAGAAACTGCTCGGCAGTGGATCATTTGGGAAAGTAGATTTGATGGTTGATTCTACATCCAGGAAAAAGCTGGTCAGAAAGCAGGTTTGTAATATTTTTATCAGGGAAATCCAGATGCAGTCAAACTTCAATGGCTCTAACATTTTTGAGACCATGGAAATTTGTTAAGACATGAGTAGTTCGAGCCACTGAGGCTTAATCAAAACGCCAGGTCAGGAGGCAAAGCAGGATGATTTGAGGATGTCTTTTTCGATTTTCTATAAAATAATGATATGTTGAGTGTACTCATTAGAATTGCCTCAATGAGGTGATTCTAGAGAGTATACATTTTCAAAATAAGAAAATTTCCTTAAAATATCTCAAATATTTGTTTTCTTGAGAACTTCCGATGAACTCAAAAACAAGTTTGAATCAGCCGCAAAAAAATGAGCCATCGGTGTTCGAGTCATCGCAGTCTTACTTTACATATACATATTTTTCTTAATTCTGCATGAAAATACATGTAGTGGGTTCCCATTTGAAGTGCCTCGACGAGACACTCATTATGATCACAGAGGCAGTACTAATGCTTATGCACTACACGTTTTCATGCAAAAATAAGAAATATGTTTTCCCGAAACTCCATCTTATCTGGAACTTTGAGGTTGCTTATGCTGCTGTACAGATTTTTAACACTACCGAGGCACCTGAGGCACTTGGCGGCAGCGGCCATTGTTATGTCGATTGTTATGTACATGTATTTGTACAGCCTTGCTTTCATGGATTACCCTTGCACAATTTGATTTAAATTAGGTATTTTGTGTGTACAGCTACAGATTGAGTGAAGCATGAACAGAAATATTAGACCAGTTAAAGCAGATATAACATACTCCACTTATTTACTTGAAAACAAAGATAAATTTATTTGTAAAAATATTTAGTGAAACAGAAATTTGAAGACATACATATACAATGTTTGGCAGGATTTGTGTGAAAAATGTATTATAAGATATAAGAGGATTTAAAGATGCACCCAAAAGTGTTTTGTCATGACAAAAATGTATAGATCAAAAACAATTTATTAAATATATCCCAATGAAACCACAGTCAGCCAACTTAGCTTCCCTCCAAACTGACGACACTGCCAGCCTCAGCAACACAATTCGTTACCACACCTTTGTTGAAACATGCCCGGGTTCAGCTGAACTGGGGTTAATTTAAAATTATGTGGTAAATATTACTGTAGGATGGATGCAGGTCAGTTGGTATCATCTTGCTTTTCTGCAGCAGATCAAAGGTCATGACTTAGAAATTTTGTCTGCATTTGTGTCAGTTTTGCATTAAGCACACTGAAACTTCTTTATGATGCTACCATTTAGAGGATTTAAAGATGCACCCAAAAGTATTGTATCAAGACAAAAACGTATATATCGGAAACAATTTATTAAACATATACCTAAGAAACCACAGTCAGTCACCCTATCTTCCCTTCAAACTGACGACAGTGCTAGCCCCAGCAACACAGTCTGTTACTACACCTTTGTTGAAACATGTCCCAAATGATTTCACGCTGACCTGGTATATACCTCAGGTACATCTCTGGCACCCCTACAACCTGTTTTGAATCCCCTGTCTACAGCAAGCAGGGGTGGTTGGCAGGGAGGGTAGTCATATACCCAGGCAGGTCAAAGAAGCTGTCAGGATGAGTGTCTCCACTCATCAGGAACCGGGAGGGGTGGAGGAAGGGGGCCATAGGGCCTGAGCAACTTCTACAGGCCTTTTTTTTGGCTGCTAGGAACCTGTCTGATGGTGGGCAGTCCATGATGTCACAAGATCACAGTCACAATATGATGATGGTTCTGGATGAGAATCAAAACTGTCATAGTAAGTGGAATTTTCTTTGGGAAATGTTGAATGAAATAATTTAGAATAATGTGATATTCTATCCTGTTGAACCTATTCAGTGAAAAATTTATAGATTATATAGAAAAAGTGGTTAAAGTTAGTTTCAAATTTGGCGGTGTCATTGGCTGGGGGTATATGTAACCTCTCTATCACATACTCTAGTTGTACTATAATTTTGCATGTGTACAGGTGGAGAAGTCACAGATGAGAATAGCAGAAGTGATAATCCCTCTTAACCTGGACAGCAGACATGTGACCAAGATAATCGGACTGATACAGAGAGAAACTGGTGATTATTGCGGTAGTCCTACAGTGGAACTGCTACTGGAGTATGCTGGTAGGTATCTTTGCTTAGCTGATAGACCTTTATCACTCTCTGGGCTAATAGCTAATAGTTTTCCTCGGGTAAACAATAAGTTATTTGTTTATCCCAAAGTTGCAGTGGTTCATGAAGTTTGTCATATCAAGTACAAAGGCAAGTAGGATAATGAAAGTTGTAACTTTTGTCTTCTGCAATACATAAGATAACAGTTTTAATTTTGGACAAACAAATCTATTTGTAGTTCAGTATGTGTATGAAATCATACCCTATTCAGCAGACAACAAATTGGTCATTTTTTTTTTATTTTTCTTGGAAAACATGATTTGATATTTCATGCAAATTGCCTCTGTTGGAGACAATTTGCATTGAGTGTCAAATCATGTTTTCTAAGAAAAAAAATATATATATAAGAAATATATCATGAATTTAGTCATCTGCTGAATTTGCCCAGAGAATGGTAAATGTTAAAGTGTGGTGCAGAATTTTGGCAGACGACAGTCTTTTTTTATGCCCCCACATCAGATGATGCCAGGGGCATCTAGTTTTTTCAGTTTCCCGTAGGTGGGTACGTGCATACGAATGTACCTCTGTCTGTACGAATGTGTGTACGTACATAATGTACGTACATGATCCTGTAAGATTCAGGTTAAGGCATTTATACCAGGTAGAATTTTGCAGTTTTATAGTCAGGTACCCCACAGCGGGGGCATCTGTGTACTGTGGACACATTTCTAGTTTTTATACGCCCATTTGAAAAACGGGAAGTATTATTTTAAGGGGTATGCCGTCCGTCTGTAAACTTTTTCGTTTCGGCTAACTTCTCCTACAGTTTACATCCGATCAAGCTGAAACTTGGTATATAGTTAGACCATGATGTGGAGCAGAGCATATTGTTTCAGGTTACAGTCCACCAAATATTTGCAGAGTTATGCCCCTTTGAAAATTTCTGTAAACTTTTCATTTCCGGTTAACTCCTCCTACATTTTACATCCGATCAAGCTGAAACTTCATTTGTAGTTAGACCATGATGTGGAGCAGAGCATATTTTTTCGTGGTTACAGTCCACCAAATATTAAGAGTTGTACCCCTTTGAAAATTTCTATTTATTTTTCGTTTCTGTCCACTAAATATTAGCAGAGGTATGCCCCTTTGAAATTTCTGTAAACTTTTCGTTTCAGGCTAACTCCTCCTACAGTTTACATCCGATCAAGCTTAAACTTGATTTGTAGTTAGACCATGATGTGGAGCAGCACATATTATTTCAAGGTTACAGTCCACCAAATATTAAGAGTTATACCCCTTTGAAAATATTAGCAGCGTTATACCCCGTATTTTTGTTTCTGGCATAATCCTCCTACAGTTTGCATCCAATCAAGCTGAAACTTTTTAAATAGTTACAGAATGATGTGGAGCAGAGCATATTATTTTGAGGTTACAGTGCACCAGATATTGGAGTTATGCCCCTCTGAAAATTTCTGTAAACTTCTTGTTTCCAGTTAACACCTACTGTTTACATCTGATCAAGCTGAAACCATTTTGTAGTTAGACCATGATGTGGAGCAGCGCATATTATTTCAAGGTTACAGTCCACCAAATATTAGCAGAGTTAAAAGCCCCATGATGTGGAGCAGTGCATATTATTTCAAGGTCACAGTCCACCAAATATTAGCAGAGTTAAACCCATTTGAAAATTTCTATTAATTTTTCGTTTCTGAATAAATCCTCCTACAGTTTACATCCGATCATAAATAGTTACAGGATGATGTGGAGCAGCGCATATTATGTCGACGTCACAGTCCACCAAATATTAGCAGAGGTATGCCCCTTTGAAATGTAAACTTTTTGTTTCGGCTAACTCCTCTTACAGTTTACATCCGATCAAGCTAAAACTTGATTTGTACTTAGACCATGATGTGGAGCAGCGCATATTTTTTCAAGGTTACAGTCCACCAAATATTAAGAGTTATACCCCTTTGAAAATTTCTAATTATTTTTCGTTTCTGGCTAAATCCTCCTACAGTTTACATCCAATCAAGCTGAAACTTTATAAATAGTTACATGATGATGTGGAGCAGCGTATATTATTTGGAGGTTACAGTGCACCAAATATTGGCAGAGTTATGCCCCTTTGAAAATTTCTATAAACTTTTCATTTCCCACTAACTCCTCCTGCAGTTTACAGCCGATCAAGCTGAAACTTGATTGTAGTTAGACCATGATGTGGAGCAGCGCATATTGTTTCAAGGTTACAGTCCACAAAATATTAGCAGAGTTAAACGCCTTTGAAAATTTCTATTATTTTTTTTGTTTCCGGCTAAATCCCCTACAGTTTACATCCGATCAAGCGGAAACTTCATAAATAGTTACATGATGATGTGGAGCAGCGCGTATTACTTCAAGGTTACAGTACACCAGATATTGGTTATGTCTCTTTGAAAGTTTTTGTAAACTACTCGCAGCATATAGTTTAGAGCTTTGCGCCAGTGAAAATTTTTTCTTTTTTTTTCCAGAGCACTAAATTATACAGGAGCAAGTTTATGTGTTACATCTTATAACTTGTCACGAGCGTATAATGCCCCGCTTGGTGAAGCTGTTGTTTTATCTTTTATTAAGCTTGTCATTTCATGTGAATTATCTGCTAGGCAGACAATTCACATGAAATGTTGACTTACTGTCTCAGAAAAATTTTATAAAAGTAGTTAAAATGTGGTCTACTGCAGTTGTGGTTGGCGCTTTTAGGATTAAGCTATTTTTATTGTCATTAGCACGCTGGTGTGATATAGGCGTGCCGTGACCCGTCCGTTTGTCTGTTCGTCCGTTTGTCAACAATTGACTTGTGAGCGCAACTCCTCCTACAGTTTTTGGCCAGTTGTTTTGAAACTTCACAGATGTTTTGGCCATGGCGTGTAGATGTGCATATTGTTTGCTCATAATTCTCAGATTTTTTTTTTTTCAACTTTTTCCGCTTTGTTAACTTAGTCGTTTTTTACCTAAAACCCTTATAGTCAGTGGGTGTCTTGTGAGCACAACTCCTCCTACAGTTTTTGGCCAATCATTTTGAAACTTCACAGATGTTTTGGGCATGGTGTATAGATGTGCATATTGTTTGCTCATAATTCTCAGATTGTTTTTTTTTTTTCAACTTTTTCCGCTTTGTTAACTTAGTCAGTTTTTACTTAAAACCTGTATAGTCGGTGTCTCAGTTTTTACCTAAAACCTGTATAGTCGGTGTCTCGTGAGCGCAACTCCTCCTACAGTTTTTGTCCAATCATTTTGAAACTTCACAGATGTTTTGGCCATGGTGTGTAGATGCGCATATTGTTTGCTCATAATTCTCAGATTTTTTTTCAACTTCTTCTGCTTTGTTAACTTAGTTTTTACCTAAAACCCTAATAGTCAGTGGGTGTCTCATGAGCACAACTCCTCCTACAGTTTTTTGCCAATCATTTTGAAACTTCACAGATGTTTTGGCCATGGTGTGTAGATGCGCATATTGTTTGCTCATAATTCTCAGATTTTTTTTCAACTTCTTCTGCTTTGTTAACTTAGTTTTTACCTAAAACCCTAATAGTCAGTGGGTGTCTCATGAGCACAACTCCTCCTACAGTTTTTGGCCAATCATTTTGAAACTTTACAGATGTTTTGGCCATGGTGTGTAGATGCGCATATTGTTTGCTCATAATTCTCAGATTTTTTTTTTTTTTTTTCAACTTTTTCCAGTTTGTTAACTTAGTCAGTTTTTACCTAAAACCCTTATAGTCAGTGGGTGTCTCATGAGCGCAACTCCTCCTGCAGTTTTAGGCCAATAGTTTTGAAACTTCACAGATGATTAGGTCAGGGTCTGAAGATTTGCATTTTGTTTGCGCATAAATCTCAGATTTTTTTTTTTTTTTTAATTTTTTCCGCTTTGTTAATTTGGTCAGTTTTTGCCTAAAACCCTTATAGTGAGTGGGTGTTTCGTGAGCGCAACTCCTCCTGCAGTTTTAGGCCAATAGATTTGAAACTTAACAGATGATTAAGTCATGGTCTGAAGATGTGCATATTGTTTGCACATAGATTCATTTCAGCAGAGTTAAGGGCCCTTGATTTATGCCCAAAATTGGTTTCCGCTCAATATCTTGTGAAAGAATTGAGTCCTCCATGAAATCACCTGACCAGTAAATGACACCAAAATCTGATCAACCAAACTAGCTTACCAGTTAACGGTAATGTTATTGCTTAGACAAACACTATTACCTTTGTACTTTTTCATTGATAAATACAGGTACGAATGCAGTTTTCATTGACAAATACAAGTATCACGATATTGTTTGTCTATGGATTTACACATGGGCGTGGTTGTAGCCTTCTGACGGAGGAGTCAATTGATGGATTAGGATCATATTTTGCATACATGTTGTTGTTAACAATACCTAGCTTGGGATTGTCACATGACATTTTTCGTCAATTTTCAGCTGAGTTACTGGCCTTGATTAATGGGCAAAAAAGATATCCACTCAGTATCAATATCTTGTGAAATAATGGACAGGTTTAGATAAAATTTTGCAAGCCAATATTCCAAATTTTCTCCTTTGTCCATTTTTTTAACCCATCAATTTCTTGAATACTGCAAAATAGATTTTTTTCAATACAAATAGGAACTTGTATGACTTAATCCCCGCAGGTGCGACATCCCTTCCCGTGGATTTCTTGTTTTCATTCAAATTTTGCTTTTTATGCAGTTTCCTTAAAATACTTAGTTGAATGGCCAACAATGAAGATACTGATCATACTGCTCCTTCAGGAGCAGTCTGATCTGGGTCTGCACTGTTTGCATATGCCATTTTGTCAGAAACTTTACAAAATTTTACTCTGCATTTGACATTTTAGAAAGTTGTTTTTTTTGTGTGGCAATGAAAAAGCAAATTAGTAAATTTTTGACTTGATTCAATGCAAAACCTTTTGTTGTAGCTAACTAGCACAAAAAGTATTATTCTGTTCAGTGTGTTTTTTTTTTAAATTTAAAAAAATTCCATTTTTTGCATAGTAAAATGACCTCAGATATGCAAAAATCAATAGGTAAGGTATTTCAGATGCGGGTTTTCAAGAAGTTCCACTTGTTCAAAATTTTTACAATATTGTTATAGAACATCAGTAATTTAAAATCAGTTTAAAAAAGCAAAAAAAAAAAAAAAAAAAAAAATTTCTAATAATTTTTTTTTCCAGAGATCAAATTTACTATAGAAATGGCATAGGGCAGACCCCTTTTTGGTGGTAAAATCAGTTTTACAGTAAATATTTGAAAACATTGCACAGAAAGAGAGAAGACAAATGATTCCTGATAAGATACGGTCAATCAGAACAAAACATTTTTATTTAGAATAAAATGCTATGTGGAAATGTCTTTCCAAAGGATGTTGAAAGGACAGTACAACATTTCTTTTATGTATAATCCTTTATTGTATTTCTCTAGGTACAGCCCTGAATGTCTACCTGCTGAAGGAAGTGCAAACACTCACAAACGAAAGTATTTGGCTGTTGACAAAGCAAGCTTTAGAAGGCCTGGCTCATATTCATACATATGGCATGATTCATCTGGATATCAAACGTGAGTAAAAAGTATTCACATAATGGACTTTAACACTAAGCACTCTGGGTAAAATGTTTAGCAAATGATATTTTGTAATATTTGTTTTATTTTTTCCCAGGAAGCAGGATTTGACATTTCATGTATATTGTCTACAATTTATGCTGAATGGAATCTTCTACCTCAATCTTCGGACAGGTCTGTTACCAATAGAACAGGTGTCTGGTTAGTTTTTAGCTGACCTGGAGCTTTGCTCGAGGTCAGTTTATGCAATGGTCTGTTGTCCGTAGTCCGTCCATCATCCGTCTGTCCTCCATTACGCTGATTCAAGAAGGGCATTTGTAAGTTCCTGGCGAAAGAATGTGCACAATACTGGTTAACCGCTTAGAAGACTAAGCCTGCCCAGTAAACGTGTGGTTAGGTAAACTGATATCGCTCGACATGACCCCATTGGGTTGACTGGGCCGTAAAACCTCAACACAAACAAACAAATATCCGTCCGTCCGTCGTTAGCTGTTCACATTTTCGAAATCGCCTCCAGAACCATAAATTGGATTGAGCTGAAACTTAGTAGGAGGAAATGTGGCAACATGGAGATTCAGAATTGCTAAAATTGTTCCGTTTCGATGTCCAAGATGGCCGCCATGGCGGCCAGTTTTTTGAAATTATTTAAACAACATCACTTCCAAAACCCTAAGTCCAATTGAGCTGAAACTTAATGATGGCATCACAGTGACACAGAGCTTCAGAATTGCTAAAATGGTTTCGTTCAGATTTCCAAAATGGCTGCCATGGCAACCGTCTTGCAATTCTTCAAATGACATCTCCCGAACTGTAAGTCTGATCAAGCCAAAACTTGATGGGAGGCATCACAGTGACACAAGATACAGAATTGCAAAAATCGTTCCGTTCGATATCCAAGATGGCCACCATGCCAAGATGGCGGCCATCTTGAAATTATTCAAACGGCATCTCCTCCCAAGCCGTAAGTTGGATTGAGCCAAAACTTGATGAGAAGCATCATAGTTACACAGAGATTCAGAATGGCTAAAATCGTTCCGTTCCAATGTCCAAGATGGCCGCCATGGAGGCCATCTTGAAATTCTTCAAATAACATCTTCTTCAAATCATCTCCCAAATAGTAAGTCAGGTTGAGCTGAAACTTGATGGGAAGCATCAGGGTGAAATGGAGATTCAGAGTTGCTGAACCATTCAGTTCCAATATCCGACATGATGACCATGGTGGCAATCTTGAAACTCTGCAAACATCAGATTCTGAATGGCTAAAGGTAATCTGATCTGATAGGCAAGATGGCCACCATGGCACAATGTAACATATCATGATCAGCCTTACCCAGGTGAGCTATTTCTGGCCCACTTGGGCCTCTAGTTATTATTATTACCGTATTTACCATATATATTCGGACAGACAGGCCTGAGCAAACGGTATAGACCCAGATGAGACGCCGCAGAACGCAGCGTCTCATCTGGGTCTACACTGTTTGCCACTCATCCAGCAATTTTTAGACACAACATCGGGTAGTGAATTGTTCTGGTTCAAATTTTAGAACATATATGGTAAGGAGTTGAGGTGTCCGAATACTTAGGGTAAATACGGTACTATGTTTTATAGAAATTCCTGTTTTCAATCATAATGCAAAAGTTTAACTCTGATCAGACACCATATTCTGCAGCATCTGATCTGGGTCTGCACTGTTTGCCAGTGACCCGTTGAAGGGATGGTGGGCATAAACGGGTTAAGCAAGCTGTTGCAATATATCACCCCGGCTTCTTTTAGCAGGTGTCACAAAAATACAAAATACCTTTCAGTTGAAAAAAGTTCCATATCTGGAGCTATTTTTCATACAGATGCTTGGTTTTCCATCCATCCATCTGCCTGTCTGTTCGTCCATCTGTCCATTCAGTTGTCAACATTTGTGACTATTCCAGCATTCAAGGCCCAGTTGTTCAAAACTTACAACACAAAGTTGTTTGCTAACATGACATAAAAATTTCTACATGTGTCTTGAAATATGCAAATACATTGATATTTTTTGCTGTAAAAGTGTTTGTACTCACATTTTTGCTGCAAAAAGATCAATGTATTTGAAAATACCTGCACTACAACTGTTAACAAGTTTGTCATTAACAAGCTTGCTAAGCTAACAAGGCTTTGAACAACTGGGCCCTGGCCCCTTTTCTGATTAATATTACATCTACAATCATCTTACATGACATACACATTCTCCCTCACCCATTTTAGTTGGGAAACCCCCAAAAGGGTACTATGCAAACAGTGCAGACCCAAGTATGAAATGCCACAGAATGTGGTGTCTCATCAGGGTCTTCATTGTTTATATTAAGTATAAGAACTTTTGTTTCAAACTGATTTTTCCAGGCTGTTGTATTGATAATTATATTGTTTGTAAAATTAGTTAGAATAAGTGGCAGCTTAATTTCATTTGGAAGTAGTATTTTCTGACAACAAAAAGTAAGGTATATCAAAATTAGCTCCAGTATCAACCTTTAAAGCACTTCAAAACTGATTATATTTTTCAGAGAAAATAGATCTTGACATTTCTTGTCTGGGCTAGGCACACAATTCACATGAAATGTCAATCCATATTTTCTCTGAAAAATAAAAGTCCTCAAAGTGTAGTCTGCTGCTTTAAGGGTTAATCTGTTGAAAGAACACCAAACTCTTATTAAAGGACCTCTTAACTCCATGTAAGCAAGTGCCTGTTTGAGGGAAAACCATGCTTTCAGGCTTTTCAAATCTACTTTCAGCTGAAAATCTGTGTGTGAAAGAAGTAGACAACAACTTACAGCTGAAGATAACAGATTTTGGTTCAGCTAAGCTGCCATATGATGCTATAACATTCTCTGGATGGACTCCAGAGTACATGGCTCCTGAGAGTTGCCAATATTTTCTACAGACCATGCACGATGTACCGTTTGGCTTGGCAGAGGATGATATTACAGGGAAAGTTGACGTCTTTGCACTCTTTCTTGTCATAGGATACATGTATGGGAAGAAACATGTGCTTCTGTCCCTTGTGACAAATGGAAATGGCAGTTATTATGGACTTGCACCTGAAGTGAAAAAACAGCTCCAAACCCAGCTCATAGTGATGGTGAGGTGTTTTTTTGTTGTTTGTTTTAGGGGTTTTTTTGGGGTTTTTTTTTTGCACCATTCAGGACAAAATGGTTTTCCAAATAAATATTTTCCTAGTTTCTAAATGTAATAATTTTATAAACATAGGCACTGAATTATTTTTGGACAGGTTTTTCAAAAAAAATCAGTCCTTTAAAATACAGTGTGGGGAATCCACATGATGAAATGACTAAGTGCACAAAGTTTGTTACTATTTTAAGCTCCGCATCAGGTAGGATTTTTTAGAATATCTCGATTTATTATACCTCTGGCATACGAAGTATGCTAAGGGAGTATATAGTTTTTGTCTTTTCTGTGTGTCTGTGAGTTAACATTTAATTTCTGTGAGTTAACATTTAATTTGTGTCAAAGATTTCTCAAGAGTTACTATATCTAGAATCTTGAAATTTGTACACATGACAAGTATGACTAGTTGTATTGTGGGAAAGAAAATAGGGACTGTGGGGTCAGGTCACTTAGTTATTTCCCTTTGTTGTTCTGGCTAATGGCAAAACATTGAAACCATGTTATCCCTGATGGCCATGGCCAGGGGTATTAGTGAGCATATGCTCACTTCATGGTCTAGTACCTGATGAAATTTGTTCAAATTAAGTGCAGAGTACGCGGAAAAACAAGCTCTTTCTGGTGTAAGTGCTGGTCTGCAATCTGGGTCCAGTTGTTCAAAGCGTCGTTAGCTTAACGAGCTCGTTAAGGATTATTGCGTTAACTGTTTTAGCGGATTCAATATACAATATTCTGATATTTTTTGCTGAGAAAATTTGAGTAGCTTTTGCAATGCAAAAGCTACTCACATTTTTTCAGCAAAAAAATTCAGCATATTTGCGTATCACTTGATGTAAATTTTAACGAATCGTTAACTAACGACGTCGTTAGCTTTAGACAACTGGGCCCAGGTCTGATTCTCGAGAACATTCAGAGAAAGTTTTCGTCAGAATTCATGTACATTGTTCCGGTAGTCCAGATTGGCAGCAAAAACATTTTGAATGTTCTCTAGAAATAGACCAGATCGCAGAATAGCACTTACAACACCTGAAAGAGCTTGATTTTCCACATACTCCTGGGGGTTGTGGGGGCAGATGCAACATCAACTCATTGAGGGGGTTGTGGGGAGGGGGAGTGGCAGGTGCGACATCAACTTCACCTAAGTCTGATCTATAAGCATAAAAGGGTCTAGATTGAGGCTGGCTCAGGTCAGCGTGCTTGTACCATTTGGAAGAAAACTAGAACCTTTACATTACCAATCCATGCAAAGGTTCTGAGAGCAAAAGCTGTCCAATATTTCCTGATAGTAATAGTGTTGTCTTGATGATCATTTTGCCTCTTGTGACTAATGAGCAGAAAGAATTTTCAAATAAACATTCTAACACTCCTTGCCTATATAGCCAATGGTTAAACTCAGTGATATATTATGCAACAAATCACTAGGCGGAAGAGTGCGATGCTATCTGGCACCCTTCCGACGTCATTTCGACACGTTGCTGACATCAGTCTTCGTTTCCACAACATTAGACCGTGTAACTTTGTTTTTCTCACTTAAATAATGTAAGAAATGTATGTAAACATTAGCGTTACAGTCAAAACTGTTGGCAGGATTTCTTTATTCGATGGCGGAAAGTTTGAAAAAGCTGAAAGATACAATTACCTTTTCGTCATTTTCTGTGTGTTAGAATCGAAATAGATCAGCTCTTGTACGTGATTTGTTCAGTAATAAATCACAGTTTGTCAGTCAGTTGTAAAAAGATAAATCACTCGCACTCTGCGCTCATTATTTGATCTACTTTACAACTGACCTCCAAACAGTGATTTATTACTCAGCAAATCACTGCTAGAGCTGATCTATTTCTTAACCAACATTTTTTGTATTTCTCCAAGAAAACAGATGTTGTGGAAATATGAAAAATATTAAGTAGAGACCACCTCTTATCTGAAGCTGTATGTTACTGAAAAATGTAGCAAGATGCATGACATGAAATATAACATTAGGAACATGACAAAATGATGATGAAATAATAAATTTTCCTGTCTGCAGAATGGTACCACATTTACACAAAATACTCAGACATATTTGTACTCCAATGACTAGCACTAAATTATTGTACCACTCAAGTACCATGTAAATGTGGCATGAAATTAATTCAGCTGAAAACTATTTTGCAGATGGCATATAATAGAGACAATGTGGATGCTTTGATAGATGACAGGTGCGACCTTGACATGAGAGAGCTATTAAAGAGGATGTCCTATCCTATGAAGAAAAGGGCATCGGCCAGAGAAGCACTGGAGATGGTTGAAAGTATGTAATGTTACAAATTCTTGTTACAGTCATAGGACTTGTTACGAAGGAATATTTTTTCATACCTCTCCATAAAAATGTGTTGTGGGTACTCATTAGAAGCACTTCGCTGAGGTACTTCCAGCAAGTACCCACAACATATGTTTTTTATGGAGAATTAGAGAAAATTATCCCAGAACTGTCACCAACTACTCCTCCTTAACAGTGTTAACCCATTTATGCTGAATGGATTCTTCTACTTTAACTCCTTGAACCAGTTCATTTCCAGTATAAGGAGTTTCTGGTTAGTTTTTACAATTGCCATGTTTTGTTGGAACATCTGAACTTAATGCAAACAGTGTAGACCCAGATCAGATGCTGCATTCTGTGGCATCTGATCTGGATCTACACTGTTTGCCAATGTCCCTTTAATGGGACGCTGGGCTTATATGGGTTAAACAAAAAGCGCTGGAGGTGGTTGAAAGTAGGTAATGTTACAGATTCTTGTTGCAGTCATAGGACTTGTTAAGAAGGGAATTTGATGATAATTCTGGGATAATTGTTTTTATTTTACCTTAAAGACGTATTGTGGGTACTCATTAGAAGCATCTCCTATGATACCAATAACATAGATTTTTATGGAGAATTACAGAAAATTATCCCAGAATTATCACCAAGTGGCTCAAACATGTTTGGGACCATGGAAATTTGTTCTAGACATAGGTAGTTCAAGCCAATGAGGTTAATTATAGCGCCAGGTCAGGAGGCATGATCAGGGATGTTTTCTCGATCTGATAGTTTAAAATAATGGTATATTGAGTGTACTCATTAGAATTGCCTCAATTGGGTGATTCTGATTAGTACACTCAACATACATTTCCATGACAAAAATCAGAGAATTCTACTAAAATATCTTTAATTTTTTTTTAAATATTTGTTTTCTTGAGCTCTGGAAAGAACTTTCTATTGACTCAAAAACAAGTTCAAATCAGCCTTTGTAAACGGACCTTCGGTGCTTACGTCATTGAAGTTTGAAGTTTTACAGTATATGGATAGGCGTCCAGAGCAAATAGTGTCGAATCATATATTTCTCCAAAGGAACAGTTAGAATTTGCATTACTTGCTATAGCTTTATTTTTTTTTTTTAGCTCACCTGAGCCGAAGGCTCAAGGTGAGGTATTGTGATCACTCACCGTCGGTGTCCGTCCGTCCACAATCTTTAAACAACATCTCCTCCTAAACCACTGATTGGAATTTGACCAAACTTAACAAGAATGATCCTTGGTTGGTCCTCTTTCAAAGTTGTTCAAATGGTTCCGGTCCATTGCATATCTAGGTCACAGGGGCTAAAAATAGATTTTTTAACTAAAAACTTAAAAAAATCTTCTTGTCAGAAAGCACTGGACCGATTTACATATAATTTTGCAAAAATGTTCCTTTGGTGACCCTCTATCAAGATTGTTCAAGCCATTTGGATTCATCAAAAAACATGGCCGCCAGGGGGCGGGGCTTATTTTCCCTATATAATCTATATAGAAAACTTTAAAAATCTTCTTGCCAGAAACCACTGGACCGATTTCAATATAATTTTGCAGAAATGTTCCTTTGGTGATCCTCTACCAAGATTGTTCAAGCCATTTGGATTCGTCAAAAAACATGGCCGCCAGGGGGCGGGGCTTATTTTCCCTATATATCTATATAGAAAACTTAAAAAATCTTCTTGTCAGAAACCAATGGACCTATTTCCATATAATTTTGCAGAAATGTTCCTTTGATGATCCTCCACCAAGATTGTTCAAGCCATTTGGATTCGTCAAAAAACATGGCCGCCAGGGGGCGGGGCTTATTTTCCCTATGTATCTATATAGAGAACTTTAAAAATCTTCTTGTCAGAAACCACTGGACCGATTTCTATATAATTTTGCAGAAATGTTCCTTTGGTGATCCTCTACCAAGATTGTTCAAGCCATTTGGATTCGTCAAAAAACAAGGCCGCCAGGGGCCGGGGCTTATTTTCCCTATATATCTATATAGAAAACTTTAAAAATCTTCTTGTCAGAAACCACTGGACCGATTTCAATATAATTTTGCAGAAATTTTCCTTTGGTGATCCTCTACCAAGATTATTCAAGCCATTTGGATTTGTCAAAAAACATGGCCGCCAGGGGGGGTGGGGGGGCTTATTGTCCCTATATATCTATATAGAAAACTTAAAAAATCTTCTTGTCAGAAACCACTGGACCGATTTCCATATACTTTTGCAGAAATGTTCCTTTGGTGATCCTCTACCAAGTTTGTTCAAGCCATTTGGATTCGTCAAAAAACATGGCCGCCAGGGGGCGGGGCTTATTTTCCCTATATATCTATATAGAAAACTTAAAAAATCTTCTTGTCAGAAACCACCAGACCGATTTCAATATAATTTTGCAGGAATGTTCCTTTGGTGATCCTCTACCAAGATTGTTCAAGCCATTTGGATTTGTCAAAAAAACATGGCCGCCAGGGGGCGGGGCTTATTTTCCCTATATATCTATATAGAAAACTTAAAAATCTTCTTGTCAGAAACCACTGGACTGATTTCCATATAATTTTGCAGAAATGTTCCTTTGGTGACCCTCTACCAAGATTGTTCAATCCATTTAGATTTGTCAAAAAATTTGGCCGCCAGGGGGCGGGGCTCATTTTCCCTATATATCTATATAGAAAACTTAAAAACCTTCTTGTCAGAAACCACTGAACCAATTGCTATATAATTTTGCAGAAATATTCCTTTGCTGATTCTGTACCAAGTTTGTTCAAGCCATTTGGATTTGTCAAAAAAACATGGCCGCCAGGGGGTGGGGCTTATTTTCCCTATATATCTTTATAGAAAACTTGAAAAATCTTCTTGTCAGAAACCACTGGACCAATTTCATTATAACTTGGCAAAAATGTTTCCATGGTGACCCTGTACCAAGATTGTTCAAGTAATTGTGATTCGTCAAAAAACATGGCCGCTAGGGGGCGGGGCTTATTTTCCCGATATATCTATGTAAAAAACTTTAAAAATCTTCTTTTAAGAAACCGTTGGACCGAGTTCAATGTAACAGGAATGTTGCTTTTGTGACCCTCTACCAAGATTGTTCAAGCCTTCATGATACGTCAAAAAACATGGCCCCCAGGGGGCGGGGCTTATTTTCCATATATATCTGTATAGAAAACTTTAAAATTCTTCTTGTCAAATACATCCTGACTGATTTCAATAATGCTTTAGTAACCCTTTACCAAGAATGTTCAAGCAATCCTGATTTGTCAAAAACCATGGCTGCTAGGAGGTGGGGCTTATTTTCCCTATAGATCTAAATAGAAAACTATAAAAATCTTCTTGTCATAAACCACTGAACTGATTTCAATTTAATTTGGCAGGAATGTTCCTTTGGTTAACCTGTACCAAGTATGTTCAAGCTGTCATGATTTGTCAAAAAAAAAAAAAAAAAATGGCCATTAGGGGGTAGGGCTTTATAGCGATATAAAACACTTTAAAAATCTTTTTGTCAGAAACCACTGGACCAATTTCAAAATAACTTGGCAGAAATGCTCCTTTGGTGACCTTCTTTCAAAATTAAGTCAAGTCATGATGTATTAAAAAGAAAACAACATGGCTTGGTGTATTGGGGGGGGGGGGGGGGTGGGAGGGGCAGGGCTATAAAATTTATACATGAATTTTAGAGCAGTGAACTTGGCTGAATCTTCAACAGTAAGTATGCAAATCTGTTTGCTCAGGTGAGCGATATAGGACCATCATGGTCCTCTTGTCTGTATAAAAGTACTGATGTTTTTCTTATTTATCCAGGAAAACATATGTTGTGGGTACTCATTATAAGCGCCTTGGCATGGCACTTCTTATGAGTATCCACAACATATGTTTTCCTGGAAAAATAATAAAAAAGTACCAGCCTTTTTTTATTTGAAAAACGTCTCATCTGCAGCTGAGGTAATTACACATTTTTACCCCCCAGCATAAGAAGTGTGAGGGGGTATATAGTTTTCGTCTTTTCCGTAACAATGTTTGTCTCTGTGTGTGTCTGTCTGTGTGTAATTTTTTTTTTTTTTTTTTTTTTCGCCAAGGATTTCTCAGGAACTACTGCACTTAGGATTTTGAAATTTGGTATACAAACATTGATTATGACTTGTATTGTGTAAGGCAGAATCAGCATCCTCATGCTTATCATTCCCTTTTGTCCATTTAGTACAAACACTGGGTATGGCTAGTTGTATTGTTAAGAGAATCGGCATCCTCATGCTTGTCATTCTCTTTATTTGTCCATTTTTCTTTCTTTCTCATAAAAATTCATCAGAGATTTCTCTCCTGCTATTAGAGCCAAAGTCTTCAAATTTTGTATACACCCTCACAGTGTTGTACACCACAGCCTCTTTATAACACTATTTTTGGGGTCCATAGCATAAACTGTGTTAGTTAAACAACCGTGTTATATCCAAACAAAAATGTATAGATTATATTGAAAAATGACCATTTTATGGTCATTTTTCAATATAATCTATACATTATTGGGATCTATCTTTGAACCAGGGCTCGGGAAAACTGAATTTCTTTCGGTCCCAGACCAAAATTCAGAAATCGGGACCGATTGGAAACAGCCAAAAGCCCCCAAAAAATCGGTCCCATACTGGCCCAATATTAAGGAAATTTTCTCCGTCAGATATTTAGGATAATCTCAATAGCTCAGATGTCAATCATGACTAATCCAATAATCGCCTCAAGTCAAGTTGTGTAAACAAATTACCTGAGATCTTGTAGTTCATCGCGTTATCTCGTATCTCGCGAGATTACAGTGGTCGGGTGAAAGTAATTTAGCTTTGGGCGCTATCACTGAAGTTTAAAGACTCCTGGATGCAGGGCTTCGGAAAAGGGAAAAATAGCCCGTCTGAAATTAAGAATTCTGGACCGGTTTCAAACACCCCAAAACGCTAATAATTCGGTCCAACAGGTTTGTGCCTTGAACCCCAATTTTTCCCCAACCAACCAATTATGTCTAAAAAATCACAAACGGTCATGTCTTCCCAAACTGACAACGTCCGCGCATCTTTTAAATGCGATATTATGGAAGTTAAAAGGCTCTAAACGGTCATTTGACGTATATTGGAGAAACAAATAACGGCAACCTACCGCAGCACAAATTAATTACGTCATTATCCAAACATTGTCAAAAAATCAACACTTCACTGTCCTTTGTACGAATCATCAGTAATGGTAGTCTGATAATAAATCCGTTTGTGTGACACGTGTGAATGCACTGAGACTGCAAAACACCAGGTGCAGTCGGCGTGTCCAAAAGATCAAACGTCGGTTTAACTGAGAGTGATAAAACTCATCGCTTGAACGCACCCGTTTTCTTCCTCTTCTTTTTTGTTTTGATCAACACGGTTTGTCGGTCCCAGACTTGATAAATTAATTCCCAAACCGTGTACGTCCTGATCAGATGTCGCATACAAATGCGTCTGATCTGGGTCTAATTGTTTGCTTCTTTTTTTTTTTTTTGTTGACGACCGTAACACGCGAGTATAATTCAAGGTAGATTTCACAGTAAAAATAAGTAATGCACCACTTGCGCTAGACAAGATTGGTCAGTGCTTAAAATTTAAGCAGTCTGATCAAATCTTGAAACATTGAAAACTGCAAAACCGCCTGTGGCGCAGGCCTTTTTTTTATTTAGCCCTAATTGGTCTATGAAAGTCGTTTTGTTACGTCTCTCCTGTTTCTCGCCGTCTTCGCGCTTACACAAGACGGGAATCAGTTGTTTATAAATAGTTATCTAGGAAAACCCTGCGGAGGTGGAAATAACAAAATCGTCTTTTTTTTTTCTTTCTTTTTACATGTATACCTGACTGTATTTATTGATGACGCCAGCTTTGATCATACTCGTATTACCCGGACTTCCGTCATATAACGAAGTTGAGGTGTATTTTTTAAAAGGAGTTATAGGACTGTCAATTGTCATTAGTTTTCGTGACAGGTGATATTTTTATTTTTTTTTTTTTTTTTTTGGAAATGGGTTCATTGATGACGTCATCGCCATCGGCTGGACCGAGTCAGATTTCAGAATTTCCAGAGCCCTGCTTTGAACCATGTTATATCCAAAACCGTGTTATAACGAACCATGTTATAAAGAGGTTGTAGTGTATGTTGTGTAAGAGAAAACAAAAATGGTGAGATTTTTTTTTTTCTTTTTTGCCCAATTCTCCCATGCAATGCATACGGAAATTTGCAATTACAAAATTATTGTCCAACATACCTCTGATAGCTATGGCCTGGGTAATGTGAACTTTGCTCACTATTTGCTATATTTTGTATCTAATCCAGGGAGAGAACAGAACCAACTACAGCTACAGAGAGCCAAGGACCTGAAATTGCAGATGATTCAGCAACAGATACGGAAGAGAGAAAAACTGGCAGAATTTCAATACACGGCCCCCGAGATGAACCAGCAAAGTCTTCCAGCTACCGTGCTGCCCGAAATGAACAGTGGAAGAAGTTTGATCAAGGACAGGCTGCGGGAAAAGTTGCTGCCATACAAGAAACTGCCAAAACAGGAAGCTCCGAAGACGCCACAAACACCCGTTGAAGAGATGCAGATGTTGCAGATTAGATTGGGGACTAGCCGAAAAATTTCTGTGGACAAACGAGGAGGTATGTAATGTTTTATCATTATAGCTCCAGATAAGAGGGGATATCAGGATTTTTTTTCTTATTTCTCAACTAATAAATACCCACAATGTATGTTTTTATGGCAAAATAAGAAAAATCAACAATTTTTTGGTTGAAAAATATTCGGACGAAAGAATGGGTATGTAATGTTTCACCACCATAGCTCCAGAAAAGAGTGGATTTTTTTTACTTCTCCACAAAACCATGTATTGTGGGTAGTCATTAGAAACAATAATGAATACCCACATTATATGTTTTTGTGGCAAAATAAGAAAAATAGCAACTATCTTCACCACCATAGCTCCAGATAAGAGGAGGTATCAGGATTTTTTTTTTTTATTTCTCCATGAAAACATATGATGTGTGAACTCATTAGAAGCGCCTCTAATGAGTATACACAACATATGCATGCATGCAGGTTTTTATGCAGAAATAAGAATAATATTTTTTTGGAAACACATCTTATCTAGAGTTATAAGAATGTATTAAAATGAGCAAAGTTATACAGTTGACTCGCGCTATCTCGAACTTGCTTATCTCGAATAACCGCTTATCTCAAAGAGAAAATCTGTTCCCTGCCTAAACATGAAAATCTAACAATATGTAAAAAATATTGTGGAAAAGAGGAGAAATTGCTCCTATGGAGCAATTTCTCCTCTTCTCCACAATATTTTCAATATACAATGTATCTCTAACTTCAAGAGTCCAATTACACATATATTTGTTAAATATGGTTAATCATATTTGTTAAATGTGGTTAATCAAAGTATTTCAGAGAGTCCCTTGGAATTCGAGATAATGAGAGTCGACTTTTATGGAATTTAACCCAATTCTGCAAATCTGATAGGTCGAAGTACGGATATCCCAAAGTATTTCAGAGAGTCCCTTGGAATTCGAGATAACGAGAGTCGACTGTATTATGGAATTTAACCCATTTTAGTCTTGAGATTCCCAAAAGGGTAATTGGCAAACAGTGCAGACACAGCAGAATGTGGCATTTGATCAGGGTTTAGCCATTAAGTACTTAAATTGAAACTGGATTCTTCCCATATATTATGTGAATAACTTTTGTTCAGTCTGAACTGGTTAAATTTGTGTTTGGATATTGCAGTTAATGTGAGTAAGCTATGGGAAAATCTTGTGTTTATGAACCATTGTTGGAGATAAAACACTTTTTTCAGCAAAGAAGTATTGATAATTTTCTTTTTTCCCCACGAAAACATGTGCTTCTAATGAGTACTTACAATGTATGTTTTTTATGAAGAATAAAGGAAATGAGACAGCGCACAACAAATTTACAGTAAGATTTCTGTTGCCAGTGAAGACAGATCAGCCTGCACATCCGCTCAGTCTGATCAGAGTCTTCACTGATTGCATGTGTTGTCCACAACCTCAGGGCTATCCAAAGAGGTTTTGTCATGCTCTTGCTCAAATAATTTCCGTTATTGCATAAAAAGCAGTGTCACACGTTATTAACAGCCCTGCATTAACCGGAAAAAAGCCGTGTATTAACAAATCAATTCACGTGCTGTTAATGCAAGGCAACGCAACTTTCAATATGGTTGTTCCGGGGCCACAGATTTACTGCCGTTACGAGATGTGTTCTGCCCGGCCCTAGAACGAGTATAGTCTGTTGAAATTGCGTTTGCGAGAAATCAGTGAAAAGGCGAAACAAAATAGTGCAAGAAATAATGTGAAATATAGCAAATGTTTTCAGTTTTTATGCAATAATAGCGATCGAACATGGTTTTTTCAATGCATTAACATTGGCCAGGTCCCTTGGGAGGTGTTGAAAACCGCGGCCTTCGGCCTCGGTTTTCAACACCTCCCACAGGACCTGGCGAATGTTAATGCATGAAAAGCCATGTTTAATCCCTATATTCTGGATACTCGTCTTATCAAGAGATATGTGAATTCTACATAATATGAGCCATGTCTTGAAAAAAGCACCATTATAGCATGTGCCAACAGCAAAGGCTCAGGCAAGCCTGTGAATCTATGCAGGCTTCTCAGAATCTGTGCTGTTCGCTCGTGTAAGCAGTAGGTCAAGAGGAAACTTCAACCAAAGAACTAGACTTGTGGCCTTGCTAAGGGGGTGGGCATGTGCACTGAAAGACTGATTTGACAGAAAGCCTGACAAGCTTCTTTCTTGTGAAGTGACTCATTTGTATTCCATCCAGGTCCTTTTTTCTTGCAATGAAGCTTATATAATTTGTTTATATTCTAACCAGGTCCTTACACCCATAATCTGGAGATGGTACAAGAAGAGTCAAGCTTCCCCATGACTGAGACTGGATATAGATCCACAGAGACAACTACCAGGCCTAGTGCAGAAAGGGCAATGCCAGTCCCAGGCATAACAGCTGTAGCTGACACAAGCTTGTTGCCAACCCCAACATTGCCTGTAGCACAGCCATTCAGTCCACGAGCTACTGTGGAATATGAAGGGTTCATTGATATTCAGACGCAAGATAATCCAGACTTGCAAGGAAACATTCCAAACTTTGTGTTTGACATGTTATAAACAAAACTGACTTGAACTTTTAACAGTGGGTCAGTTCAACAGATGACAAACTGATATCGTTTTTATTTTCAATTTTTTGCAGAAAATAGGTTTTGACATTTCATGGAAATTGTCTCCTACTTTCTATGAAAATAAGAAAAAATATTCCAAAATGTCTGACATTTTTACTCAGCATGCAAAGCATTATAGTGCTGGATTTTATTGATTAAACCCTTAATATGCCAAGAAAACCTGCATCTGAAAATGTTGTCTGTTTATGTTGTCTGCTGAATAGTCTTGCAAACTTTTCAAACCTATTTTTGCATACAGGCAAACAGTGTAGATCCTGATCAGACTGCTCCTAGAGGAGCAGTCTGATCTGGGTCCACACTGTTTGCAGAAATGACTTTTAAAATCATAAGCAGATGACAAAGCAGATGACAATTGTTGTGATTGGCAGTTTAAAGGTTAATAGATTTTCTGCCATTGTTTACAAGGGAGGTAAATTGTGTCTTCCTTTTTTTGCTGTCTTGGACACAGTCCTTTGAGGATTCTGAACAGGGATCTGCTCTAAAAGGAAAGAATTTGCTAAATTCTTTTCTTTTAAAGTAGACCCCATTGAGAAGGGAGGCAAAAATTATTTTAAAGTTACTTCCCCTGAAAGAGTAGCCATTCCTGTAACATTTATCCTGCTGATTACAGCAGATAACAGCGTTTTTCTTGTTTTTCACGAAAAGTATGCTCGCATGACATTTTTAGCTCACTCACCTGAGCACGAAGTGCTCATGGTGAGCTATTGTGGTCAGTCACTGTCAGTCGTGCGTCGTTCATCGTGCGGTGTCCGTCTTGCGGCATCAACGATTGCTTTAAAAGCCTACTCCTCCTACACCCCTGGGCCAATTGACTTGATACTTGGTAGGAAGCATCGGGGTGACTTATGGATCAAAAATAGCTAAAATCGTTCCGATCGGAAATCCAAGATGGCCGCCATCTTGAAAATCTATTTTTCGCTTCTTCTCCTGAACCGAAAAGCCAATTGACTCCAAACTTGCTAGGAAGCATCAGGGTGACTTGCAGATTAAAAATAGCTAAAATCTTGCCGATCAGAAATCCAAGATGGCCACCATCTTGAAAATCTATTTTTTGCATCTTCTCCTGAACCGAAAGGCCAATTGACTCCAAACTTGCTAGGAAGCATCAGGGTGACTTGTAGATCAAAAGTAGCTAAAATCGTGCCGATCAGAAATCCAAGATGGCCGCCATCTTGAAAATCTATTTTTCGCTTCTTCTCCTGAACCGAAAGGCTAATTGACTCCAAAGTTGCTAGGAAGCATCAAGGTGACTTATAGATCAAAAATAGCTAAAGTCGTGCCGATCGGAAATCCAAGATGGCCGCCATGGCTGCCATCTTGAAAATCTATTTTTTCGCTTCTTCTCCTGAACCGAAAGGCCAATTGAGTTGCTAGGAAGCATCAGGGTGACTTGTAGATCAAAAGAGCTAAAATCGTGCTTATCGGAAATCCAAGATGGCTGCCATGGCCGCCATCTTGAAAATCTATTTTTCGCTTCTTCTCCTGAACCAAAAGGCCAATTGACTCCAAAGTTGCTAGGAAGCATCAGGGTGACTTGTAGATCAAAAATAGCTAAAATCGTGCCGATCAGAAATCCAAGATGGCCACCATGGCAGCCATCTTGAAAATGTATTTTTCGCTTCTACTCCTAAATCCAAAAGCCAATTGACTCCAAACTTGGTAGGAAGCATTGGGGTGACTTATAGATCAAAAATAGCTAAAATCGTGCCTATCGGAAATCCAAGATGGCCGCCATGGCAGCCATCTTGAAAATCTATTTTTCGCTTCTTCTCCTGAACTGAAAGGCCAGTTGACTCCAAACTTGCAAGGAAGCATCGGGGTGACTTGTAGATCAAAAATAGCTAAAATCATGCTGATCGGAAATCCAGGATGGGCGCCATGGCAGCCATCTTGAAAATCTAATTTTTGCTTCTTCTCCTGAACCGAAAGGCCAGTTGACTGGAAACTTGGTAGGAAGCATTTGGATGACGTAGATCAAAAATAGCTAAAATCATGCCGATCTATATTTAGCTTCTTCTCCTGCACCGAAAGGCCAATTGACTCCAAACTTGGTAGGAGACATTGAGGTGACTTGTAGATCAAAAATAACTAAAATCGTGCCAGTTGGATATCCAAGATGGCTGCCATCTTGAAAAATTGTTCGCTTCTTCTCCTGAACCAAAAGGCCAGTTGACTTGAAACTTGATAGGAAGCATTGGGGTGACTCGTAGATCAAAAATAGCTAAAATCATGCCGATCGTAAATCCATGCTGGTGGCCATTTAGAGTTTGTTCAATTGATCACGCTCCATTGACTGGCATGCCATATATATTCTTCTTCAAAATTAAGAACTGCTTAAATGATAATCTTTTCATTAGTTGCGATGACAGGAAAAATGTTGCATAATAAATGGAAAAATGTTGCATAACATCTGCATATCTGCAGTGGCTATGTCACTCAGGTGAGCGACCCATGGCCCGTGGGCCTCTTGTTTTGAACTATTGTAAAAACAACTTGAAGAAACCATTTATCTGATTTGCAGATAATTTTTATGTGTTTGTTGATATTTGAATGAAAAGGCACCTGTTCTCTAAGGGAAAAATTTGAAAAATATTATTGGTTATCTGTTGATTTTTCTTAGATTTTGCTAAAAGATGAAATCCATATCACATTTGAATGTAATGTCAAGCCTGTCTTTGGAGGGAAAATATAAAAAATATCATCAGTTATCTGTTAACTTTTCTTAGATTTTGCTTAGCAATGAAATCCATGTAAACATGTATAGAAATTATAAAATAAAATTTGTCTGCAAATTTGATTGGCTCTGTATCATGTGATAATTGATAAGAACATATTTTCTTATTTCTCAATGAATCCATGTGTTGTGGGTACTCATTAGAAGGGCCTCGGTGAGGTAGAAGCTTCTAATGAGTACTTACAATATATGTTTTCTTGAAGAAATAAAAAAAATGTCAGTACTATTCTGATGAAGAAAGCAGCTTACCTGGAGTTGCGGTTATAATTATCTCTCCTGCAATTGAAGTTTGTGGGGAGATATATAGGCGTCATCATATTGGTTAGTCTGTCTGAGTTTGTAGCGCAAACTACTTGTACTGGTTTTGTTAGATTTTCAGGAAACTTCACTGAAATAATCCGTATAATGAGTAGCAGTGTTTGACATTTTTTCAGGGTTATCTGGCCTTTTTGCATAAGTCTGTCTGTCCGAGTTTGAAGCGGGAACTACAACTGTACAGTTTCTGTTAGACTTTCATAAAACAGAAATGGTCAGCGTCATAAGTAGCAGTGTGTGATATTAAAATTTTTTCATTTCCTTGGTGTCTCTGTCCAAGTGATGCATCTTGGGAAAATGTGTCTTTGGGCATATGCGGACAGCAAAGGCCCAGATCAGCCTGCGCATACGCGCAGTCTGATCAGGGCCTTCTTTTTCCACTAACAGAATCAGTGGATACTGCAGATTGTATGAATGGACAGCAGAGGCCCTGATGATACTTTGCGCATGCGTAGGATGAACCTGCACAGATTGGGCATGTTGGAAGGCACTTTTTCACTTGACCTTGCCCATATAATTCTCCAGGGCCCAGTTGTTCGAAACTAATGATGTCGTTAGTTAATGTATTGTTAAAATTTTGATCATTAAATGTGGCATATAGGCTAATATTTTTGCTGAAAAAATGTGAGTAGCTTTTGCATTTGCAAAAGCTACTCACATTTTTTCAGCAAAAATACCTGAGAATTAGATATTATACTTACTAGAACAGTTAACATTTTGACCACTAACAAGCTCGTTAAGCTAATGACGCTTTAAACAACTGGCCCCATTTTTTTTTTTTTTTTTGTTGCTTTTTTTTTTAGATTTTCAAAAAAAAAAAAAATTCAGAAATGATTATGATGAATAGAAGTGTGTTGCATTAAAACTCTTTTACTTAGTTTTTAACAGGATACTTGCCTTTGGTACTTTTTCCATTTTCTTGTGTAAAAATGACACTGAGAGGTATTTGTGATAGGCTAGTCTAACCCTAGTCCTGCTGAACCCGGATATGACCTGCCTTCTGAAGAAGCCAACTGATCTGGATCCACACTGTTTGCAATTCAGTGTTTGAATTTGTATCAACAACCTGGATCAAGTTATCTGATTGGCTGAAAATTAGAAGTGGGCGTGGCATCTTAATTCATTCAGCATGACAAGGGTTAATTATATGCAGTCCCTTCCTCTGGAGATGACAGGATGTGTTGAAAAAGTGTCCATAATGATAATGTATATAAAGTCATCATTAAAATCTTCTATTTCTGCTGTAAACTTTTTAGTGTGTGGGGAAAGGGTTTATGTTTTGATCTTTTGAAGAAGTGATAACAGGAGAACATCTCTGCACTGGAGAACACCTTATGGTATTGAGTAGACTTTGGCTGTAAGAAAGATCTCGAGCCAAACCTACAGCACTATCGGAGCTCTGAAAAAAAGAACAAAAATGGCACAGCAAAGTGCCAGACCAGGCTGGTCACCTGTGCAGTCTACTCAGGATTTATGCTGTTATCTGTGTATACAGTATTAAATCTATATATCTGGGACACATCAACTCCTTACCATACTTATTTTTAACCTATACCACCCTCTGGGCTAATTCAGCAGATGACTAACTTATATTTTTACCCAGAGTTCTTAGCGTTAATGTTTGATTAGGCCTGTTTGTCCCAATACTTGGGGTAAATACATTATTCAGATTTTCATTTATTAAACCTTTACAACTCCCTGGGCTAATTCAGCAAAGGACAAATTGATGATATTTTTCTTATTTTTCCCAGAAAACGGGGATTGACATTTCATGCAAATTGTTTCCATTGGAGGCAATTTGCATGAAATGTCATCCTGTTTTCTGGGGAAAAACAAAAAAATTTAATGTTATCTGCTATAATTTTTTACTCAGAGTGCTAAGCATTGAAGAACAAAGTCCATTTTTAGCTCACCTGTGCAGGAAGTGCTCATGGTGAGCTATTGTGGTCAGTCAATGTCCATTGTCCGTCGTGCGGCGTCCGTCGTGCGGCGTCAACAATTGCTTTAAAAGCCTACTACTCCTACACCCCTGGGCCAATTGACTTGTTACTTGGTAGGAATCATCGGGATGACTTGTAGGTCAAAAATAGCTAAAATCGTTCCGATCGGAAATCCAAGATGGCAGCCATCTTGAAAATCTATTTTTTGCTTCTCCTCCTGAACCAAAAGGCCAATTGACTCCAAACTTGCTAGGAAGCATTGGGGTGACTTGTAGATCAAAAATAGCTAAACTCGTGCCGATCGGAAATCCAAGATGACCACCATGGAGCCATCTTGAAAATCTATTTTTTGCTTCTTCTCCTGAACCGAAAGGCCAATTGACTCCAAACTTGCTAGGAAGCATTGGGGTGACTTGCAGATCAAAAATAGCTAAACTCGTGCCGATCGGAAATCCAAGATGACCGCCATGGCAGCCATCTTGAAAATCTATTTTTCGCTTCTTCTCCTGAACCGAAAGGCCAACTGACTCCAAACTTGGTAGGAAGCATCGGGGTGACTTGTAGATCAAAAATAGATAAAATCGTGCCGATCGAAAATCCAAGATGGCCGCCATGGCAGCCATCTTGAAAATCTATTTTTCGCTTCTTCTCCTAACCCCAAATGCGAATTGACTCGAAACTTGGTAGTAAGCATCGGGGGGGGGGGGGGGGGGGGGGGGGGGAGTCGTTTGGTGTGAAGGTGCTGTGTATCTTACATCACTAGGGCGTCCAACTGATATTGGCTTACAGTTCGGCAAGGCCTGCTATCCTTGTAGTGGGTAAGGGTAGAGGGGGAATGTTTTTATTTCTTCTGTTTCTTCACTTTCATTCCTGTTCCTATTTCTTCCCTGTCCCTCTTTCATCTCCTCTACTCCCTCTTCTATCTCTTTTCTCCCTTTCTCTGGGAGACGACACAAAATGACCTTCAAGGGTTGACGTGTCGTTAAACCCCAACACAATCAAATGGTAGTAAGCATCGGGGTGACTTATAGATCAAAAGTCGTGAAAATCATTCCAATCGGAAATCCAAGATGGCCGCCATCTTGAAAATCTAGTTTTCACTTCTTCTTCTGAGCCGAAAGGCCAATTGACTCCAAACTTGGTAGGAAGCATCAGGGTGACTTGCAGATCAAAAATAGCTAAAACCATGCTGATCGGAAATCCAAGATGGCTGCCCTGGTGGCCATCTTGAAAATCTTTTTTTTCGCTTCTTCTCCTAAACCCGTTGACTAGAAACTTGGTAGGAAGCATCGTGGTGACATAGATTAAAAATGGCTAAAATTGTTCTGATTGGAAATCCAAGATGGCCGCCATGGCAGCCAGTTTGAAAATCTATTTTTCACTTCTCCTGAACCGAAAGGCTTATTGGCTTTAAACTAGGTAGGTAGCATCAGGGTGACCTGTAGATCAAAAATAGATAAAATCATCCCTATCAGAAATCCAAGATGGCCACCATGACAGCCATCTTTAAAATCTATTTTTCGCTTCTTCTCCTGAACTGAAAGGCCATTTGACTCGAAACTTGGTAGGAAGCATTGGGGTGACTTGTAGATCTAAAATAGCTTAAATTGTTTTGATCGGAAATTCAAGATGGCTGTCATGGTGGCCATCTTAAAACTCTTTTTTTCACTTATTTTCCTGAACCAAAGGGCCAGTTGATTTGAAAATTGGTAGGAAGCATCGGGATGACTTGTTGATATAAAAATAGTTAAAAATCATTCCGATCGGAAATCCAAGATGGCAGCCATCTTGAAAATCTATTTTTCTTTTCTTCTTCTGAACTGAAAGGCCAATTGACTCGGTAGGAAGCATCGGGGTGACTTGTAGATCAAAAATAGCTCAAATCGTTGCGATAGGAAATCTCAAATTGCGGCTATGGTGGCCATCTTGAAAATCTGTTTTGAACTGAAAGGGCAATTGACTTAAAGTTCATTGGAAGTATCGAGGTGACTTGTAGATCAGCAGTAGCTAAAATCATTCTGACTGACAATCCAAGATGGCTACCGTCTTGTTTATGTTTATTATATTTCCCTGCCACTGTGCTGTTTACTTGTATAAAATCATGATTCTTCAGAAACCACTTAGGCAATTGCAACCAAATTTCACATTGATCATAGTGTTGAAATGTGATTGAGAGTTTGTTCAAATGATCACGCTCCATTGACTGTCATGCCATATATAATATTCTTCTCCAAAATTAAGAACTAATTAAAGGATGATCTTTTCATTAGTTGCGATGACAGGATTGGAAAAATGTTACATAACATCTGCATATCTGCACTCGCTATGCCACTCAGGTGAGCGACCCGTGGCCCGTGGGCCTCTTGTTTACTACCTGTCGATGTATCTGATTAATCATCTGTGTGAGTGGCAAATAGTGTAGACCCTGTTTAGATGCTGTTTTGTGGGTGTGCATCAGACATGTTTATCACATCAACATTCAGTGTAATAAGGTCAAGGTCATTGTGACCTTATTTTCGTGCTCCAATGATTTTGCCTTACATTTTGAAGACTATTTCATAGATTAATGCCTCAATAAAGTAGTATGTTGCAATTTGTTTATACAAGCAACTTTTTAATAAAGAAGGATGGGCATCAGACATGTTTATCACACCAAGATTCAGTGTAATAAGGTCAAGGTTATTTTCATGCTCCAGCGATTTTGCCTTATATCTTGAAGACTATTTCATGGATTAATGTGATACTTGGAATTTTGGTTCTGTGTGACACCACGATTGACATCATAACAAATGTAGGTCACCAGTGATTTTGTCTTATATCTTGAATGTTATTTGATGTGTTAACATCATTATTTGGGATTATGAATCAGTATGATCCAACAGTTGACCTAAAAGTAAATGTAGGTCACTGTGACCTATACAGTGGAACCTCGATATTTCAAAGTCCAAGGGACCAAACAGTTTTGTTTGAATTAATGAGACTTTGAATAACTGAGGGTTAAAGTGCATACATATATTTCAGTTGGGACTTCAAAATGATTTTGAATTATTGAGAATTTTGAATTATTGGAGTTTGAATTATCGAGGTTCTACTGTATTTCATGGTCCAGTGATTTTATGTTACATCTTGAAGACAATTTAATGTATTACTATCATATTTTGGGATTATGTGACCTACATTTTATTGCTCTATGATTTTGTCATATCTCCCACTATTTGTTACCAAAGTGTCATATTTACATATAATGACAGTGTGACCCAAACTTTGACCTCAAAGTAAACATAAATCAGCATGACCTATATGTCATGGTCTAGTGATTTTGCTTAATATCTTTTAGATTATTTAATGGATTAACATCATATTTGGTATAATGGCTCAATGTGGCCATCAGATTAACTTCTCAAGTATATGTAGGTCAGTGACCTATATTTTATGGTCCAGCAAATTTGCTTCATGTCTTTAAGACTATTTATTCCAGAAAAGTTGAACTTAGGATGATATATCAGTGTCACTGAGAGACTGACATTGTAAACAATATTTTGCCTTATATCATTGTCATTAACTTTAAAATATTTTATGATTAAGAAATGGTGCTGGCCGGGGGTATTAGTGACCCTCTGGGAACTTGCTCTAGTTATTATAAGAATTATGAGTTGCATAGCTCCAGATAAGAGAGAGTATCCACATAATAATTTTCTTATTTCAAAATAAAAACATGTTGTGGCTACTCCCTGAGGCACTTATGAATACCCACAACTTATGTTTTTATTGAGAAGAAAAATATTGGTAGTTTTTGGACTGAATCTTTCAATTTCAGGATTGATTATTAGCCACTATTCCCACCCCTGTGTTGCAGAAAGACTGTTTTCTCATAACCCGGCTCATCTATTTTCCTGAATACTCCACATACCATAGTTACCATATGTATTCGGACAGACAGGCCTGAGCAAACAGTACAGACCCAGATGAGACACCGCAGAACGCAGTGTCTCATCTGGGTCTACACTGTTTGCCACTCGTCCAGAAATTTTTAGACACAACATCGGGTAGTGAATTGTACTGGTTCAAATTTTAGAACATATATGGTAAGGAGTTGAGGTGTCCGAATACTTAGGGTAGTCATATAATGGCAATTAGCTACAATCCAGTGCAGACTGTTATCCAGGTTTTTTGCTGTAAATGCTAAATGTGCTTTGTGCTTCTGTCTTTTGCTTTTTGCTTCTGTATAATCTATTTATATAAAAAAAAATAAATAAAAAGCATAGCTATTTTATTGTTGTTTTTTTAAGGTGAGATATTGTGATTGACTTATGTCCATCATGCGTCTTACATCCACAATTTCACATAAACATCTTCTCTGAAATTGTCTGCCAATTTTGCTGAAACTTAACAGAAAGCATCCTTTGAACACCTTCAAAACTTTTGGATCTATGCAGATCTCTGGGCCCAGTTGTTCAAAGCTAACGATGTCGTTAGCTAACGATTCGTTAAAATTTCAATCAAGTGATATGCAAACATGCTGAAATTTTTTGCTGAAAAAATGTGAGTAGCTTTTGCAGTGCAAAAGCTACTCACATTTTTTTCAGCAAAAAATTTCAGAATATTGTATATTAAATCCGCTAAAACAGTTAACGAAATGACCCTTAATGAGCTCGTTAAGCTAACGATGCTTTGAACAACTGGGCCCTGATTGCCATGGCAACAGAAAGGAAAAAACTTAAAAAATCTTGCCCTCAGAATGCTCAAGCAGCTTTTTAGTACAATTTTACAGGGATATTCTTTGTGCAACTTTCTGTCAGATTCCTTCAAATCGTGTTGATCTGTTGAAAAAGAGCAGTGCATTTTTGTTTTCCATGGCTATAAGTGCAAACTTCAAAAATCTTCTTTGCAGAATCTAAGGGATTTCAATGAAAGTTTACAGGGATGTTCTTTTGGCAGCTCTATCAGATTCCTTCAGCTATCATTGATCCATTGAAAAACGTGGCTGCCAGTGGGCAGGGCATTTTTGCCACATACATGTATGGTTATAGTGCAAACTTAAAAAGTCTTCTCAGAATCTGTTTAAGGGATTTCAATGGGTGCATAGTATCTCTCATTTTATTGATTAATATAAAATAATAAGATAGTAATATTAGATTGATAAGAGAGTCTCTTATTATGTAATATTACTATCTTATTACATGTATTTTATCTTAATCAATAAAAAATCATTTTAACAACGTTTACATGCAAATACTTTTTTATTGTTTTCCGGTAATCCATTGCTTTTCAGTCTGTGCTTTTTGGTGATTCCGTGCATAGTTCTTACATGTATCTCCTTTATTGTTGGGAAGTATCTACAAGAATTTTTAACTGTTTAAATGTCTCGCCCTCCAAGGCTTTCTAGCGATCTCACAACTCCTGTCATATAAATTGTTGCATATTGATGTACATTCTCCGGTATTCTCGCCATTCCAGAAGAGCTGCCAGATCATGGCAAAATATTGTAAATTAGGTGGGTAGGGTACAACTGGTTGTGGTGTTCTGGCCCCAAGGTTATAAAACTTCTTTCATGCTTAACTGAGCATGAAATTTGTCATGCTAATAAATTTCCAATTACATGTACTAACAATTGCAAATTCTTCATTGCTAAACATAGCTGAACATGAAAATTACAGGCCTCGGTGGCTTCAGTTGGATGCGAGTCCAACTAGTGATCAGGTGGTTGCAGTTTCGACCCCCACCGGGTCGGCAACATGCTTTCGTAGAGGTAGATCATGAAGTATTTTCTACAGTCATTCTCTCCTTTCAGATGATTCAAGGAGGGCAATTGTCAGTTTCTGATGAAAGAATGTGCACAGTACTGGTTAACCGCTTGGAGGACTAAGCCTGCCAAGTAAAAGTGTGGTGAGGTAAACTGACTACACTCGACATGACCCCATTGGGTTGACTGGGCCATAAAACCTAAACACAAAGCATGAAAATTTATTGTTGGCATTTTCATATTTATTGGCAGAGAATATTTCATGCTCAGCTGAGTTGCACGAACATGAAAAAAGTTAGAACCTTGGGGCCTGGTCTGATATATGGTTAGTTCATTGAAATATTTCTGAGTAATTATAACAACGGTTCAACAGCATGCTGGCTTTCTCTTTCTACAACTTTTATTCAGATCACAACACTGTTCTATAAATAGGAGCTGTGTCACTTCAGCATTCAGTTTTATGTACAGCTCTCATACAAGGCAGGTCAGTTTGGCTCCAAAGAGGAAGAGGGACATCCCATCTTTGCTTGCTGGTACCAGACCTCTTGACTTGCTGGCTAATTGTCCGGTACCGGACCCTAAGCCTTGAAGGTTAAAGGTACATTACCAGATCACTAACCACTTTTATTTTATTTTGGAAGTGGCTAGAGTTCTAGTACCAGACCTTTAGTCTTCACGCTAGAGGTCCGCTACCGGACCATTAGCCAGCGAGACCAGATCTCTAGCAATGCCTATCAGTACAGGCTAGATGTCCAGTAATATTTATTATTTTCTACCTTTCCTATCACAACTAAAGTAAACCAGGTATAAAAGGGGAAGTCACCTGTATGGTATTATAGTGAAATGGAGAGCTTTCCTGAATGGATACTAATTGTAGGCCTAATTACATTTTTTGTTTTGAGTAAATAAAGACTTCATTAAAAAATAAAACTTCATTAAACTTGTGATATCTTTTCCGTGGGATACGAAGACAACATAGGGTCTTTAAATCTTAAGATGTTTTTGTGGTGTTTTGCCAGAGCAGTCACCAAAATAAATGAAATCAGTACATGTAGTTGTTTGCCACACATTTGTTTTTGCATCCAAGACAAACAAGAGTACCATAATTCACTGAACAGGTTAATCAGAATAGACTATCACTAATCCAAAGAATTCTTTATAGAACTGAATACATGTATTTTTTTTTATTACAAAATTCCAAAGAGCTTGATATCCAAGGAAGAATTTTCTCTTACTGTGACAGTTTCGGTGCTCATCGAGAACCATCATCAGACTGTGACTGACCTGGTGATGGATCAGTCAGTCTACACACATCATGCACAGGGACCAGGGGGCATACAACCTGAGTAACAGCTGCAGGCCTTTGTTTACCACAAGTTACCATTCTAGTAGTAATCAGTCCAAGTCACCTAACATCACCAAGTTAGGGTCACAATCTGATGATGGTTCTCGATGAGAACTGAAATTGTCACAGTGAAAATTCTTCATTGGCTATGAGGGGGTGGTGCGAAGGTGTCATGTATCTTACGTCACCAGTGCGTCCAAATGATATTGGCTTACAGTTGGGCAAGGCCTGCTATCCTTGTAGCAGGTAAGGATAGAGGGGGGAATGTTTTTGTTTCTTTACTTTCATTCCTGTTCCTCTTTCTTCCCTGTTCCTCTCTTTAATCTCTTCTACTACATGTATTGTCTCCCTTTCTCAAGGAAATGACACAAAATGACCCACAAGAGTTGATGTGTTGTTAAACTCCAACAAAATCAATCTTTGGATATGATCAAAAGAATTCTTTGGATTAGGCGTAACATAATTATGTTGGTCGTGCATAAATATTTTGATTATAAAACCGATAAAAATAATATTTATAATGTGTTTCTTCCTTTTCCAGTTTCAGTTCCCTATCTATTTTATTGTACAGGTGATTTCCCCTTTCAAAATAACAAACAAGAGGGCCAAGATGGCCTTGTATTGCTTACCAGACAAGTTTCAAGTCAACTGGCCTTTCGGTTCAAGAGAAGAAGTTCAATATAGATTTTCAAGATGGCGACCATCTTGAATTTCCAAATAGAATGGTTTTAGCTACTTTTGATCTGCAAGTCACCTCAATACTTTCAATGAAGTTTTGAGTCAATTGGCCTTTTGGTTCAGGATAAAAAAAGTTCAAAATAAATTTTCAACATGGCTGCTAGGGCAACCAGCTTGGATTTCCGAGCAGAATGATTTAGCTATTATTGATCTACAAGTCACCCTGATACTTCCGATCAAGTTTCGAGTTGATTGCATGCCTTTCTGTTCAGAAGTTCAAAATAGATTTTTAAGCTGGCAACTGTGGCGGCAAAATTGGATTTTCGATCAGAAGAAATTCAGCTGTTATTGATCTACAAGTCGCCCAAATACTTCCTACCACGTTTCGAGTAAATTGGCCTTTCTGTTCAGGAGAAGAAGTGCAAAACAGATATCTAAGATAGCAGCCATGGCAGCCATCTTGGATTTCCGATTGGAATGATTTTAGCTATTTTTGATCTACAAGTCCCCCTGATACTTTCTACCAAGTGTCAAGTCATTTGGCTTTTCAGTACAGGGGAAGAAGCGCAAAATAGATTTCCAAGATAGCGGCCAAGGCAGCCATCTTGGATTTCTGATGGAACCATTTTTGCTATTTTTTATCTACTAGTCGCCTCAATGCTTCCAACCAAGTTGCAAGTCAGCTGCCTTTACTGGCCTTTCATTTCAGGAGAAGAAGCAAAAAATAGATTGTCAAGATGGTGGCCACGGTGGCCATCTTGGATTTCTGATAGGAAGGAGTTGAGCTATTTTTGAGCTACAACTCACCCTGATGCTTCCTACCAACTTTCAGTTTCGGAGAAGAAGTGAAAAATAGATTTTCAAGAAGGCGGCTATGGCAACCATCTTGGATATCTGATCAGAACGATTTTAGTTTTTTTTGATCTTCAAGTCACCCCTATTCTTTCTACCAGGTTTAAAGTCAGTTGGCATTTTGGTTCAGAAGAAGAAGTGAAAAATAGATTTTCAAGAAGGCAGCCATCTTGGATTCTCAATTGGAACGATTTTAGCTTTTTATGCCCACTTGGAGGGGCATATTGCTTTTGGGTTGTTTGTCCGTCCGTCTGTTCGTCACGCATTTTGATGCATAGCATAACTTTAGAACCATCAATGGTACTGTTTTGAAATTTCTTATATGGTTTCCTCATGAAAAAATAGCGGACACGTATTTTTTTTTCTTGACAGGATTATGCCCTTTTTCTGAGTTATGGCCCCTTGAAAAAATATGGATGCAATCCTGTCAGCAAAATATCTCAAAAACTATTGAAGCTAGAGCCTTGAAACTTGATGAATAGACTGGTAGTGATGAGTAGACAACCTGATTAACTTTTGAAGAAATTTTGAAAAATACTTCTTGAGTTATATGGCCTTTTGTAACTTTGGGCATTTTTACCTTGTCAGCAAAATATCTCAAAAACTCTTTTTGAGCTAGAGCCTTGAAACTTAGTAAATGGATTTGTAGTGATGGGTAGATGACCTGATTAACTTTTGAAGAAATTTTAAAAAATACTTCATGAGTTATGGCCCTTCAAATTTTTGGGCATTTTTACCTTGTCAGCAAAATATCTAAAAAACCTTTGGAGATAGAGGCTTGAAACTTGACGAATAGACTGGTAGTGATGAGTAGACAACCTGATTAACTTTTGAAGAAATTTTGAAAAATACTTCTTGAGTTATGGCCCTTTGTAATTTTGGGCATTTTTACCTTGTCAGCAAAATATCTCAAAAACTGTTAGAGCTAGAGCCTTAAAATTTAGTAAATGGATTTGTAGTGACGAGTAGATGACCTGATTAACTTTTGAAGAAATTCTGAAAAACACTTTATGAATTATGGCCCTTTGTATTTTTGGGCATTTTTACCTTGTCAGCAAAAAATCTCACAAACTATTGAAGCTAGAGCATTGAAGCTTGATGAATAGACTGGTAGTGATGAGTAGACAAACTGATTAACTTTTGAAGAAATTTTGAAAAATACTTCTTGAGTTATGGCCCTTTGTAATTTTGGGCATTTTTACCTTGTCAGCAAAATATCTCAAAAACTGTTAGAGCTAGATTTTGTTTGTGTTGAGGTTTTATGGCCCAATCAACCCAGTGGGGTCATGTCGAGCGCAGTCAGTTTAACTAACCACACGTTTACTGGGCAGGCTAAGTCCTCTAAGCGGTTAACCAGTATTGTGCACATTTTTTCGCCAGAAACTGACAACTGCCCTTCTTGAATCAGCGGAAGAGAGAGAATGAGAGCTAGAGCCTTGAAACTTAGTAAGTGGATTTGTAGTGATGAATAGATGACCTGATTAACTTTTGAAGAAATTTTAAAAAATACTTCATGAGTTATATGGCCCTTTGTAATTTTGGGCTTTTTTACCTCGTCAGGAAAATATCTCAAAAACTATTGAAGCTAGAGCATTGAAGCTTGATGAATAGACTGGTAGTGATGAGTAGACAACCTGATTAACTTTTGAAGAAATTTTGAAAAATACTTCTTGAGTTATGGCCCTTTGTAATTTTGGGCATTTTTACCTTGTCAGCAAAATATCTCAAAAACTGTTAGAGCTAGAGCCTTAAAATTTAGTAAATGGATTTGTAGTGACGAGTAGATGACCTGATTAACTTTTGAAGAAATTCTGAAAAACACTTTATGAATTATGGCCCTTTGTATTTTTGGGCATTTTTACCTTGTCAGCAAAAAATCTCACAAACTATTGAAGCTAGAGCATTGAAGCTTGATGAATAGACTGGTAGTGATGAGTAGACAAACTGATTAACTTTTGAAGAAATTTTGAAAAATACTTCTTGAGTTATGGCCCTTTGTAATTTTGGGCATTTTTACCTTGTCAGCAAAATATCTCAAAAACTGTTAGAGCTAGATTTTGTTTGTGTTGAGGTTTTATGGCCCAATCAACCCAGTGGGGTCATGTCGAGCGCAGTCAGTTTAACTAACCACACGTTTACTGGGCAGGCTAAGTCCTCTGAGCGGTTAACCAGTATTGTGCACATTTTTTCGCCAGAAACTGACAACTGCCCTTCTTGAATCAGCGGAAGAGAGAGAATGAGAGCTAGAGCCTTGAAACTTAGTAAGTGGATTTGTAGTGATGAATAGATGACCTGATTAACTTTTGAAGAAATTTTAAAAAATACTTCATGAGTTATATGGCCCTTTGTAATTTTGGGCTTTTTTACCTTGTCAGGAAAATATCTCAAAAACTATTGAAGCTAGAGCATTGAAGCTTGATGAATAGACTGGTAGTGATGAGTAGACAACCTGATTAACTTTTGAAGAAATTTTGAAAAATACTTCTTGAGTTATGGCCCATTGTAATTTTGGGCATTTTTACCTTGTCAGCAAAATATCTCAAAAACTGTTAGAGCTAGAGCCTTAAAATTTAGTAAATGGATTTGTAGTGACGAGTAGATGACCTGATTAACTTTTGAAGAAATTCTGAAAAACACTTTATGAATTATGGCCCTTTGTATTTTTGGGCATTTTTACCTTGTCAGCAAAAAATCTCACAAACTATTGAAGCTAGAGCATTGAAGCTTGATGAATAGACTGGTAGTGATGAGTAGACAAACTGATTAACTTTTGAAGGAATTTTGAAAAATTCTTCTTGAGTTATGGCCCTTTGTAATTTGGGGCATTTTTACCTTTTCAGCAAAATATCTTAAAAACTGTTAGAGCTAGATTTTGTTTGTGTTGAGGTTTTATGGCCCAATCAACCCAGTGGGGTCATGTCAAGCGCAGTCAGTTTAACTAACCACACGTTTACTGGGCAGGCTAAGTCCTCTAAGCGGTTAACCAGTATTGTGCATATTTTTTCGCCAGAAACTGACAACTGCCCTTCTTGAATCAGCGGAAGAGAGAGAATGAGAGCTAGAGCCTTGAAACTTAGTAAGTGGATTTGTAGTGATGAATAGATGACCTGATTAACTTTTGAAGAAATTTTAAAAAATACTTCATGAGTTATATGGCCCTTTGTAATTTTGGGCTTTTTTTTACATTGTCAGGAAAATATCTCAAAAACTATTGAAGCTAGAGCATTGAAGCTTGATGAATAGACTGGTAGTGATGAGTAGACAACCTGATTAACTTTTGAAGAAATTTTGAAATATACTTCTTGAGTTATGGCCCTTTGTAATTTTGAGCATTTTTTCCTTGTCAGCAAAATATCTCAAAAACTGTTAGAGCCATGAAATTTGGTGAATGGATTTGTAATGATGAGTAGACAACCTGATTAACCTTGAATAATCAAAAACTCTTTTTGAGCTAGAGCCTTGAAACTTAGTAAATGGATTTGTAGTGATGATTAGATGACCTGATTATATTTTGAAGAAATTCTGAAAAATACTTCAAAAATACTTGTGATTTTGGGCATTTTTACCTTGTCAGCAAAATATCTCAAAAACTGTTAGAGCCATGAAATTTGGTGAATGGATTTGTAATGATGAGTAGACAACCCGATTAACTTTTGAATAAATTTTGAAAAATACTTATTGAGTTATGGCCCTTTGTATTTTTTTATATTTTTATCTTGTCAGCAAAATATCTCAAAAACTGTTAGAGCTAGAGACTTGAAACTTGGTGAATTAATTGGTAATGATGAGTAGATGACCTGATTAACTTTTGTGTAAATTCTGAAAAATATTTAGTAAGTAATGGCCCTTTGTAAATTTGGGCATGTTTCCCTTGTCAGCAAAATATCTAAAACAACTATTGAAGCTGGAGCCTTGAAACTTGATGAATAGATTAGTAGAGATGAGTAGATGACCAGATTATACCCCCAGTTTTGAATGAAATTGATGGGGCATATTATTTTGCCTTTGTTTGTCTGTTTGTCAAGATTTTTGGTGCATGCCATATCTTAAGAACCCTGCATGCTAGGGTTTTGAAATTTTATATTTGGGTTCCCAATGAAAAAATAGCTGACTTGTATTTTTTTCCTTGTCCAGCATGTTTGTTTAGAGTTATGCCTCTTTGAAAAAAAAATCAGAATTAAATCTTGTGAGCAAGATATCTTGAAAAGTATTTAAACTGGGTTCTTGAAATTCGATATAATGAGTGGGAATGATGTGTAAATTACCTGATTATATTTTGAGAGAATTCCGTGAAAATATTGATAAAGTTATGGCCCTTTGCGGTTCTCACATTTTGACCTTGTCAGCAAGATTTCTCGAAAAGTACTTAAGCTGGGGTGTATTAATATTATATGCTGATTGGGGGTGATGTGGAGATTACCTGATTTGTTTTTTAGGGAATTCCATGAAAAATTGACGTAGTTATTGCCCTTTGTAGTTATAGGCATTTTGACCTTGTCAGCAAGATATCTCAAAAAGTATTTAAGCCAGAGCCATGATATTTGGTATACTGATTGGGATTGAGGAGGAGATCACCTGATTAAATTTTGAACCAATTAAATGAAATGTTGGAGTTATGGCCCTTTGCAATTTCTGGCCATTTAATGTCGTTGCTTTATTGTGTATAGCATAAGTTTAGAACCATGTATGCTAATGTTTTGAAATTTCATATTATGATTCCTCATGAAAAAAATAGGTGACCTGTATTTTTTACTTATCCCAATTATCTCCTATTTTAGAGTTATTTCCTTTTGATAAAATAACATTGAAATCTCATATATTTGTACTGTTGTTACTGTCATGGGCAAGTAGTGTTGGAGTCAAGCAGTGTTAGAGTCAGGCAGTTGGGGGCATAGTGTTTTACAAACACCAGCTCTAGTTTTGATCTACAAGTCACCCTGATGCTTCCTTCCAAGTTTCATCAGTTGGCCTTTTGGTTCAGGAGAAGAAGCAAAAAATAGATTTTTAAGATGGCCACCACATTTTAGATTTTTAAGATGGCCACCACAGCGGCCATCTTGGATTTGTGATTGGAACGATTTGAGCTATTTTTTTAGCTCTCCTGAGACAAAGGCTCAAGGTGAGCTTTTGTGGCCAGTCTTCATGCGTCGTCCATCGTGCGTGGTCCGTCTGTCAACAATTTATTTAAAAGACATCTCATCCTAAACCGGTAAATGGATTTTGAAATAATTTTACAGGAATGTTCCTTGGGTGTCTCTCTACCAAAATTGCCTAAATGGTTCCGCTCCGCTAAACAAAATGGCTGCCAGAGCTAAAGCTAGAAAAACCTTTAAACAACATCTCCTCCCAGGTCAATGGCCTGATTTCAAAATAATTTCATAGAAATGTTCCTCTCATGCCCCTTTACCAAAATTGCCTAAATGGTTCCACTCTGCTAAACAAAACGGCCACCAGAGCTAAAAGTAGAAAAACCTTTAAACGACATCTCCTCCCAAGCCAAGGGCCTGATTTCAAAATAATTTCATAGAAATGTTCCTCTCATGCCCCTTTACCAAAATTGTCCAAATGGTTCCGCTCTGCTTAACAAAATGGCTGCCAGAGATAAATATAGAAAAAAAACTTTTAAATGACATTTCCTCCCAGGCCAATGACCCGATTTCAAAATGATTTCACAGAAATGTTCCTCTCGTGGCCCTTTACAGAAATTGCTAAAATGGTTGTGCTCCGCAAAACAAAATGGCTGCTAGAGCTAAAAATAGAATAAACATTTTGAACATCTTCTAGGACAAGGGCCTGATTTCAAAATAATTTCACTGAAATGTTTCTCTAATGCCCCTGTACCAAAATTGCTAAAATGGTTTGGCCCCGCTGAACAAAATGGCTCCCAGAGCTAAAAATAGAAAAAGGGCATAGACTGTCATGCGTCTGTCAACAATTTACTTAAGAGACATCTTCTCCTAAACCGTTTGATGGATTTTGAAATAATTTTACAGGAATGTTCCTTGAGTGACCCTGTACCAAAATTGCAAAAATGGTTCCACTCTGCTGAACAAAATGGCCACCGGAGCTCAAAATAGAAAAACCTTTTAACATTTCCCATGCCAGTGGCCCGATTTCAAAATAATTTCACAGAAATATTCCTCTCATGCCCCTTTACCGAAATTGCTAAAATGGTTGTGCTCTGCAAAACAAAATGGCTGCCAGAGCTAAAAATAGAAAAAAAACATTTTAAACAACTAGGACAAGGATCCAATTTCAAAATAATTTCATTGAAATATTTCTCTTATGCTCCTGTACCAAAATTGCTAAAATGGTTTGGCGCTGCTGAACAAAATGGCCACCAGAGCTAAAAATAGAAAAAGGGCATAGACTGTCATGCGTCTGTCAACAATTTACTTAAGAGACATCTTCTCCTAAACCGGTTGATGGATTTGCAATAATTTTACAGGAATGTTCCTTGAGTGACCCTCTACCAAAATTGCAAAAATGGTTCCACTCCGCTGAACAAAATGGCCACCAGAGCTCAAAATAGAAAAAAAACTTTTAACATTTCCCATGCCAGTGGCTCGATTTCAAAATAATTTCACAGAAATGTTCCTCTAATTCCCCGTTACCAAAATTTGTTAAAATGGTTCCACTCTGCTAAACAAAATGGCCGTCAGAGCTAAAAGTAGAAAAACCTTTAAATGACGTCTCCTCTTAGGCCTATGACTGGATTTCAAAATAATTTCACAGAAATGTTTCTGATATGACCCTTTACCAAAATTGCTAAAATGGTTCTGTTTAGCTGAACAAAATGGCCACCAGAGCTAAGAAAAAGAAAAAGGCGTAGACTGTCATGCATCTATCAACAATTTACTTAAGAGACATCTCATCCTAAACGGGTTAATGGATTTTGAAATAATTTTACAGGAATGTTCCTTGAGTGACTCTCTACCAAAATTGCCCAAATGGTCCTGCTCCGCTGAACAAAATGGCTGCCAGAGCTAAAAATAGAAAAAACTTTTAAAGGACATCTCCTTCTAGGCTAATGGCCCGATTTCAAAATAATTTCACAGAAATGTCCCCCTAATGCCCCTTTACTAAAATTTCTTAAATGGTTTTGCTCCACTGAACAAAATGGCCACCAGAGCTAAAAATAGAAAAACCTTTAAACAACATCTCCTCTTATGCCTATGACTGAATTTCAAAATAATTTCACAGAAATGTTCCTCTTATGTCCCCTGACCAAAATTGCTAAAATGGTTCCCATTGGCTTAACAAAATGGCCATCTGAGCTAAAAATAGAAAAAGGGCATAGGCTGTCATGCATCTGACAACAATTTACTTAAAATAGATTGCTCCTCCTAAACCGGTTAATGAATTTTAAAATAATTTTACAGGAATGTTTCTTGAGTGACCCTCTATCCAAAATGCTAAAATGGTGCCGTTCCACTGAACAAAATGGTATCCAGAGCAAAAAAAAAAAAAAAAAAAAAAAATGAAAATCTTTAAACAACATCTCCTCTTAGGCTAAGGGCCCGATTGCAAAATAATTTCACAGAAATGTTCCTCCAATATCCCTTTATCAAATTGCTAAAATGGTTCTGCTCTGCTGAACAAAATGGTGGCCACCAGAGCTAAAAATAGAAAAACCTTGAAACAACATCTCCTCCTAGGCCTATGGCCTGATTTCAAAATAATTTGGCAGAAATGTTCCTCTGATTAAGTTATGTTCCCCTTGATACTCAGGTGAGCAATATAGCGCCATCATTGGTCCTCTTGTTTATCTACAAGTCACTGTGATGCTTCCTACCAAGTTTCAAGTCAGTTGGCATTTCGGTTCAGGAGAAGAAGCGAAAAATAGATTTTCAAGATGGCGGCCACAGCGGCCATATTAGATTTCCTACTGGAACAAATGTAGCTATTTTTGAGCTACAACTCATCTTGATGCTTCCTACCAAGTTTCAAGTCAATTTGCCTTTCAGTTCAAGAGAAGAAGTGAAAAATAGATTTTCAAGACGGCAGCTATGGCAACCATCTTGAATTTCTGATCAGAACGATTTTAGCTATTTTTGATCTTCATGTCATCCCTATTCCTTCTACCTAGTTGTAAGTCAGTTGGCCTTTCGGTTCAGAAGAAGTAGAAGTGAAAAATAGATTTTCAAGAAGACGGCCATCTTGGATTTCCAATTGGAACGATTTCATCTATTTTTGATCTACAAATCACCCTGATGCTTCTTACCAAGTTTCGTCAATTGGCCTTTTGGTTCAGGAGAAGAAGCGAAAATTTTTAAGATGGCCACCATAGCGGCCATCTTGGATTTGTGATTGGAACGATTTGAGCTTTTTTTTTTTTTTTTTTTTGATCTACAAGTCACTGTGATGCTTTCTACCAAGTTTCAAGTCAATTGGCATTTCGGTTCAGGAGATGAAGCGAAAACTAGATTTTCAAGCTGGCAGCCAAGGCAGCCATCTTGGAATATAAGATCAGATGGATTTAGTTACTTTTGATCTACAAGTCACCCCTATGCTTCCTACCAAGTTTCAAGTCAATTGGCCTTTTGGTTCAGAAGGAGAAGCGAAAAATGGCAGGCATCTACTGGAAAGATTTTAGCTGTTTTTGATCCACAAGTGACCCTAATGCTTCCTACCAAGTTTCAAGTCAGTTGGAGGAGTTTGATCGAGTACCTCGGAAAGTCATCTGGTGGGCGCTGAGAAAACTTGGTGTTGAGGAGTGGATTGTGCGACTGGTGCAGGGGGATGTATGTAAATGCGCGGAGCAATGTCCGTGTTGGTGAGGGGTACAGTGAAGCATATGAAGTGAAGGTCAGTGTTCACCAAGGCTCAGTACTCAGCCCACTGCTCTTCATCATTCTGCTTGAAGCCTTATCACGAGAGTTCCACCTCTATGCCGATGACCTTGTTATCGTTGCTGAATCGCTCGAGGAATGTGTCAGGAGGCTCTTGACTTGGAAAGCAGCAATGGAAAAGAAAGGACTGAGAGTAAATGCAGGAAAGACAAAGATCATGATCTGCTGTACAGGCCTGAACCTCCTGCAGAGTTCAGGCAAGTTTCCATGCACTGTGTCATACTGGAGTGGGCAGCAACAGCATCTTCTGCAATGGCTGCAAGCACTGGGTGCACAAGAAATGCAGTGGGCTCATGCGCTTGACAAAGGACCCTGACTACAGATGTACATGGTGCCCAGGAACTGCACGCCCCTTGGACGGCAGACCACAGAAGGAAGTCCAGATCGGACTTGACAAGCTGGAGGTACCTAGGAGACCTGCTCTCAGCAGCAGGTGGCTGTAAACTTTCAACCACAACACGTGTGAAAACCGCCTGGAAGAAGTTCAAGGAGCTGCTACCAGTTTTCTCTTCACGCCACCTCTCTTTCAAGACACATGGCCGTGTGTACAGCTCTTGTGTGCGGAGCGCAATGCTCCATGCCAGTGAGATTTGGCAATTGACAAAGCCAAACCTCCAACTTCTGCAGTGGAATGACAGGGCAATGATCAGACAGATCTGCGATGTCAGGCCACAAGACATTGTCACCACCAGGTCCAATGAGCTACTTGCGCGACTTGGCATTGAGGATCTGGACCTCATTCTGAAGGAGAGAAGGCTCCGCTGGTATGGACATGTGGAATGCTCCAATGGTGCAGTCAAGACAGCCTTTCACATATAGGTTGAGGGAAAGCGTCGGCTTGGGAGGCCAAAGATGACATGGAAGCAGCTGACAGAGAGGAATTGCACAGAGTGGAAGCTCTTGACTATCAACCTCATGATAGGCATACCTGGAGATCTGGTGTGAGATCTGCCATGCGTGCAGCAAGACAGCTATCTGGAAGGGGGCCCACTGATGTGAATGTTGCCCCTGTACCTGCACGTTAATTAAAAATCCTATTATGATATGATGGCATTTTGGTTCAGGAGAAGAAGGGAAAAATAGATTTTCAAGATGGTCGCCACCAAGTTTCGAGTCAGTTGGCCCAGGGGTGTAGGAGGAGTAGGCTTTCAAAGCAAATTGTTGACGCCAACACACGACGGACAACGGACATTGACCGATCACAAAAGCTCTACTTGAGCTCTATTACTGGTCCCCCAGCCTGTCCTATTAGGAATGGCTAGAAATCCAGTACCAATCCTCTAAACTCGCTGGCTCAAGATTAGCAGGCTAGAGAGATACATTTAAGATACAAAAAAAAAAACAACTTTATTTTACATCGTTTTTTTTTTTTTTTTACAGCACTTAACCTTAGCTTATAAGCTATTTCCAACAAACAAGGTAGAAAAATAAAACAAGGATATAACGTCTACAGAATCTAAATTGATTTAGACTTACAAATAAAAGTTTACAGAACAGAACAATGATTAGGATACACAAACAAGTTAATTAAGTTATTAAGTGTTTTATATATAGAATACATTTGTTAATTTCAAGCACATTTTGTTCATCACAGCATGCAAATATATAAGTATCACAGTCAGAGATCAGGTAATACAGCAAGTTAAAGAAAGCAAGCTATATAATTATGGAAACAAATGAAAAGACAGCATACAAAAAAAAAAAAAAAAAAAAAAAAAAAGATAAAAGCACACAGTTAAACATTTCTTTAAGTTAAACAAACATATAAGCATTGATGGTAAACACGAAGTATAAAACATAAATAGCTTGAAACAAAACTGAAGTTAAAAACACAAACAAATATGAAACAAAATTATAACTGGCACATTGAACACTTTACATCTTAGGCATATCCATGTGTGGACACACCTCTTAGATTATTTTTTTTTTAAATTCTTGGCATATCTTAGGAATTAAAGCTTTTCCGCACAAGGGCTGCTTCAAAACAAAAACTGTTCTTTCTGTAATTGCTAGTTCTTATTGTAGGTAGCTGCAGCATGTTTTCATATCTGAAATTATATTTAGTATTTCTATATTTAACAAGGTCACGTATATATTCAGATGCAATTCCATTCAAACGTAAGTTTCTGTAGCAATTGATTTCATTCTTCAAAGGTGCAAGGTTGTATTATTTGTGCAACAAAACAGGTCTTGATATAAAGCTTGATAGTCAGTTTACACTATCCTTAGGGCCATATATTGCAAGTTTTCCATTTTTTCTGTATTGACTTGACTACAAAAAAGCCAAACGATTGGGCAATAATTAAACTTGCTTTTTATAAAAAATTAAAACCTCACAATCTGGAACTCTCATTTAGGAATTTATTAAGTCTTTGCAATATATTTAATTGTCAAGCAACGTTTTTTTTTACATATGATTGAAATTTGGCCATTAAAATTCAATAAATGATCGATTTCAATTCCAAGATGTTTAACTTAATTACTCTTCACATTTTATCTCTGTTCCAGCAATGTTGAACTGCATGATGTAAAGTTTTGGCCAACTGCTATTGCCTGGAATTTGCCAGGATTTGCTTGCATTTGATTTTCACTGAACCATTCTATCATTTTATTGCTTTCTAAATTAAAAGTACTTATGACAATATCATAAATTTTATGGCAGTAAGACACATTATTGTGATCTGCATAATTATAAAGATTCTTTTCTTGCTAAAGGTCGGTAATGGACCTCTAGCCACTTCCCTTCGCAAAAAAGAAGACTTTTTTTACCATATGTACTGAGCCTATATCTAGGTTTATTTTAGCAATTAATTCTATCCCTGGTAGCTTTTGGTCTCTGACAGCATGCAAGCCCGAAGATAAGGGAAGTTGCTGTTATCAAAGGTGAAGACAAGCAGCAGGCAATAGATGCTTTTTTAATTTAATAAGTGAGCCAGCGCACGACAGAACCAACAATAAGACATGTGTGACCAACAATGATATAGATCAGACTGTACATCCACCCAGTGTGGAGGTTGTAGGAGGGTACCATGATCAGTGAAGACTCTGGATGTGCGAGCTGATCTGAATCTTTTGCTGGTTGCACTAGTCTTATTATAGATTTTGTCCTGCGCTGGCGCAAGTAATATTAGACTACATTTTTCTTGTCTGATATCTATGGCAAGCCGTTTTATTATTTATTATGCAAAAAAAGATATCTTATACATGTTTATTATATCAGATATCTTACATAGGATATAAGATATCTAATATAGGAATAAGGTATATGATATGCTAATTCAGAAATCTTATATCCTTTATTAGATATCTTATATCCTATATAAGATATCTGATAGAATATATGAGATATCTTATTTAATTCCACATATAAGATATCTTATTTACCATATAAGATATCTAATTTGTTAAATTATATCTAATTTGTTAAATTATATAAATAAGATCTCTGATATACTAAATGAGGTATCTTATTTAATTGAATAAATGATATATCTTCTTTAGTACATAAGATAGCTTATATCCTATACATGATATCTTAAATAGCATATCAGATATCTTAAATAGCATATTTATGTCTCCCCACTTAAGGGTTGGGAGACATATTGTTTTTCCCCCGGGCATCTGTCTGTCTGTCTGTCACACTTGTGTCCGCTCTATAACTTAAAAACCGTTCAAGCTATCTTCACGAAACTTCATATAAATATCAATCAACATTAGACGACTTGCAGAGTGCAAGAACCATAACTCTTGCATTTTTACTTTTTGAGTTATGTCCCTTGGACTCTGTTACAAAGTCGTATCCGCTCTATTATTTGAAAACCGTTCACGCTATCTTCACGAAACTTCATATAAATATCAATCAACATTAGACAACATGCAGAGCAGAAGAACCATAACTGTTGCATTTATACTTTTTGAGTTGTTTCCCTTGGACTCTGTCGCAAAATTGTGTCCACTCTATAACTTGAAAACCTTTCAAGCTATCTACATGAAACTTCATATAAAAATCAATCAATAATAGACGACATACAGAATGCAAGAACCGTAACTCTTGCATTTACACTTTTTGAGTCATTTCCCTTGGACTCTGTCACAAAATCGTATCCACTCTATAACTTGAAAACCATTCAAGCTATCTTCACAAAACTTCATATAAATATCAATCAACATTAGTCGATGTGCACCATATCTCTTGCTTTTACAGTTTTTGAGTTTCCCTTGGACTCTGTCACAAAATTGTGTCCTCTCTATAACTTGAAAACCACTCAAGCAATCTTCATGGTACTTCATATAAATATCAATCAACATTAGAGAACTTGCAGAGCGCAAAACCCATGACTCTTGCATTTATACTTTTTGAGTTATTTCCCTTGGAACTTTGTCCACCACAAAATTGTGTCCGCTCAGTAACTTGAAACCTGTTCAAGATATCGTCACGAAACTTCATGCAGGTATCAATCAATATTAGAAGACTTGCAGAGCAAAGAAACTTAACTCTTGCTTTTATACTTTTTTAATTACTTCCCTTGGAACATTGTCTGTCATAAAAGACGTGTCCACTCTATAACTTGAAAACTGTTCAAGATATCTTCACGAAACTTTACACAAATATCAATCAACATTAGATGACATGCAAAGCGCAAGAACCATAACTCTTGCTTTTATAGTTTTTTCTCTTGGAATCTTATTAGTAAATATAAATGTTCGCTGAATGTACAATACAATATGACACCAAAAAGCGAGGAAATATCGAAGTTTTTTGTAGAAAAACAAATTCTAGTAGATATCTTATATTGCTTATCAGATGTCTTATATAGCAGATATGATATCTTATAAAGCGAATTAGATATCCTAATTAGTTATCCAATTTATATGAGATATCTTATATAATAGATCAGATATCCTCTGTATCATATAAGATATCTGATATATTAAATTAGATATTTGATTTATAGAATAAATAGTAAAACAGTTTACTGGCAAGTGGTTTTACCATTTAATATGCAAAATGGTTATCTTATATAATTTATCAGATATCTAATATAGGATATAAGGCATCTGATATATCATATTAGATATCTAATTTAAGTCCACATATAAGATTTATTTACCATTTAAGATATCTTATTTGTTAAATAAGATATATATATATATATATATATATATATATAATATATATAATATATATATATATATATATATATATACTAAATCAGATATACTAAATCAGATATCTTATTTAATTGATTAGATATCTTCTTTAGTAATTAAGATATCTTATATCCTAGATAAGATATCTGAAATAGCATATCAGATATCTTATATAGCATATAAGGTATCTTACATGCTATTAAGATACAGCATATATCTTAATTGACATGTAAGATATTTATATAAGATATCTTATATAATATATCAGATATATATTATATCAGATATCTGATATATCAAATAATATTTTCATCAATGATTTTATAAGTGTATTAAAGACATAGTTAAAATTAGAGAAAAACTAGTATCACTCACTAATGATTTTATTGACCTTACCTTGCGATAGAAAAGAGAGATCGAAGGTATGTCATAAAGAGGTGGTCATGAGATCCCAGCAGGGGATGGTATGGTAAAGAGGCTTTTTTGCGGTGCGTGGTGGGAGGTGGGGGCGGGGTAACAAATATTTTGGAGGTTATTTTACCTATCGATCAGACAAATAAGCCAGTTCTAAATTCCCCTATTAGCCTCTACCAATCTATAGTTTAGTTACAATATACAATATAACTAGGTTTTGTTATGTCCAGACTCTTATTAGTGATAAGACTAATGACCAAGACACATCTTACTTTTATGTCTTTAATAATTATAATTTATTGATGAAAAATACTGATATCCCACTAGTAGCTAGTCTACTTTGAAATGACACTTTTGATGAATGATCTCTGGTCCAGAATCATACCAGGTAAGCTGGATGCATTTGGGCTGAAATTTGTCTGTAATTATTGTTGTTGTTTTGCCTATAACCCACAATATGATTATATTGTGCAATAAACAAACACCTGTCCGAACCTCAAAGCCTGGTACCTGTAATATCGGCCCCCCTTCCACCCCAGCTGCCTCTTCGCTCAACGTGGAGCATATGGAAAGCCATATACTGTTTATTCTGTAAATCAGATATCTGATTTAATATATCAGATATCTGATATAAATAAGATATCTTATATGTCAATTAAGATATCTTATATGCTATATAAGATATCTGATGTGATATATAAGATATCTTAGTTGACATATAAGATATCTTATATGCTATATAAGATATCTGATATGCTATATAAGATATCTTATATAGAACATAAGATATCTTATTTACCATAGAAGATATCTAATTTATTCAATTAGATAAGATATCTCATTTAGTATATCAGATATCTTATTTAGTAATCAGATATTTAATCTATATTAAGATTTAAGATATCTGATTTAACAAATAATATATCTTCTTTTAAGTTAATAAGATATCTTATATATGGAATTAAATAAGATATCTAATATGATATATCAGATATCTTATATAGGATATAAGATATCTTATATTTAGATATCTTATATTCTATATTAGATATCTTATATCCTATATGAGATATCAGATATAATGCATAATAAATAGTAAAACAGCTTGCCAGCAAGCCATTTTACTATTTATTCTATAAGTTAGATATCTTATCTGTGAAATTAAATAAGATATCTCATATATTATAGCAGATATCTTAAATAGGATATAAGATATCTAATATTGGATATAAGATATCTAATATTGGATACAAGATATCTGAATTAATATATCAGATATCTAATATCATATATTAGATATCTTATGTCCTATATAAGATATCTGATATAATATATAAGATATCTATTTTGCATAATAAATAGTAAAACAGCTTACCATAGGAGCAGCCAAAAGAGGTCAGACCTAGGACCAAGAAGGTTGTCCTAAACCATCCCCTTCAAATTTTGATTTATTGTCAGTCTATAAAGAATAAAAAGGCTGAACTTCATACAATGATCAGCTAAGTCAGACATCATCTTTGGGAATGAGTCTTGGCTAACCCCAGATATTAAGAACTCAGAAATTTTCCCAGACTCCTATGATGCAATCTGGAATGACAGGGCAACTGACGCAAACTGGGGTGTCTTTATTGCTTTTAAACATGACCTGCTTTGCATGGTGGGGACTTTAAATTTAATTGTGGAGATATAGAGTGGAGCAATCTTCAGATACACTTCGGGTACTGAAAAGACAAACACAGGCGCACCTTTTGGATATAGTTAAAGAGCACTGCCTAACCCAAATAGTAAATGTACCCACTCAACAAGATAAGACCTGTTATTAATCAATTCACCATCTCCTGTTACTAGAGTCAAAGGGATACCCCCGATTGGTAAATCTGATCACAACCTCATTTATATTGAATACGATCATAAGGCTAAATGAATTCAGCAAGCCCCGCGAAATATTTTTCTATACAAGTGTGCAGATATGTCTAGTCTATGGGACTACATGGCACAAGTAAGGGATTTGTTCCTTTCGGCTGACCATAGTCATATCATGTCAGTAAATGACCTGTGGGTCAGCTTCAAGTCTGAATTTATTGCTGCAATAGAAATATTCATTCCGTCAAAAATGACCAAGACAAAAAACGGGTTATCATGGATCAAAAAGATGATCAGACACTTTTTAAGAAAACATGAATGCCTGTACAAACATGCTCAAAAGTCAAGCAGTCCAGACATTATGAACTATTTTAAACGGTTCAGAGCACATGTATAGAAGGTCATTCTGGATGCATACTGGAGACATGTATCCAGTATTTTCACCTTTGCAGATGATAATCCGGATTCCATTGTCCCAATAAAAATGAAAAGATTAAAAGGTTTTGGTCATTTGTCAAATCCTTGAAAAATGCTATGCTTACAGATAATGGAATCCCAACAACTGATGCGCGGGATAAGGCAAATATCTGTAACAGACAGTTCCAGTCAGCTTTTACACAGGAAACTGACTGATCTTCCATCAAAAGGGGAAAACCCATTCTCTGCTAAGGAGGACATTACAGTTGACCCCAATGGGGTCACAAAACTGCTACAGAAATTGAATATTACCTGAATGTCAGGGTACTTAAAGAATGCAATTTTGAAATAGCTCCTATACTTGCCTACTTCTTCAATGAGTCACTTGCTCAAGGTGCTATACCAGATGAGTGGTGACAGGCAAATGTAATCCCGGTCTTTAAAAAAAGGGAGAAAAGTATGATGCTGCTAATTACAGATGGCTGTCACTCACATGCATCTGTTGCAAAACCCTAGAGCACATTCTAGTCAGTATAATCAATAAGCCCCTAGCTTTTGAAAGCATTCTTGCTGACTGTAAATATGGTTTCCAAAGTCAAAGGTCTTGCGAAACCCAACTAGTTCAGTTCTACCATGATATTGTCAAAAATCTGGATGGTGCCCACAATCGAGGACATAAGCAGACCAATTTGATTATCATGGATTTTGCTAAGGCCTTTGACAAGGTACCACACAGGAAGCTATATTGTACAAACTATATTATTATGGGATAAGAGGGTCCATGCTCGGGTAGATCAGCTCTTCGCTCTCTGAGCGCTCACAACAAGTTTTGGATGGCCAAGCCTCAGATCCAGTCCCTGTTCTATCTGGTGTCCCTCAGGTCCGGTCCTGCTTTTTTTTTTTTTTTTTTTTTTTTTTTTTTTTTTTTTATTAATGATCTTCCAGAAAACATCAGGTCTTCTGTTCGATTCTTTGCAGATGATTGTGTTTTATATAGGAATATTAACTTGCCAACTCACCAAAGGATTTTACAAAAAGACCTGGAAAGCTTGGCATGTTGGGAAACAGATTAGCAAATAAAATTCAGTGTTGCCAAATGTCACTCAGTGAGGATGACAAGGCATCTTACGGTTTGACTATAGTCTGCATCAACAAACCTTGTAAGCAGTTCAGTCCACCAAATACCTTGGTATTATGATTACAAATACCCTTGATTGGGGTCAGCATATAATGGAAATTACCGCTAATGCACTGAAAACTTTGTGTTTTCTTCAGCAAAACGTGGCATTTGGAAAAGGTGCAGAGGACGGCTGCCATATGGGCCTGCAGGAATTGGCGAAATACGAGTACTGTAGGTGATATTTTGGATGATTTGGTTGGCCACTCCTGGAGGCACGTCAGGAGAATCTTCATTTGCCTTCTTTCATAAGATCCATATGGGTACTATGTCTATTGATAAAGACACATATTTGACCCCCATACCATTATTATGATAAACTAGGGCACCCAACAATTCACAGTATCACAGGTACCCCGCATACAAGAATGCCTTGAAAACTCTTTTTTCCCCAGGACTATTCCACAGTGGAATAGTCTACCCTCTTCTATGGTAAGTGCCCAAACTACAGAAGAGTTCAAGGCACTCATTTAAAATTTTGGATCAGAGGCATGTGTTTTAGCCCCTCCGTCAAACTTCTTGTAAATAGTTTTAATGGCCCAGCCAGTAAAAAGTTTGTTTTGTTGTTTTTTTTTGTTATTGTTTTTCTGGGTAAAGTTAAATTCTAAACTTAGCCATCCACTCAACACCTGAGGTAATGATCAAAATGATCGTCTCAGTACCGAGAGATAGATATTCTATTCCATTCTATTCTATCGCCTTGGTACAAGCTTTTATCCGTAGCCATCAAGCAGTTATCAGACCAAGACTGTCATGGCTGCGCCCTTGCTCATTGAAACAAACAAAATATTGCACAACATATGCCAAATTTAAACCAATTTAAGTAGTCGAATCCAGTCGTGTATTCCATCATTCTTTTGCTGAAAAGATCTTGAGTTGGACTTATTTACTTTCTGGTAAACTCCATTTTTTTTAAAAAGTTTTTTGGTTGTTCGAAGCTATTGAATTTAGATTTTTACTAGACTAAAAATTCTGATATTCATTCACCTATTTATGAGATCTTGCGGTTTTCTTTTTTTTAACAGTTTTTTTTGTAGTTTTTATGTATGGCCCCTGGTAGGGTTACTATTTATTTATATTTCCATATTCTATATTGATCAGTAGTTTAATATGAAATAAATACACTGCCTATGATTCAAACACACTCAGCTAACTATTTTTTTCTGATATGTATAGACCCTGTTAAACACTATGTCACATAATATGAAATTAGGCTTAGCCTAGATGTGAGCACAGCACAGACCTATCTGTTGTCTCTTCAAAAGTCCTTCACAACATCATTAAAGAATGAATATCAGTATATAAAATATATATGTAAATCAGTAATAAATAATAAAAATATTAAAATAATCAGCAAAATATGTTCATGACACTTATTGATACTTGTTTCTTGTCACTTTGTGACGCTTTTAGTGAGACCCAAATTTTGTGAATAGCAGTATAATCAAGTCGTGCCCCAGTCAGTTCTGCCATCTTCCAGGAAGAAAAAGGAAGAAAATTGGTCGGAGCGATTTCTGCTGGAAATATCGTTATATCTTACTTTTCCTTGATCATATTCTCTATTGCAATGCTCATTTCGTTGGCGACGCGCTTTCGTCACTATTAAGCATCATTTGGAACCTCCCCAGAGCTCTCGAAAACGCAGGATTACGCGTACTAGGACGCAAAATTTTTCCTGGGGACACATAAATTTCACCATGCGGGAGTCCCCCGTACGCATGTTTCTTTTTGTCAGCACGCGTCAAAAATCCAGGAGCCGAGAGACAAATATACACCCACAGATCAAAAGCGCTTTGATTCTACCGCGCCACGCTTACTGAACCGCAGGAGGCGTGATCCCGATGTCATATACTGTGTTGACCAATCTGGTAGCTCGAACCATGTGTAGTGTGTAGTGAAGCAAAGTGTGAACAGTGATAGACAGGATTACTGATGTGCAAACAATATGATTAAAGTAATTACGCAAGAATCGGATAATTGTTTTCAAATCATGCTGTTTTCACAATTAGAAACTCACTTACATTTAATCGGCAGCATAATAAAAGGTGAAAAACAGGTAAGTGATGTAAACAACATCGGAACTGCGTGTCAAGTTACCGACTTCGACTGATTAGGGATGACAGAGAAAATAATTTTAATAGCTTTTGTTTGCGATTTGAGCAACATAAACATGGAAGCTAAAGTTTTCGTTTTTATTTATTCTTTCTTATGTCTGTGTTCGTGTTCGAACGTGAAAATGCCATAATACCCATACCAACTGTATAAAGAATATTCTCGTACCTGTGTTATGTTTTATTTACTAAGTTTTTTTTTTTTTTTTTTTTTTTTTTTTTCCTATGAAAATTACAATTCAAATGTGCTATAAACTATGTGCTTTTGGAGCATGCAACAGTAAATGTCCTAATAATTTGTTAACAGTTTCTGTAATAAGACATGAGACAACAGTACAGTCAATGATCTGACTGCATCAGACTGATATGGGATACATCAGATCAAGGTCTGTACTACTTGTTATTCCAGGACATTTTAGAACATTTACTGTAGTAATTCAGCATTAATTTGCATCTACACATGCATTGTTTTTGAAAGAAATAAAGATGATTGAGTTATATTGTCTCAATTTAATTAAAATCAGTCCATCAAAGAATTATTAAATATACTACCACTCTGAGTGAAATACGTGAATTTGTGGGTCTCCCACTTTTCGGGATGGGACTCCCACTTTTTCCAGTGGGACTCCTACTTCTTGCAAGCTGGGAGTCCTGAACTCCTGGGCCCAGTTGTTCAAAGTGTCGTTAGCTTAACGAGCTCGTTAAAGGTCATTTCATGAACTGTTTTAGCTGATTCAATATACACTATTCTGATATTTTTTGCTGAAAAAATGTGAGTAGCTTTTGCACTGCAAAAGCTACTCACATTTTTTCAGCAAAAAATGTCAGCATATTTGCGTATCATTCGATGTAAATTTTAACGAATCGTTAACTAAGGATGACGTTAGTTTTGAACAACTGGGCCCTGTTTTTGAAATCCTAGTGAGAGCTCTGCCTCTCTGTCTTTGTTCTAGCCTGGTTCCTATTGGATCCTATAGAAATTTGTTGTTTACATTTATCGGACAGTATAATTGCAGATCTTTTTCCAGAAAAATAAAGCAGTTTCATTTGTCAAAAGTTTCTTTTCAGAAGAGATTCATATTGTGATCATTTAAATGTCACCCACACAAATATTAACATATATTTTGACTATATACTAGCTAAAAGTAGGCGTAAAAATGGTCCCCATAGAGCAATATTATGGGTACGCAGGTGCCAAATTGACTATTCTGTGGGTTGCGGGCTGAAGGCTGTGGGCCATAATACAACTTCTGCCTTGTAATGAGGTCATTGCACAGGAAAACTGAAATGATTAAATTTATACTTTTTTGTTTTGTATATACATCAACAGAATCTGATCATTGAATACATGCTCATGTATGTCTATATGAAACTGATAGATAGCAAGATAGCAATGCCATAATTCTTTGGAATAGGTTATTTTCAAGACATATGGCTTGTATTGGCCGCTTCTTGAGAAAATGTCCCCTTGGAAACATATGACATGCACATGCACTTAAGGAAATACCTTTTTCTTCTTTCTTTGTACCTTACTATCTTTCATTTGTATAACAGGACCAATGGGAAAACAGCTATGGAGAGTCTGATCAGTGTCTTCACTGTTTACTGCATGCATATTTCATCGCACCTCCAGATGTTCTTTTCCAGTTTTTAGGATACTTACTTATGTACTGAGCTTTTTTTTTTCTCATAGAATTGTAGTTTAAGAAAGGAAACTATTTTTGCCTATCTACTCTCAGGAACATTAGTAGGCTGGCAACTGCAAAAAAAATTATTCACTAAGCCTGGCCTATTGACCGGTTCATCAGGACAAACCTTTCAAATTAAGTTAATTTTTGCAGCTCTGCCTTTTTTCACCTGTCAGCATCTTGAACTTTGTTTTGGTCCTGAATGCCAGATAAGCTGTGTCATGAGAAAATATATGTTTCTTATGGTATTCTTGTGTCCCACAAAGACCCAGCCCAGCGCCTGCATATTTACCAAGTCTGATTAGAGATCTTATCAGTTTTGTCAGGCACACACTTTGATCAGGTTGCGGGGGTATACAGGCTCAGATAGTTGCACATATAATGCATTTAGGTTCTTTACTACAATGCACATGGTATTAATAATTTTTCATTGTTCTTTCTTTTCTTTTTCTTTTTTTTTTTTTTTTTTTTTTTTTATTGGAGTAGGTGGCGGGGCGAGTAATAAGAAAAATAACATTGATCACAAATTTTTGGCTTAACATATACTATTGCTGGCAACCCATGGCCTGCATGCTCGCAGCCTGCATGCCTACAGCCCACATGCCCGCAAAATAGCGATTCCACATGGGTGCCTGCTGATATTGGAAAAATATCATTGAAACATATGTATTTAGGAAAAGCAGTCAAATTGCTTCTTAAAGCTGTATTTTAAAACACTAGATAAAATTTACAATTAAATATGAATCAAAAGAAATTTATTGTCCAAGTAAAATTTGGCTTGAATCAATTGGTATCAATGGAACTAGAAATGTTTTTGCCATCCACAATTTTTGGTCACGTGGCATAACATTGTAATCATGTGGTCAGTAGCCCGGATGAAAACAATAACATTAAAAAGGTCTATAAGATTTGACAGCAGTTTGCTTACAGACACAGTTGGCCTCCTGCTGGGGTCACAGAGCTGAGGTCATTTGATATGTTCGATCATTTTTTTTTTTTTTTTTTTTTTTTTTTTTTTTTGGTAGTTTTTGTTTAAATTCAGCAGAACTTTTATTTATTCAAAAGCAACCTTCAACAGGTTTATCAACAGTTATTTCTCATTTTTGGCTTATTAATTATTTATTGGTCTGCTTACCCTGATGCCAAATTTAAGATGGCGAATGAGATAAAGCAAAATTTGCTAGGAAACGTCATATGTGATTTGGGTGCCTAAGTATGTTATCAGCCACTAGTCTTTGCAATTGTTGGCCCTGGTGAATGAATGTCTGTTGATGTATCACCAGTGAAAAAATTCAGATTCTGATTCTGTGTGCGGAGCGCAGTGCTCCATGCCAGCGAGACTTGGTCATTGACAAAGCCGAACCTCCAGCGCCTGCAGCGAAATGACAGGGCAATGATCAGACAGATCTGCAATGTAAGGCCGCAAGACATTGTCACCACCAGGTCCAATGAGCTACTTGTGCGGCTTGGCATTGAGGATCTGGATCTCATTCTGAAGGAGAGAAGACTCCGATGGTATGGACATGTGGAACGCTCCAATGGTGCAGTCAAGACAGCCTCTGACATACAGGTTGATGGAAAGCATTGGCCTGGGAGGCCCAAAATGACATGGAAGCAGCTGACAGAGAGGGATTGCAGAGAGTGGAAGCTCTCGGCTATCAGCCGTCACGATAGACATACCTGGAGATCTGGTGTGACATCTGCCATGCGTGCAGCAAGCCAGCTGTCTGGAAAGGGGCCCACTGATGTGGATATTGCCCCTGTACCTGCACGTTAATCAAAAATCCAATTATGATATGATGATCAGGCCCGGATCCAGGGGTGGGCAAAAGGGGCACATGCCCCCCCGAAGCGACCGCTAGTCATACATGCCCCCGGTATTTTTCGATATTACACTCTTATGCATAAGCTACCCAGATACCTTTGATTTCCAGAAAACAGGGAGTTCATAAATGATAATGAAAGAGCCATTAGTAAATGGTATGCTGTGATTTGTCAATAACTTGTTAATATTGCCCTGAGGACAGGTAGCATATGGTCAGTTACACAGGCTTCTGTCTTATTTCACATCTTACATCTTCTTTTTATCTAGATAATATACATGTATGAGTAGAAACGGTTTTAGCGTTCTATTAATTTGTTTTCGAGGAGAATTTAATCCTAACCACTCTCTCTGCTAATTCAGCAGTCGACAAATTGGTGACATTTGTCTTAATTTGCCCTTTAAACAGGATTTGACATTTCATGCAAATTGTCTCCTGTTTTCTGAGAAATATAAGACAAATATTTCAAAATGTTGTCTGCTAAAAAGTTACCGATAGAGCTAAGTGTTAATTTATTTATTTAGCCTCATCACGAGAAACCCTGTCTTTGGAGTTACAACCAGGTATGAAATAGATCAGACTTCGCAGCTGCAAAGAAAAACTAGAGTCTTGAAAAACTGGGTACGTTATACCATCTAAGCAGTGAACAGGAAATGAAGGCGCTGATCAGACTATGCAGATGCAACAGGCTGATCTGTGCCTTTGATGTTTGTAAAGGTATAAAACAGGTTTTCTTATGGCCAGGCTTTTTTTATTGTCTCCAGGGGTGGGCAAAAGGGGCAAATGCTCTCCCCTTCTCCCCCACCCCGGCATTGAAGAATAATGAATGATTTTTTTTCTGGCGTCCGGTGGGTTGGTTTTGAGTGTGTGTGGGGGGGAGGCACATGGGAATTTGCCATACCCCCCTTTACCCCTACCCCACCCAATCCATATATTGTATGGGTGTGGTGGCTGAAGGGACAGGCAGGTTATCCAGGATTCTGCATGGCTAGCACTGGTAATTATCAAACTAGCCGGAATTATTTTTGCAGCTTAGAAATTACCTGCATATAAGGCGGAAGATTTTATTTGTTTTGGAGTTTTATGGCCCAGTCAACACTATTTAGGTTAGTTTTGAGCCAGTCAATTTACATAACGCACTTCCTGGGAAGGCTTATACATAAGTGGTTAACCAGTACAGTGCAATTCGTTTGCCAGAAACTGACAGCAGTTGAACTGCCCTTCTTGAATCAGTGGGAGAGAGGGAGAGAATGATCACACAAAAGAATGTTGCCCCAGCAGTTTTCGAACCCGCGACCTCCTGAAATTGAAAGAAAAAGAAATAAAATCAGCTTGCAACATCAATGAAAATGACTTGAAAATAGCATGGAAATGCACTCTCAGGCAATCCAGTTGTAAAAATTTCCCTGGGAAGGTCCCGGACCCCCTTATAAGAGGGGAAACCCCCTCTCATACTCTCCCCCTCTCAAAGCTTACGCTGCTCGATACATGCTTTCGGCTGTCAATGCCCCCCCGTCTTCAGACCTTCTGGGTCCAGCCCTGATGATATGATTCTCTCTACAGTAATGCAAACACTTCTTGTGTTTGCTATAAATGTGGATAGTGTCACCACAAAATCTGTATTAGATAATTATGGCATAATGATTTTCAATACTTAAAACCTATCCTTATAACTCATATACCTAGTACATTTGTATAATCCCATACATGAGAGTTCTGCATCCCAGGATCCAGTTGTTCAAAGCTAACAATGTCATTAGTTAACGATTCGTTAAAATTTACATCGAGTGATACGCAAATTTGCTGAAATTTTTTGCTGAAAAAATGTGAGTAGCTAAAGCTACACACATTTTTTCAGCAAAAAATATCAGAATATTGTACATTGAATCCGCTAAAACAGTTAACGAAATGACCCTTAACAAGCTCGTTAAGCTAACGACGCTTTGAACAACTAGGCCCAGATGTTCATATTTTACATTTATAATATATTCTGTTATTTATGTTTTTTGTCATTCTTCTAAGACATTGCAAGCACAGCTACAAAATTTTAAAAGCAGTAATTTATAAATGGATGCATGCTTATGTCTTTGTTGGACTAATAGCTGGCATAGTAACAAACCATTCTGACTGTTATACCACAGGTGCTTGCAGTTCAGTCCATAAGCAAGATACTCCACTCTATAACCTGTATAGGCTTCATATATTTATAAAAATATGAAGCCCATTAGACCCTGGCCTAGATTTGACATTTTTATAGGTTTAGGACTAGACTTCAAGCACCTATGGTAATACCTAGCTGCTGATTTCTAACCTTGACCTCATGTAAGAGTGTGTGTCCAGATAATATTATTTTTGTTTCTCCATGAAAGCATATGTAGTTGCTCCTTAGTGTGGCGCTTCTAATGAGTACCTACAATGTACGACATGTTTTCATTGAGAAGTAAGACAAAAAAATTATTCCGTTGTTCTTTTCATTTGAAAAAGGTGCCTTATCCAGAGCTATGCTTGCACAGTTGCATCCACAGAATTATATGTCCCTTTTTAGCTCACCGGAACAAAAAGTTCTGGTAAGCTATTCTACTACCCACGGCATCGGTGTCGGCGTCCGCAAATGTTAAAGATTTTGCGTTAAAGTTTTTTAGTAGCTCATTAATTTTTTATGTGTACATGGATTGAGTTCATATTTGGTATGATGATAGATACTGGGCTAAAGTTTTTATCTGCAGTATCAGCAGCCATGACCGTGTCCTTGAGGTCAAGATCACAGACTTAGAATTTTGATGTTAAAGATTTTGTGTTAAAGTTTTTAGGAGTTCATTACTTCTTTTCCTTTGGATGGATTTAGTTTATACTTGGTATGGTAATAGATACTGGTTTCAAATTTTTAGCAGCAGCATCAGCTCTCATGACCATAACCTTGGGATCAAGGTGACAGACTTTGAATTCTTATGGTAAAGTTTTTGTGTTAAAGTTTTTAGGAGCTGATTACTTCTTTACCTTTTGATAGATTTAGTTTATACTTGGTATGGTGATAGATACTAGTCAAAAGTTTTATCAGCAGCATCATCATACATGACCATAACTTTGGGGTCAAGGTCATAGACTAAGAACTTTTATGTTAGTTTTTGCACTGAAGATTTTAGATCATTACTTGGTTGCCTTCAGATAAATTTACTGGAGACTTGGTATGGTGAAAGATATTGCTTTAAAGTTTTATCAGCAACATCAGCACCTATAACCATGACCTTGGGGTCAAGGTCACAGACTTAGAACTTTGATGTTAAAGATTTAGTGTTAAAGTTTTTAGGAGCTCATTACTTCTTTATCTTTGGATGGATTTAGTTTATACTTGGTATGGTAATAGATACTGGTCTCAAGTTTTTAGCAGCATCAGCTGTCATGACCATAACCTTGGGGTCAAGGTCACAGACTTTGAATTCTTATGTTAAGTTTTTGTTTTTAATTTTTTAGAGCTCGTTACTTCTTTACCTTTGGATGAATTTAGTTTATACTTGGTATGGTAATAGATACTGGTCGCAAAGTTTTAGCAACAGCATCAGCTCACATGAACATAACCTTGGGGTCAAGGTCACAGACTTAGAACTTTTATGTTAGTTTTTGCACTAAAGATTTTAGATAATTACTTGGTTGCCTTTAGATGAATTTGGTATGGTCAGACAGTTGGTGTCAATCGACGATTCCCAGTTTGGCTTCGTCCCAGGCAGAGGCACTACAGATGGAATCTTTGTTGTCAGGCAGCTGCAAGAGAAGTATCTAGCTGCCAATAAGAGACTCTACATGGCTTTCGTAGACCTGGAGAAGGCGTTTGATCGAGTACCTCGGAAGGTCATCTGGTGGGCGCTGAGAAAACTTGGTGTGGAGGAGTGGATTGTGCGACTGGTGCAGGGGATGTATGCAAATGCACGGAGCCATGTCCGTGTTGGTGAGGGGCACAGTGAAGAGTTTGAAGTGAAGGTTGGTGTTCACCAAGGATCAGTACTCAGCCCGCTGCTCTTCATCATTGTGCTTGAAGCCTTATCATGAGAGTTCCGCTCTGGGGTCCCCTGGGAGGACCTCTATGCCGATGACCTTGTTATCATCGCTGAATCGCTTGAGGAATGTGTCAGGAGGCTCTTGACTTGGAAAGAAGCAATGGAGAAGAAAGGACTGAGAGTAAATGCAGAAAAGACAAAGATCATGATTTGCGGTACAGGACTGGACCTCCTGCAGAGTTCAGGCGAGTTTCCATGCGCTGTCTGTTGCACTGGAGTGGGCAGCAACAGCATCTTCTGCAATGGCTGCAAGCACTGGGTGCACAAGAAATGCAGTGGGCTCAAGCACTTGAAAAAGGACCCTGACTACAGATGTACACGGTGCCAGGGAACTGCACGCCCCTTGGATGGCAGACCACAGAAGGAAGTCCAGGTCGGACCTGACAAGCTTGAGGTGGTAGCTTCCTTTTGCTACCTAGGAGACATGCTCTCAGCAGCAGGTGGCTGTGAACTTTCAACTACAATACATGTGAAAACCGCCTGGAAGATGTTCAAGGATCTGCTACCAGTCCTCTCTTCACGCCACCTCTCTTTCAAAACACGTGGCCATGTGTACAGCTCTTGTGTGCGGAGCGCAATGCTCCATGCCAGCGAGACTTGGCCATTGACAAAGCCGAACCTCCAGCGTCTGCAGCGAAATGACAGGGCAATGATCAGACAGATCTGCAATGTCAGGCCACAATACATTGTCACCACCAGGTCCAATGAGCTACTTGTGCGGCTTGGCATTGAGGATCTGGACCTCATTCTGAAGGAGAGAAGACTCTGATGGTATGAACATGTGGAACGCTCCAATGGTGCAGTCAAAACAGCCTTTGACATACAGGTTGATGGAAAGCATTGGCCTGGGAGGCCCAAAATGACATGGAAGCAGCTGACAGAGAGGGATTGCAGAGAGTGGAAGCTCTCGGCTATCAACCCACATGATAGATGTACCTGGAGATCTGGTGTGAGATCTGCCATGCGTGCAGCAAGGCAGCTATCTGGAAGAGGGCCCACTGATGTGGATGTTGCCCCTGTACCTGCACGTTAATCAAAAATCCAATTATGATATGATGATGATGATGATAGATATTGCTTTAAGTTTTTATCAGCAACATCAGCACCTATAACCATGACCTTGGGGTCAAGGTCACAGACTTAGAATTTTAATGCTAAAGATTTTACGTTAAAGTTTTTAGGAGCTCATTTCTTCGTTACCGTTTGGTGGATTCAGTTCATACTTGTTGAGGTCAGAGATACTTGTCTAAAAAATTTATCAGCGGCATCAGCTTCCATGACCGTGACTTTGTTTCTGTTATGGGTCTGAAAATTTGCCTTTGCGAAAATAAGTCAAAGCGCGACTTCCGGTGAGCTATCCTGTCAGGTGACAGGTCTTATTTTTACTTTACTTGTTTGAGGAATCCTAGCTCCAGATAAGAAGGGGTATATGAAATGTATTTTTCTTATTTCTGCACAAAAACATTATGTTATGGGTACTAGCTAGCTCATATAGAAGCGCCTCAGTGAGGTGCTTCTGGTGAGTACATTGTACCTATTATCCACAACTTATGTTTTCGAGCAGAAATAAGATGTAAAAAATCAGTATTTGTTGAATGCCGTATTTACCTTAAGTATCAGGACAGACAAGCCTGAGCAAAAAATGTAGACACAGATGAGACACCACAGAACATGGGTCTACTCTATTTGCCACTCATCCTGCAATTTTTAGACACAACAACAGGTAGTAAATTTTACTTGTTCAAATTCTAGAACAAGTATGGAAAGGAGTTAAAGTGTCAGAATATTTAGGGTAAATATGGTATATGGTTTATCTGGAGCTATGAGGAATTACACTTGTGGTTCTTTATTCAAAAACCTTAACAAACTTTAGAGTTGGTGTGAAAAATTAGGCATGGTCAGGTAAACTAAAAAACACTTTTTTTTTTATTTTAGACCTGACTGGAGCTAAGAACTTTACTAGGTTGTTTGAGGAAGATAAGTTACAAACATTTCATTCTTGTATAGATGTACCATGGCGGCAACATCCTCACCAAAAAAATTCCCACGTGGCCAGCCAAAGTCCTACTCAACATGTTTGCTATACAACACCAAGGAAGCCTCCCAGAAGTTGCAGGGCCTCACATTTGCTGCCTGTAATCCAAAATTAGAGAAAAATATCATAGACAACAGTGATAATAAAAGCGGTAAGAAATATTTTAAAAAAGAATTTATGTTTCTACTTAAAATCTTTGTCCTAGTTTTCGACAGTCTACTTTTCACCAGAGTCACAAAACTTGTAAAGGGAAATAACTCTGACAAAGCAAATAATTAGATCCCTTCTCATTCTAGGCTACCCTAAAAGGAAAGAATTTGCTCCCTCTGAATTTTAAGAGTAACCCCCATTTTTGAAAGATTTCAGCTGTTAAGGAAACAACTTCCTGTTTACATAAGTTGTCTCCCTTTGCAGAATTGCAGGAGAGTCTTTCAGGTGTCTGTTCATTTTAAGAAATATTGGACCATTTTCATCAAGGTCTGCTCTGTTCATCATCACTTTGTAGATACATTAACAGATAGGCAAATGGACATTAACCCTTGTCCTGCCAGCCCTGAATATATCCTGAATTTGCAAACAGTGTAGATCCAGATCAGTTGGCTTCTGAAGAAGCCAACTGATCTGGATCTGTACTGTTTGCCATTCAGTATTTGAATTTGTATTAATAACCTGCATCAAGTAATCTGATTGGCTGAAAATTATAAATGGATTTATTCAGCATGACAAGGGTTAAATTTCTAGGATAAGTATGGTAGGATTGTTGTCCAAATAATTAGGGTATAATATTATGGTCTGCACATACAGTAGTTGGGCCATAAAGCACTAACCAGGGTTGTGGAATTACCATGCCCGACTTGTCCAGTTTGTCCCATTTCCCTGAGGACGTCACAAGTAAGAAATTTCAATTTACTTGTCCTGAGACAATGACTTTGTAGCTCTATGTGGACTTCATAGCTCTGACTATGAAGAGTATCCAGATTATGATATATATTTTTCTTATTTCTCGAAGAAAACATATGTTGTGGATACTCATTAGAAGTGCCTCACAAGTAAATTTTGGTTGGACAAGTGGATTTTGACCATTTACTTTTCTGTGGACAAGTAATAAAATTTGATATTTCCACAACCCTGGCACTAACCTTACCTGCAGCAGACAACAATTTTATTATTTTTTTTTTTTTATATTATTTTTTCAGACAAGATAAGAAATTCATATTCCATGTGACTCATCTGCCTACCAGTCCATTCACATGAAATGCCGAGTCTTATTTTCTCTGAGATATAATGAAAAAAAAAAAAAAGGAGATTATCATCATACCTCCAGATAAGGCACTTTTTCAGTTGAAAAGCACTTATTTTTCTTTTTTTTTTTTTTTCCACAAAAGCATATGTTGTGGGTACTTATTTGAACTATCAATGCTTTTTGCTTGTGAAAAAGTGCCTTATCTGTAGCTATGTTGTCCTAGATCATCCTGCATATCTTTACATTCACTGTTTCATTATAGGCTTTATCTGTGATTTATTTGTTGCCTGTAATGATTCATGAATGAGTTAGAAGACCTCCACGCAAACAGAACAAATATATGCTTTTCACCACTTTGGAAGTTGAGGGCGAGGTTTGGAATCCCCTAAAGCTAATTTAAGCCCTTAAGTAATTTATTACTGTCGTTCCAACGCAGTACTTTCATTGTGGTGCTTTTGTTAAATGTTCTGTAGTGTTTCACCTACTATTTTTTTTCTTTAAACTATTATGTAAATTAAAGATATTTTCAATTAAGTTTGGGTAACTGAGTTGCCACCTGGATTGCCAACTCTGCTGCTTGCCATCTGTTCTTTTTTGTGGCTGTTTAATTGTATTTATTTGTTTTTCCCTTTGATGTTGAGAACTTGATATGGATCTGATTGTATCAGAGTTACGAGCCAGGCGTAATGAGGAAGAAATGAAAGTGAAACCAGCAACAAGCTTTAAGTTATTAACAATATTTATTCACCAAAATAATAAGACAAGATTCAAAACAAAAGAATATAAGTAAACAGTACCTTTCAAGTTTATGTCACAAAGTCCCTCAAAAATAATCCACAACAATTTATAAAACAATTCCTTTCAATAGCAGTTTCTGATCCCACAATTTAAAGTCCCTGAATTCAGAGTTTAATTCCAGAATGAATAAAATATCAAAGTAATTCAGTATAGAATAATTTCCGATGAAAGTATACAAAGATGCCCATATGAAAATCTTTTCTCCTTATATAATATCAAAGAACATTCTAGAAAACGAATTTACTAGAGGCATCACTCATTTTCCAATTTTAGTCAAGAACATTTTAAATGTACTATGACATACCAAAAATAATTCAGTCCAGAATCAAGAATTTTAACAACATGTTTTCCCAGAAAGTTCTATTTATAGAAACTTGTAGTAAACAGGAAAATAATGATGCTTAAAATAATGAAACACCCTATATATATGTATGTATGGCAATTAAGTCGAATATAGTACTTATCATATATAAAAGGGCAACAAATCTGAATTACATTTTTGCAGCTTAAAGTTTTCCTGTAGATTTACAGCAGCTAATCTATAAAGATGGGGTGGTTCAGTGAGGCAAAGGTGTCTTGTATTTTACGTCACTGGGCCATCCAACTGATATTTGCTTACAATTGGGCAAGGCCTGCTATCCTTGCAGCAGGTAAGGATAGAGGGGGAATGTTTTGATTTCTTCTTTTTCTTCACTGTCATTCATTTTCCTTTCTCCCCTGTCCCTCTCTTTCATCTCCTCTATTATCTCTCTTCTTCCTTTCTCTGGGAGACAAAATTACTCACAAGGTTTGACGTGTTGTTAAACCCCAACACAATTTATCAATAACCTATAAAGAGTTCGCATTTTCAAAAGATGAACATCTGTGCATGGCATAAATGTGTAATTTACATAAAAATAGTAGGACATTTATTATTCTGATTACAGTGCCTCACTAAGGTGCCTCACTAAGGTGCTTCTAATGAGTACCCAAAACATACATTTTCGTGGAGAAATAAGAAAAGTATCAATACTTTTGGATTGAAAAAAGTACCTTATCAAGAGCTGTGATGGGTGTCAGTTGAAAAAAGGCTGACATTTTGGCACGATCGCCAATATCCAAAATCAGGTGATGTTATTCAACCTCTTATTTAGTCTCCCATATAGTCAGATTGGAATTGTAGTCCTTTAAGCAAATACAGAACAAAAGTCATTTTTCTCCCAGTGCAAGGGCAGTCAGATTTTTGCCCTTTTGGTGACAGACAGGCTTGAAATTCAGTTCTTTGAGAGATTACAAATCTCATTAGTGAATGTTTAACATATTACTGTGTAGTTCAAAATATATTGCATTCTTTTGTTGCCATTGCACAGAAACTAGGCATTTTATTGACAGGTGGTATGTAAGGAGAGTGGTGGCGAGTAAAGGGATAGGTGGTGATTGAGAAGACTTGGGCCCAGTTGTTCAAAGCGTCGTTAGCTTAACGAGCTCGTTAAGGGTCATTTAGTTAACTGTTTTAGCGGATTCAATATACAATACTCTGATATTTTTTGCTGAAAAAATGTGAGTAGCTTTTGCACTGCAAAAGCTACTCACATTTTTTCAGCAAAAAATTTCAGCATATTTGCGTATCACTCGATGTAAATTTTAACGAATCGTTAACTAACGACGTCGTTAGCTTTGAACAACTGGGCCCAGGATTTTTCAGCAAGAAAGAAAGAAAAAGGGTAATAATGGCACTAGGATTGAAAATAGGCTTCAGGAACACATTTGCCATAACTGGATCAGAAATCATTCGTAAAACGCGACCGGTAATATGAAATATGATGTTGAAAAACCATGGTCTTCTTATTTCAGCTAACACCCATCTTCAATGCTACCTAAACTGATTCTGCACAACCACTTCCGGAAGATCTTCTTACGATTTTCTTTTCACAAAACGTGTTGCGTGTGTGGATATAAGCAGCTGTGATGTACTGGTACTTAAAACTCTTAGGACTTTTAGTGAACCAAACAGATTTTCATCTGACATGTCCAGAGGTCCTGCAGATTTCACAAAGTTTGGATTATGATGATCAGGGTTGTGGAATTACCATATTTTATTTCTTGTCCATGGACAAGTTAATGGTCAAAATCCACTCGTCCAACCAAGATTTTGACATTTTGACAAAATTGGCATTTTTCTTATTTCTCAAAGAAAACATATGTTGTGGGTACTCATTAGAAGCACCTCAAGGAGGTGCTTCTAATGAGTACATGTACCCATAACATGTGTTTCCTTCAAGAAATAAGAAAATATATCTTATAATCTGAATACTCTTCTTAGCTAGAGCTATGAAGTCCTTTTTCCTGGGAAAAGTAAATTGAAATTTTTTACTTGTCTTCAGGGAAATGGGAAAAGTTGGATAGGTTGTGCATGGTATTTCCACAGCCTTGATAATGATGATGAGGACAATAATAATTGTATTTTCCAGAGAAGAAACCTGCTGATGAACCACTGTCAATAAAAGTTTCAGACAAAATGTTGTGTAGTCTGTGTGACGTGGTTTTCGTGTCTAGATCAGAACAGGTAGGCTTATTTTTACAGTAATTAACCTTTTCCACTTTGTGGGCTAATTCAGCAAATGACAGTTGGTAATATTTTTCTTATTTTTTTGAAAGGACAGGTTTTGACACTTCATGCAAATTGTCTCCACAGAAAACAGGATTTGACATTTAATACAAATTGGAGACAATTTGCATGAAGTGTCAAATCCTGTGTTCTGGGAAATAAAAAAACTATTTCAAAATGGCATCTGCTGAAAACTCTACCGTACCCAAAATGCTAAACGTTAATTGGTAGGTTCCTTATTTTGCCATGAAGAAAACTTGTATAAGGCTGCATCAGTTTGTCTAAGTCTGTCTGAATTAATCTATTTTAGTTAGGGAACCTCCCCCACACAGGTAATTTGCAAACAATGCAGACCCAGATCAGATGCTGCAAAATGCATTTGGATGCATCTGATCAGGGTCTACACTTTGTATTAAATACAAGAATTTCTGTAAAACAGTAGAAGTACTAAAAACTAACCAGACACTCTGCTATTGGAAATAGACTTGTCTAAAGAGTTGTGGTAGAAGAGATTGTTAATAGATAAATTGGCTATATATAACAGTTTAGAAATTAGTTCTTACCATTTGAATTATTACAGACTATACAATACACATTACGAAAACACGCCTATTCAAATACATTGAAAATTTTACAACCAAAAAAGTAACATTTTCAGATAATAAAATCTGATATTTTTCATATATCTGCTCAAAACATAGAATGTGGGTACTCGTTAGAACTGCCTCGGCGAGGCGGTTCTAATGAGTACCAACAATCTATGTTTTTGAGCATATCTGCTCAAAACATAGAATGTGGGTACTCGTTAGAACTGCCTCGGCGAGGCGGTTCTAATGAGTACCAACAATCTATGTTTTTGAGCAGAAATAAGAAAAATAATGTATACCCCTATAAACCCCAGTTTTACTATATAAAAGTGCGGTTAAAGGGGGTCAAAATTATATAGACGTGTTTTCGTGATGATATTGATCTAGCTTATATGGTATAACAGAGGTTTATTTTCATTTGTTTTTAACCCATGTCATGCTGAATAAATTAACGCCCACTTCTGTTGGACAAATTTCAACAATTTTTTTGTCACACCTGCTTTTGCAGGGCGACTTAAGCGTGCAAGTTTCCGTCCGTCTGTCCGTTCGTCTTTCTGTCAACATTTACCCTGGGTGTCTTGTGCGTGCAACTTTACTTACAGTTTTTTACTGATCATTTTGAAACTTTGCACATGTTTTCTTCATGGTATAAAGATGTTTATGTGGTTTGGATATAATTGTTTGATTAATTTTTGTCACTTTTTCCGCATTGTGAACTTAGTCGTTAAGTATATATATATAGACAATATATAGACAGAGGGTACCTCTTTTGAGCGTAACTTCTCTTACAGTTTTATACTGATTGTTTTGAAACTTTGCATATGTTTTCTTTATGGTATGAGGATATGCATGTGGTTTTGTTAGAACATTTTTTTCACATTGTGAACTTAGTCATTTTTCACCTGCAATATATAGACAATGGGTACCTCTTGTGAGCGCAATTCCTCTTACAGTTTGTACCGATCGTTTTGAAACTTTACATATGTTTTCTTCATGAGGATATGCATGTGGTTTGGATATAATTGTTAGATTATTGTTTGTCACTTTTTCTACATTGTGAACTTAGTCATTTTTCACCCTCTATATATAAACTGTTTGTACCTCTTGTAAGCACAACTCCTTTTACAGTTTTGTACTGATTATTATGAAACTTTGCTTGCATTTCCTTCATGGTATGAGGATGTGCATGTGGTTTTGATATAATTGTTAGGTTATTTTTTTACTTTTTTCCACATTGTGAACTTAGTCCTTTTTCACCCTAATATATAGACAGTGGGTACCTCGTGAGCACAACTCCTCTTACAATTTTATACTAATCTTTTTGGAACTTTGTACATGTTTTCTTCATAGTCTGAAGATGTGCATATCCTTTTCATATAATCCTTGCCTTTTGTACTTTTTTGTACATTTTGAACTTTGTCATTTACTGACCTCAGATGTATAGACAGTGGGTACCTTGTGATTGCAACTTCTCATACAATTTTAAACTGTCTTTTTTAAACTTTGCACATGTTTTCTCCTGGGTCTGCAGAAGTGCATGTGGTTTGGATATGATTTTTTAATTTATTTTTGTCACTTTTTCCACTTTAACTTTGTCATTTTCTTAACCTCAGATTTTATGAAAGTGTACAGACTGTGGGTACTTTTTGAGCCCAAGTTCTCATGCATCATATGAGAAAATGCAAATGTTTTTGACGAAATTCCTATATTAATTTCTTCTACCTGAAATAAACATTATTTTTTGGGGGGGTTGGGTGGTGGGAGGGGGAGAGGTTGGCAGGGAGGGGGCAGGTGCGACATCAACTTCACCGAAGTTTGATCTATTTTATTATCTACTCACCATATGATAGTGGTGGAGTATTATTGTTTCAGGTTTTTATTATTATTACCAGTACCATGTTTTATAAAAATTCATATATTTAATGTGCACAGTGTAGATCATGTTCAGACACCACAGTCTTGACATCTGATCATGGTCTATACTGTTTGACTATATCCCTTTCATAGGATGCAAGGCATAAATGGGTTAAAAAAACACATGATTTAGAGCTGTTTATTTATTTTTTTTTTTTTCCAGAAAAGTCACTACAAATCTGACTGGCACAGATATAATATCAAACAGAGGCTGAAAGGCAAACTCAGTGTCAATGAAGAAAACTTTGACGAAATATCAGGTATAGAATGCTTATCACATACCAATTATTTACAGTAAATGTCCTAATAATTTGTACACCAAATTCTGAAAAATGGCATTATGCAAACAGTGCAGACCCAGATCAGACTGCTCCTTCTGATCAGGGTCAGCATTGTTTGCCATTCCACTATGTATTTCAAGAAACAACTGTATATAAAAAAAAGCAGAATTTAGGCAAAAGAATGGAATAAAGTGATCAAAATTTTAGGACATTTACTGTACTCAGGTATACAAAGCTTACCCACACTGATTTTTCTTACTTTTTTGTTAGAAAATAAACCAAAAGAAGGAAAAATACTTTAAAATGTCTGCTGAAATATTACCCAGCATGCTATGGGCAAATTCAGCAGACGACAAATTGATGATATTTTTCTTACTTTTCTCAGAAAACTGGATTTGACATTTCATGCAAATTGTCTCCATTGGATACAATTTGCATGAACTGTCAAAATTTGTTTTCTCAGAAAAGTAAAAAAAAAAAAAAAAGTATGTTGTCTGCTAAAAATTTTACCCAGAGTGCTAAGCATTAAGAAGTTATGTTTTTGACTTTAGTGCACTCTAGGCAAAATTAGCAGCTGATCAATATTTTTTCTTCCTGGAAAGTAGTTTTTGAGATTTCAGTTTGGTCATTTCCAAGATGATTTTAATGAAATGTTAGACCCTAATTTCTGGGTGTCATTATCTAAAATTTATTTAAATTTAACATGTTTAGATTAGATACTAACTGACAGCAGTTGAGAGACATTTTATTTTCCTGGCAAAGTAGATCTTGAAGTTTCCTAAAGTAGCATTATGACCAGACATTTTTTCCTGGCAAAGTAGATCTTGAAATTTCCTTAAGTAGCATTATGACCAGACCATTATGACCAGACATTTTTTCCTGGCAAAGTAGATCTTGAAGTTTCCTAAAGTAGCATTATGACCAGACATTTTCTTCCTGGCAAAGTAGATCTTGAAGTTTCCTAAATTAACATTATTTCCAGACATTTTTTTTCCTGGCAAAGTAGATCTTGAAGTTTCCTAAAATAGCATTATGACCAGACATTTTTTTCCTGGCAAAGTAGATTTTGAAGTTTCCTAAAGTAGCATTATGACCAGACATTTTCTTCCTGGCAAAGTAGATCTTGAAGTTTCCTAAATTAACATTATTTCCAGACATATTTTTTCCTGGCAAAGTAGATCTTGAAGTTTCCTAAAGTAGCATTATGACCAGACATTTTTTTCCTGGCAAAGTAGATCTTGAAGTTTCCTAAACTAGCATTATGACCAGACAATTTTTTTCCTGGCAAAATAGATCTTGTAGTTTCCTAAAATAGCATTATGACCAGTCTGCACTGTTTACTAGTCAGCCAGCACTTTTTGACACATCACTGGGTAATTAAGGAGATTGGATTCATTTGCAGGGGTGACAGTGCTGTCAAAAATTGTTTTTGTACCTTCTGAAAAGGGGTCTACTCTTAAAGGAAAGAATTTGCTCCCCTAAAAGGAAAGAATTGCTCCCAAGGGGAGCAAATTCTTTCCTTTTAGAGTAGACCCCATTTCAGAAGGGACTTGGTGTCCAGAAATCCAAACAGGAAGTCACAAAAGTTCTCTCCCTTATAAAAAATGGCAGAAAAGCCCCCATATGTTTCCACTCCTCTTAAATGGATATGTTATAATTTAAAAAAAAATGTAAGAAAATAGATGTATTGTGTATAAAATGATTTTTTTCTTTTACAGTATGTAGCGGGGGGAACCTTTAAAACCTTAATTTGCTTCAATTTCTTTAATTTGACTGAAACCCTATAGAAACCTGTATTTTAATTAGGAAATCTGTAGTTTTTGGCAAATTATCATATAGATGGAAGGACAGACATATGGGTGAACGGACAAACGGAATGACGAAAACTGTATATCCCCACAGCATATTTTGTAAGCCGGAGTATAAAAATTTTTTCTGTGACAAAGGAGGCAAAGTCTTAAGTCAACTAAAATATTGAGTTACAAAGTATTTGACAGAGCAAGAATCATGAATTCACATGGATATTGTCCATCAAAGCAAGTATTTATGGCACAGAAACTGGAAACGAGGTGAAGAATTTAAGTTGTTTTTTTGTTTTTTTTGCTCTTTATTTTGTTTATAATTCACTGGATAAGCCTATATTTGCCCAAAAATAACCATTATAAAAATGTTATTTTCAAAAGAGCCTGCTAGGGGGAATGGGCTTTGGAAAACTTTTTTTTTATTCACAGCTGTCCACCTGCATATCACATGAGTTATTTCATCTGATTGACGCTTAGCACTCTGGGTAAAGATTTCAGCAGATGACAAATTGATAATGTTGTTCTTATTTTTTTTAAGGAAATAGGCTTTGACATTTCATGCAAATTGTCTCCATTGGAGACAATTTGCATGAAATGACAATGCCTGTTTACTGTGAAAAATAAGAAAAACATTAAAGGTAAAGGTTAATCAGAGAAAGTTATTTTTTATATTTTTTATTTCAGGAAATGTGTCTAGTATTTCTGGATCTGACTCGGATTCTGACCTGGACTCTGATGCTAGTCGTACCACATCCAGCGCAGATTTTAAATCTCGAAAGCCAGTGGGCATCCCTTCTCATCTGACATCTTCCGGTAACACAAGTACAGATAGTGAGAGTGAGGGTGGGCAGGTAGAAGATGCAGCCCAGAGGTTACCTAAGGTTTACTTTAGAACAGCGGAAGGCGAGTTAGTCTCCATATACAGATGTGTCCTTTGTCATAAAAGGGTATGGGATAACTTTATTATTGTTTTACTTGCTAAATTAAGGAGACTGGGTACATTTGGTAGATTTTTTGCCAGTTTTACATGAACCCACTCAGAATAAACATTTCTACAAAAATAAAATAAACATTCCTACTAAAGTAAAATAACGCAAGCATGGTCTAGCAGGCGGGGTATTGTAACCCTACGATGATCATGACAATGGAACATGAAGATTTCTTTATGAACATTACAAAACTGATGCATGGTGGACATTAGTTTTCTTATATTATCACTAATAAGGAAATTGGCAAACTAAAAGAGTGTTTTACTTACATGTATATACCATTCTATTTTATAGTAGACTATGGGAAATACATAGAGGATATTTACTCTTTTGCTGTGAATACCATAAATATTGTCATCGAGTGTAATGAAAACATCAGTATTTTCACGAGTGCAAAGCACGAGTGAAAATTTGAATGTTTTCATTACACTTGATGAGAATTGTTATGGTATTCACTGAAAAAGAGTAAATTTTCTTTTTATTTTATTGTTTACATGACAATGCGCGCTTCTAATGTCATAACTAACGTCACCAAACAAAACATGTACGTCATAGCGTCAATGTTCAGTGCTCAACATGTGAAGCGCTGGAGAGACAAAAACAAAAATTTCGGCAAATCAAAATAATCTTGATACCAAAATGTTCCTTAGAGTCTAACTAAGAAAATGCATACCGACACTTGATAGTTTTGTTTTGAAACAAAGAAGTTCATTTCAAAATCTGAAATGGGAGGTAACATCCACTTCTGAAACAATGAAGAAAACCGAAGTCGTCCAAAGCGAGGAGTGAAAATATAAATCATATCAGTCACAAGTGAAATGATATGATATCAATTCACTTGTGATTGATACCACTTTTATTTTCACCAGATATACACTGGTTTCACAGCTAACAATAAAAAAGTTTTTATATGATTATTATTTGTCCACTACAGAGTTATACTTTCTTAGTACTAGAATGTGATCCATGCAGAATATTAGATAGATTCAGATATAAAATGTTCAATAATTCAAAAACACTTGTTTTTAAACAGTTATATGAATATTATTACATGGAAGATATTGACCACAACCAGTCAATAGAAATACAGTAGTACACATTCAATTCATATATACCATGACCCCAAATAGCATTGGGACCAGGGCAGGGCTCTGGAAATTTTGAAATCTGAATCGGTCCAGCCGATGACGATGACGTAATCAATGAGCCCATTTCCCCCAAAAAAAAATATGTATATATCACCTGTCACGAAAACTAATGACAGTTGGCAGTCCTATAACTCCTTTTAAATAATACACCTCAACTCCGTTATATGACGGAAGTCCGGGTATAACGAGCATGATCAAAGCTGGCGTCATCAATAAATAAATAAAAAGAAAGAAAAAAACAAAACAAAACGATTTTGTTGTTATTTCCACCTCCGCAGGGTTTTCCTAAACTATTTATAAACAACTGATTCCCGTCTTGTATAAGCGCGAAGATGGCGGGAAACAGGAGAGACGGAACGAAACTACTTTCATGGACCTAATTAGGTCTAATAAAAAAGGCCTACGCCACGGGCGGTTTTGCAGTTTTCAATGTTTCAAGATTTGATCAGACTGCTTAAATTTTAAGCACTGACCAATCTTGTCTAGCGCAAGTGGTGCATTACTAATTTTTACCGTGAAATCTACCTTGAATTATACTCGCATGTGACGGCAATCAACAACAACAAAAAAAAAAGAGAAGCAATCAATAATACCCAGATCAGACGCCGTTGTATGCGACATCTGATCAGGACATACACGGTTTGGGAATTCATTTAATCGAATCTGGGACCGACAAACCGTGTTGATCAAAACAAAAAAAAAAGAGGAAGAAAACGGGTGCGTTCAAGCGGTGCATTCTTTTATCACTCTCAGTAAAGCGACTTTTGATCTTTTGGACACGCCGACTGCACCTGGATGTTTTGCAGTCTCAGTGTATTCACACGTGTCACACAAACGGATTAATTATCAGACTACCGTTACTGATGATTCGTGTTAATCGCTTGTTTACCGCACAAAGGTCAGTGAAGTGTTGATTTTTTGACAATGTTTGGATAGTGACGTAATTAATTTGTGCTGCGGTAGGTTGCCATTATTCAGCTGTCTCTCCAATATACATGTCAAATGACCGTTTAGAGCCTTTTAACTACCATATTATCGCATTTAAAAGGTGCGCCGACGTTGTCAGTTTGGGAATACTTGACCGTTTGTGATTTTTTAGACATCATTGATTCGTGAAAATTGGTTGGTTGGGGAAAAATGGGGTTCAAGGCACAAACCTGTTGGACCGATTTATTAGCGTTTTGGGGTGTTTGAAATCGGTCCAGAATTCTTAATTTCGGTCCAGACCGGCTATTTTTCCGGTTTTCCCGAGCCCTGGACCAGGGTGTATATAAATATAATAAGCGTTGTAGACAGATAAGTCCCTGCCTTATATCACAGAATCATACCCAGCCACTACCTGATCTGAAAATTTACAAGCACCTGTATGTCCTGTTGCATCATATATATATCTGGAAAATAATCATATTTTACATTAGTAATCATATTTATAATATATTCTGTGCTACTTTCTCAAGTTATTCAGCGTACCCATCCTTTTCATTAACAGGTGGCAGGGGGCTAAATTGCCTTATATTCCTCTACCATGGACTGACCTTTACCAGTCTGTGGGCAAACAAATTGATTTTTTTTTTTTATTTTTCCCAGAAAATAGGCTTTGACATTTCATGCAAATTGTCTCCTCAGGAGACAATTTGCATGAAATGTCAAAGCCTGTTTAACTGATAAAAATGAGAACATAAATATTTCAAAATGTCATCTACTAAATATTTTACTCAGCAGTCTAAGCATTAAAATGGGGTTCAGACTTGGCAATGCAATGAGCAACAATGTAACATGTTGCAGTGAGAGACGATATATAGCAGAGTGTAATACGAACAGCAGTAAAAGGGCTTAAGTCAAGATTGAAGGAAATTGTTTGTACTCACTCGATTCAGTGGAACTGACACAGTGTCCAATACTCACTTCAGACCCCTAAACCCATTCTCTTTTAAGGAAAATTGTACACTTTTGTTGAAGATAACTCTTTCAGAAATGTTTTGTCTCCCTTCTGAAAAGTGTCTATTCTAAATGAAAGGAATTTGTTCCACATGAAAGCAAATTCTTTCCTTTTAGAGTTGATCCTTCTCAGAAGGGTTTAAATGTTGTCTTCTTTGTAAAAAATGGCTGAAAAGAAAACGGGTATCCTTAAGCAAACATTGTTGTTGAAAATTCTAAAAATTGTTTTTTTATTCAATATTGTTGAAAGTCATAAAAGAAGTTACCTTGAACTAGTACATGTATTTATTATATTTCATGATGAGTTTGCTAATATGTATGCTGTGTAGCCATAGACACCAGCTTAATTGAAATAGACAATTCAGTAATTTAAGGGGACAGTATACATTTGAATTTGATAGATTTTCCACTGTCTTTTACAAGGGAGATATCCTGTTTTCTGTCCCCCCCTCCCCCCAGCCTCTTCTGAAAAGGGTAAAATGAAAGAATTTACTCCTATGGGGAGCAAATTCTTTTCTTTTAAAGTAGATTCTTTTTAGAAGGGAAACAAAACATTTTTTGAAAGAGTTATTTCCCATAAGTGTATTTCCCCTGAAAAGAGAATGGGCATAGTTTAGGGGTCCGAAGTGAGTACTGGACACTGTTCCAGTGACATCCTGTTTGCTGTCCTGTCTGGACAACAAATACCTTCTGAAAAGAAATCCACTCTAAAAGGACAGAATTTGCTCCCAATGGGGAATAGACCCCTTTCTGAAGGGTGGCAAAAGAATATGGACAGTTGTCTCCCTTGAAAGTGTATCCATGCCTCTTAAAAGTAATTATTTGCAGTGGCAGCCAACGAAACCAACGGATCTACTTTCTCTAGCGGAAGAGCTTCCTGAGCACATGATGTGGGCACTATTTATGGCAGGAGGTGGTCATTTTGCAGGAGCTATATTTAACAAGTAAGATGGATAGAAAAAGCTAAAGCACTGAGAGTTCTGATGGGGGCAGTTGTCTGAAATTCTCATCAGAATTCTATAGGCCTCTAGAACTGATTTGGGTTTACGTTGAAATTGAAAAAAAAGCCATACATAAATGTCCTTTTTGGTACTTACCCTAGCCCCTTTTTTGTGGAAAATGTCCTTTTCAGTGTTTAGTAGGACAGTGACTTGGGTTACACTCTTTACCCAACACTGTAGATTTGGCGCATTTTACTGGAGTATTCATATTCATCCTCCAATATTGAACTAATATGATTAAAAACATTTTAATTTCTCCAGAAGTTTGAGTTTTCTTTGGTTTTGATTATTTATTCACTATTTATAAGCTTCACAGTGTATAAAGCTGATATGTTTAAATGCAGAATTTAGCGTTAACAGGGAACTATTTATCAGGTAGTTATTAGGTTGATAGTAACAGGAAAATGGATTGTCAAAATGTGGTATGTTAAATCTGGTGGCGGTTTGGCAACTGATTAGGGCCCAAACTCTTGATCACAGCATTTTAAGGCTGGCTGTACTGGAGGAGGAATATTTCTCAGTGCTACCGAGCAATTTCATAATCACCCAGTTAGGGTTCTTACGACATGAAAGCCGCAACAAAGGAATGAAGCATAGCTGAAAAAATATTCCGCCTTTCGTGGGAATCGAACCCGGTCCTCCCGGTTAAAAATCCAATGCTCTAACCACTGAGCCAAAGAGTCGACTCCCTGATGCAGTTGTCAGAGATTGAATATATACTTAGAAGCTATGCGTAATCTGCCAAGGCAGATAATCGAAGGTAGGAATGCTCGGTCGTAACACTCCCCCTCTTCAAGGAAGTCATCATTTATGATGACGTGAAGCCATTTTCGGCGTATAAAGTCCAATCCCGGATGAGCCCCCATCTTACGACATGAAAGCCGTAACAAAGAAATGAAGCATAGCTGAAAAAATATTTCGTCTTTCCTGGGAATCGAACCCGGGTCCTCCCGGATAAAAATCCAATGCTCTAACCACTGAGCCAAAGAGTCGACTCCCTGACGCAGTTGTCAGAGATTGAATATATACTTAGAAGCTATGCGTAATCTGCCAAGGCAGATAATCGAAGGTAGGAATGCTCGGTCGTAACAGGGTCATGAATAAAATCAGACATGACGTAAAACAATCTTAAAGTCCCCTTGATAATACATATCCTGGTGTTCACTGGATACACTTCTTTTATGAATTACTCATGTTTTCACTCATTTTCAAAAAAACAAACATTTGTGGAAAAAAAAAAGCAACAGCTGAACAGCTTGGCACCAGAAATATATCTGATTTTCTGAGTTTATACTGTACACCACAACCTCTTTTTAACACTGTTCCTGGGATCCAAAGCAAAAACTGTGTTAGCTAAACAACCATGTTGTATCCAAACAAAAATGTATAGTTCATATAGAAAAATGACCTTAAATGGTCATTTTTCTATATAATCTATACAGTTTTGTTTGGATACAAAACAAAAATGTACAGGTTATATAGAAAACAAGAATTCCGCAGAAGGCGTCATTGCACCTGCTGGTGCAAAAGTCACAGGAGCCTCAATCAGAATGTGGTTATTAAATAAGTTTATTTCATTCTTAGCAGTGCTTACTTGGAAAACTGGGTTGAAAAAAATGTAGACAAAGTGCCTAGTGGGGCACATATATTCCAGGCCAGTCCCATTCCCTCTAATGGCTATATCTTCAGCACTGACTTTTCGTATCGTACAGCCCAATGATAATGGAACGTTGACGTAAAATGTGTAAAAGTCACTGGAGCATGAAATATAGGTCAAGGTCACGGGTCAAGGTACCTGCTAATTCAGTACATCAAGGAGAAGCACAATGCAAGGTATGGTGGTTGTAGGCCTTATAGTTGAGGAGTTATAAAACATCAACGTAAAATGTGTCAAATATAGGTCAAGGTCACTGGGTCAAGGTACCTGCCAAGCCAGGGCAATGAGGTGAAGCACTATGCAAGGTTTAGTGGTTGTAGGTCTTATATTTGAGGAGATACCGAACATCAATATAAAATGTGTCAAAGTCACTGGAGTGCACAATATAGGTCAAGGTCACCAGGTCAAGGTACCTGTCGAGTCAGTACATCGAGAAGAAGTGCTATATAAGGTTTGGTGGTTGAAGGCCTTACAGTTGAGGACATATGGAAGGGTGACCTAAAAGGTGTAAAAGTCAATGGAGCGTGAAATATAGGTCAAGGTCACCCAGTCAAGGTACCTGCAGAGTCCGTACATTGAGGAGAAGCACTATGCAAGGTTTGATGGTTGTAGGCCTTATAGTTGAGGAGATATTGAACGTTGACGTAAAATGTGTAAAAGGCACTGGAGCTCAAAATATAGGTCAAGGTCACTGGGTCAAGATACCTGCCAAGTCAGTACATATAGGAGAAGCACTATGCAAGGTTTGGTGGCTAGAGGTCTTACACTTGAGGAGATCTGGAATGTTGATGTAAATTAAGTCAAAGTCACTGCAGCCAAAATATAGGTCAAGGTCACCAGGTCAAGGTATCTGCTAAGTCAGTACATTGAGGAGAAGCACTTTGCAAGGTTTGATGGTTGTAGGCCTTATAGTTGAGGAGATATCGAACGTCGACGCAAAATATGTCAAAGTCACTGGAGCGCAAAATATAGGTCAAGGTCACCGGGTCAAGGTACCTGCCAAGTCTGTACATCTAGAAGAAGCACTATGCAAGGTTTGGTAGTTGTATGCCTTATAGTTGAGAAGATCTGGACTGTCAACGTAAATTGTGTCAAAGTCAATGGAGCGCAAAATATAGGTCAAGGTCACTGGGTCAACATATCTGCCAAGTCAGGAGGTCAGGGAGATGTGTCATGCAAGGAATGATGGTTGTTGTAGAATTGTAGTTGATTAGAATACTAACTTTGACGTAAATATCGAACTTCGACATAACAGATCTGTTAAGAGACAGACGGACGGACGAACGGACAGACGAATGGAAAAGCGGGCACCTATGTCACAAAGTCAGGAGGTCAGGGAGATATTTCATACAAGGTTTGATGGTTGTTTAGTCTTGTAGTTGATTAGAATACTAACTTTGACATAAATGTCGAACTTCGACATAACAGAACTGTTAAGAGATGGACAGACGGACAGACGAACAGACAGACGAATGGAAAAGTAGGCACCTGTGTCGCAAAGTCGGGAGGTCAGGGAGATGTTTCACGCAAGGTTTGATGGTTGTTTAGTCTTGTAGTTGATTAAAATACTAACTTTGACATAAATGTCGAACTTCGACATAAATGTTGACAGATGGACGGACGAATGGACAGACATACGGAAAAGCGGACGCCTAAGTTGCAAAGTCAGGAGGTCAGGGAGATGTTTCATGCAAGGTTTGATGGTTGTTTAGTCTTGTAGTTGATTAGAATACTAACTTTGACATAAATGTCGAACGTCGACATAAATGTTGACAGACGGACGGACTGACTGACGGACGGACAGAAAATCGGACGCCTATATAGCACCCTGCTACAAGCAGGTGCGATAAAAATGACCATTTTTCTCTATAATGTATACATTTTGGTTTGGATACAACACATTTGGGGTCCTCCTTTAAACCGTCTTCTTATAATGAACCATCTTATTAAGAAGTTCATTACGAAAACACGCCTATTCAAATATATAGAAAATTTCATCTCCAAAATCTGAGAATTTTCAGATAAAAATTTCTAATATCTTTCATATTTCTGCTCAAAACATAGATTGTGGGTACTCATTAGAACCGCCTCACTGAGGCGGTTCTAACGAGTACCACAATCTATGTTTTTGATCAGAAATAAGAAAAATAATGTATACCCCTGTAAACCCCAGTTTTACTAAATAAAAGTGGGGTTTGAGGGGGTCAAAATTATATAGGTATGTTTTCCTGATGTACAGTATATATTGGGTTTTCTTACTGGTCTAAATGTTTTCAGGGGTAATCTGGTGGCCCATAAGACCTTCCACAGGTATGTTGTGAGGGCCAAGAGGGGAACAGCACAGGGAAGCAGAGACTCACAGGGAAATGCTCCGAAGTCAGCAGGGGCCAGTTTAAGGAGATATAATGAAGCTGCTCTTACTCAGGTGAGTTTTCAGGGCAGGTAACTCTTTATGCCCCAACTGTCATTGAATTTGGAGGAGCATATTGCTTTTGTCCAAATGTTTGTCCATTCATTCATCACTTCCTTCTTAGCATGATATCACTATAACTATTTGAGCACAGGCCGGCTTAAGTGGATAGTGAAAACCCTGATCATCCTGCATGATGTGCAGGCTGATCCATGTCTATACCATTTGCATATGTTTACCCTAATTATGTTAAGGAACCTTAAATCTTTATAATACTTGTCCTGAAATTTAAACATGTCCATCTGACTACCTGTTGATGTGTCTAAAAGTTACTGGCTGAGTTGTAGACAGTGCAGGTGCTGATCAGACAAATTGTGACATCTGATTCTGGCTCTGCACTGTTTGCTTAGACTTGGCTTTTTGAATACTAAGGGTAAATGTGGTATGGCAGTTTGATACTCTTGGAAGAAAATGTAGATTTTCAACCATTTTTTACAAGGGAGGCAGATTTTGTGACTTCTGATTTGCATTTCTGTGCACCATAATCCTTCTGAAAAAGGGTCTACTGTAATAGGGTTCTACTCTAAAAGGAAAGAATTTGCTCCCTTTGGGAGCAAATTCTTTCTGATTAGAGTAGAACCCCTTTCGGAATGGAGGTTTAACAATTTGACTGAGTTGTCTCCCCTGAAAGTGAATCATTTCCCTTTAACCCATTTTAGCCAGGAAACCCCAAAAAGGGTAATTGGCAAATAGTGCAGACCCAGATCAGATGCTGCAGTCTGATTGGGATCTACACTGTTTGCATTAAATACAGGAATTTCTATAGAACACAGTAATAATAAAAAGTAACCAGACATCCTATTGGAAATAGATTTGTCCAAAGAGATGTGGTAGAAGTATTGACTTGAAGTAAATCATCAAACTGCATCTAAGGAGTCTAAATTGTTCCCCGCTGAGCCAAAATATCAACTTGAAGTAAATCATCAATCTGCACCTAAGGAGTCTACAATGTTCACCACTGAGCCAAAATATCCACTTGAAGTAAATCATCAGTCTGCACCTAAGGAGTCTACAATGTTCACCACTGAGCCAAAATATCAACTTGAAGTAAATCATCAAACTGCACTTAAGGAGTCTACAGTGTTCACCACTGAGCCAAAAATATCAACTTGAAGTAAATCATCAATCTGCACCTAAGGAGTCTACAATGTTCATCACTGAGCCAAAATATCAACTTGAAGTAAATCGTCAAACTGTACCTAAGGAGTCTACAGTGCTCACCACTGAGCCAAAATATCAACTTGAAGTTAATCATCAAACTGCACCAAAGGAGTCTACAGTGTTCACCACTGAGCCAAAATATCAACTTGAAGTAAATCATCAAACTGCACCTAAGGAGTCTACAGTGTTCACCACTGAGACAAAATATCAACTTGAAGTAAATCGTCAAACTGCACCTAAGGAGTCTATAGTGTTCACCTCTGAGCCAAAATATCAGCTTGAAGTAAATCATCAAACTGCACCTAAGGAGTCTACAACGTTCACCACTGAGCCAAAATATCAGCTTGAAGTAAATCATCAAACTGCACCTAAGGAGTCTACAGTGTTCACCACTGAGCCAAAATATCAACTTGAAGTAAATCATTAAACTGCACCTAAGAAGTCTAAAGTGTTCCCCGCTGAGCCAAAATATCGATTTGAAGTAAATCATCAAACAGCACCTAAGGAGTCTGTAGTGTTCATCACTGAGCCAAAATTCTTAGACACATCACTAGGTACTCTGATGTACTTTGTCAGATTTTTGGATAAATATCATATTAACTAATTTTGAGTGTGAATATATAGGGATATTACACATAGCCACAGAGAAGAGTAGGTATTCAGGTAAATATTTTTCTTTTTTCTCCATGAAAACATATGTTTTGGGTACTCATTTGAAATGCCTCAGTTAAATAAGTAAAATATCAATAATTTTTTAGTTGAAAAGAGCACCTACATGATCGGGAGCTGTGATTTTCAGTCCATTATTTATTTCAGGATATACAAGATTTAATCACAAGTTGGGATGAGCATATAAAGTTATGCGATAAAATCTTCTTGCGGGCACCAAGTTTCAACAGGAAGATATTCTTCGGTGGTAAGACACCGCCGTTCAAGAAGGATGATATGCGGATACGGTTGATACCATTCCAGACCAGACGGCCAACATTTAATGAAATTCGGAGGGTTTATGAATTGTTAGCTTCAATAGAATGTTATGGTAAGAGTCATAGCTATACTTTTCTTTGCATGTTTATGTTCTGCAATCCATATGAGAGGGGAATCAATACATTAGCTTTCTTATTTGATAGCTCCAGATAAGGCACTTTTTTTAACCGTAAGGTACTGATATTTTTCTTATTTCTCCATGAAAACATATGTTGTGAGTACTCATTTGAAGTGTCTCGCATAGGCACTTCTAATGAGTACCCACAACATATGTTTTCGTGGAGAAATAAGAAAAATATTATATGGATACCCCCCTTATCTGGAGCTATATTAGTTCTTCATGATTTCAATCAAAAAGCATCAATATTTTTCTTATTTTTCCATGAAAATACGTGTTGCAGGTTCTGGTAGTGAATACCTATAACTGGGTTCTAATGAGTACATATAATTCGTAGCTTTGAATAAGTGGGATAATATTTTTCTTATTTTTCCAAGAAAACCTTTGTTATGGGTACTTGTTAGAAATGCCTTTGCCATTCTGATGAATACCCACCGCATATGATTTGATGGAGAAATAAGAAAAATATCAACAATTTTAGGTTGAAAGAAAAAAGTGCCCTATTTGGAGCTATGATAAGTTATTTTTAGCACTACAGTCTCTCTATAACAGTATTGCTGGAATCCAAAGCAAAAACATGTTAGCTAAACAATCATGTTGTATCCAAACAAAAATGTCTAGATTACCATATTTGAACCAATTACCGCACTGTGCCCTTAAGTTTTCAAAAATACTGGAAAAAAATGTAGTAAAATATCTTTCTGTTAAAGGCACACTTTAAAGGAACATGAGCAGAGGACTTCATGAGGGGCATATTTAATGATGCTTATTTGATATTTGCTCTGATTTACTTTATAAAAGTATATATTGTGAGTACTCATTTGAATTACCTCGACAATTTTATAAAAGCATATGTTGTGGGTACCCAAGTCGATGCAATTCAAATGGGTACCCACAATATATGCTATTATAAGGAAGTAGATAATATTACATGGACTGCAATCTTAAGCTTACGAAATTGCTAAATATGCGCTTACAGGGGTATGTGCAGTAATGAGTTCAAAAACGGTATATAGAAAAACAACTATCTTTAAATCAAATTATACTTGTATATTGTAGCTCTAGATAAGAGAGGGTAATGGGAAATATATTTTCTTATTATTCCATGTAAACATATCTTGTGGGTACTCATTACAAACTCCTTGCTGAGATGCTTTTATTACCCAGCGTACTATATACAGCTAGATGAAATAGTTTTGTCTATTTAGACTATTTATTATTTAATTGGTGCACGCTGGAGCTATGTCAATGAAATCATGCAATATTGATGTCACCAGCGATCCAGTAGTTTTTACTATACCATAGTTGATGATGTCATCCATTTAAACCCAGTGCAAAAGCACTGGGCAATAGTTTTGACTATACCATGGTTGTGACGCCAGCTTTCACGGGAATGACATTGACATGCCAACATGGTGTGCCAATAAAAACAGCACTCATTGGCTAAATCAATAATGTTTTAGCACGAGTTTGGTAATAGAAGAGTTATTTCATGGCTGTTTTGGTGGAATAGTCAAAACTACTGCCCTCTGTACCGTGGACAGCTCGATGTACTATTGCATGTGGCCTCCGGCCTTGGGCAATAGTCCAGCCTCGGGCAATAGTGCATCAAGCTGTCCACAGCACCTTGGGTAGTAGTTTTGACTATTCCGCAAACAGGCAAGAAATAACTGGGCCCAGTTGTTCAAAGCTAACGATGTCGTTAGTTAACGATTTGTTAAAATTTACATCAAGTGATATGCAAATATGCTGAAATTTTTTGCTGAAAAAATGTGAGTAGCTTTTGCAGTGCAAAAGCTACTCACATTTTTTCAGCAAAAAATTTCAGAATATTGTACATTGAATCCGCTAAAATAGTTAACGAAATGACCCTTAACGAGCTCCTTAAGCTAACGACACTTTGAACAACTGGGCCGTGTATACTAATTAGTATCCTCAACATGTTTTAGTGGAGAAATAAGAAACAAGATCTGTCGCCATACAGGATAGCTTGCCTGAACTCGCACTTGTCAGTCAAATAAAAAAAAATGAGGTCCTAAAAACTTTGACATAAAATTTTAACATGAAAATTCTAAGTCTGTGATCTTGACCTCGACATGACCTAGAATGGTAGGGATGGTGCTGTGCAAAAGTTTGGACCATTATGTATAATCATACCAAAGATTACCGGTAATCAAATCGGTGATAAGGTTAGGAAATAATGAGGTCTTAAAAACTTTAACAAGAACTTTAACATTTGTGGGTGCCGACACCAATGCTAGTACAATAGCTCTCTATGAATGTTGTTCAGGCAAGCTAAAAATGTCAGTACTTTAGAAGACAAATCCTGTCCAGTAAAAGTGTGGTTAGTTAAAGTAAAAGACATGACCCTAATGGGTTGACTGGGCAGTAAAACTTCAACTCAGTTAGTCAAAGTACCCCCACCACATGATAGAGGCAGGGTAAGATGGTTTTACGTGGGTCGTCCATGTATTTGTCCATCTGTCCTATGTCTGTGCATTGATAATTTGGGTACATATCAATGGATTTTCACAAATTTCGTCAGTTTTTTCTGCCCACCACAGGACAGTGGTGAGTATTGTCATTTTACATTTTTATGTTTTTTTGTGTTTTAGGAGATGAATCTGAAATACAAAATTTCATACCTATTTCCCCACCTCAAGTTTTCAATGCCGAAACTGGGCAGTTGTCTCTCAGAGAGGAGAACCAATTGTCACCAAGGAGACGAAAAATGAAAAACAAACTGTCATCTGCTTCACCACTGGTTTTTGAAGGTCAGGAAGCCACTGACAAAGATGGATCAGAATTAGGTTTGCAGGCATCAGAAGGATCCAGATCAGAGACTCTAGGAAATGAAGAGTTAATAGGGAGACAACCTGAAATAGGTTATGCAAGAAGACAATGTGATCCTGGACAGGAGAATGTGAAGTTAGCTTTACCAGGTATACATTTGAAATGGGTGAAAATTCATAGTTTAAATACTCCATCAGACAATCCTGGGAAAACTGTGTAGACTCAAATCAGACTGCTCCTTAAAGGTGCAGTTTGATTTGAGTCTACACCATTTGCTCAGGATTGTCTGATCAACTATTTACCCCGACCACCGCCCAAATTTAGCAACACAACTGGAATGGCCAAACAACATCTTTGACATTGCACCCATGCGGCCTCCCTGTTTTAAGTCTTTTACTCCACATGGCCTCTCTGAGTAACCATTCTGTATGACTGGCATTCTACAGTTTTTCCAGTACGCTGAACTGTAGATCTCCATCGTCATTGTTTTGCCATTCCAGTTGCATCGCTAAATGTGAGCCGTGGTTGGGTTGAGCATTGAGGGTCGCGGCAGGGCTGCGAGGTCGGCTTGGCTATTGCTGTTTGCAGTGGAGGATGCCTGAGCAGGGCTGTGCCTGGGCACTGTCTCGCCTGGTTCTTTGCCATTGTAGTTGGTTGGCTTTGGTCGGAGACTGCAGGGATGCATGGGGCTGCCCGGGCCCTACATGTGGTAGTGGCCTTTGTCTGGGTGGGTTTGCGAGTGCACACAGTCTAGCCCAGATCTTTGCTATTGTGGTTGTTGGGCTTCGATTGTGGGTGCGAGGGGCTGCTTGGGCCTCTCTCATGGCGGTGGTGGTTGTCTGGGTGGTGGGATCTTCACTATCACTATTGCAGCCTCACTGGCTCAGTTGGATGCACGTCCAACTGGAGACCAGGAGGTCTCGGGTTCGAATGTTGGCAACATTCTTTCATGGAGATTGATCGTGAAATATTTTCTAAGGTCATTCTCTCCCTTCTGCTGATTCAAGAAGGGCAGTTGTCAGTTTCTGGCGAAAGAATGTGCACAATACTGGTTAACCGCTTGGAGGATTAAGCCTACCCAGTGAATGTGTGGTTAGGTAAATTGACCGCGCTTGACATGACCCCATTAGGTTGACTGGGCTGTAAAACCTCAACACAAACAAACAAAAATCTTTGCTATTGCAGTTGGAGATCTTCGCTTGGGGCTGGGCGGGTGTGTGAGGCTGCCAGGGCCCCATTTCTGGTGGTGGCAGATGTCTGGGTGGGGCAGTCCGTGTGCACAGTCTCTCCCAGATCTTTGCTATTGCGGTCATAGGGCTTTGGTAGGGCTGCACGGGTGTATGGGCCCACCCTGGTCGCTGTGGCAGGGGTCCCATGTGGGGTGCACAGTCTAACCCGTAGCTTTGCTTAATCATTTGGTGGGCTTCAGGTGGGCCTTCGCCTTGGTGCGTACTCAGCGTGGTTTTTGCTGCTAGCTTACACATTATTAGACTAAATGTCCTTTTCGTGGGGCCGGCTGACACTGATTACGTTTGGCACCATAGTGCTGCAGTTTGACCTTACTTCTGGTTCAGTTTGTTTATTTCCGTGAGAACAGTAATGGCGACTTCAATAATGTAGATTTATTTAGTGTATTTCAATTTTCTGATGAAGGCCAAGGGCCGAAACATTAAAGCAGGGTGAATTCAACTAAATTGTATATTTCTCTTCTCTCTGGAGGACTTTTTACATTGAAAATTTATCAGTAATTTTCAGTTGAAAAAAAATGCCTTGTCTAGAGCTGTGGCAAGGAGTCAGGGTTCTGATTATTTAGGGTAATGACAGATCAAACCCAGTAAAAGCAAACCAGTACCTCTCCCACCCACCAAACTATATTTGTGGAGTATACGGTTTTCATCTTGTTCATCTGTCCATAACACTTTCCTTTTTTGTGAGGGGTATCTAATAAGCCATGCTCAAAAAGCCATTTTTAAAACACATTAATATTTTTAACAAAATATAACTGATTTGATCATTAAATTCTTCCAGTTTTATACTTTAGTGCATACCTGATTCTTTATTATTGCATAAAAAGCAGTGCCGCACAGCCGTGCATTAATTGGCCAAAAGCTGTGTATTAACAAGGCAATGCGCACGCTGTTAATGCACGGCTATGCAACTTTCAGTATACTTGTACCGGGGTCATAGAATTGCTGCCGTCACAAGGTGTGTAGTACCCGGCCCTAGAACAAGTATAGTCCATGGAAATTGCCGCGACAGTAGTGAAGAGGGGAAACAAAATAGTGCAAGAAATAACACCAAATGTAGCAAATGTTTTCAGTTTTTATGCAATAATAGCAATCGAACATGGTTTTTCAATGCATTAACATTCGCCAGGTCCCTAGGGAGATGTTGAAAATCGTGGCCTTCAGCCTCTGTTTTCATACCTGCCTTGGGACCTGGCAAATGTTAATGCATGAAAAACCATGTTTGATCCCTATATTATTATAGCTGTTTTACTACTTTGACTGAACAAAATTAATGTACTGTTTTGATGCAAATGATGGTCATGGGTTGTCATGTTGTTAAACTCGAACTCATCATGATCATTGTCACTTTCAGATTATCTGACAGATCCCCAGAATTCCACAGGTACATCCACAGGAAGTGAGTCTGAACTTGTGGAACAAATGGAGACAGTCAATCTCTTAGAACTGAAAGAGTTTTTTGCTACAAAGAAACCAAAGAAGCGGAAGAAGCCGGCAAAGAAAAGAAAGAATTCTCTTCGCTGTCAAAAGTCTCCCGAGTCTAATGTGTTTGGTAAGTATTAACTGCATAGAGGAGTTTGCTTGAGTGTTTCTGTCATAGAAAACTTTTAAAACAAGTTCAATATATCATATTTATCCTAAGTAGTTAGACAGACAAATGGATTCTGAAATGACAGACCCTTGAAAACAATGAACACACTCTTAAAACTGAAAACAGCTATTGTGTCATGTTTTCTGGGCCAGACTAGCCAATTTGGTCAATTAGGCCTCATCTCTGCTGATTCAAGTAGAGCAGTTGTCAATTTCTGACGAGAGATTGTGCACAATACTGGTTAACCACTTAGAGGACTATTTCAGAGGTGTAAAATTCCCTCAAAACTTACTTACCTTTATGGTCTTAATTTTTCATTTAGATACTAAAAGTGAAGAATAACGGAAGAAAGTTCTGAAAATCTCACTTGCCCTACCTTAAAAGTTACTCGCAAATGCGAGCAGGTGAGTGGAATTTTACATCCCTGGACTAAGCTTGCCCAGTAAAAGTGTGGTTAGATTAATTGACGCGCTCGACATAACCCAATTGAGTTGGGCTGTAAAGCCTCAACACAAAAAAGGCCTCATCAATGACCCTTACCTAATTTTTCAAAAACCTGGACCAGAAAATATAGAGTGAAGTACGTGGAGACTTTTTATGGCCACCACAAGGCACTAACACCAGCTGTAGTGAAGATACATGTATATAGAATTAGATTCTAAAAGAAGTGTCCCTAGAGAGGAATGAAAATACAAAACTGAAAAGGGAGCAAACAGTGTAGATCTAGATCAGATGCCCCAAAATGCGGCATCTGATCAGCGTCTCAGTTATTCAGCATATTTTAGACACGGCAACAGCTAATGAATTGGAGTTGTTAAAATTTTAGGCAAAGTGTTGCAAAAGTTAAGGAGTCTGAATAGGATGAATGTAGTACATAATGTATGTTGTTCCTGTATAATTGTTGCACCTGCATTAGCATGGGCAACTTAGGCGTGCAAGTTTCCATCCGTTGGTTTATCTGTATACTTACTTTTACCCTAGTGTTCACCCTAAATGAAGTCTACAAATGGTAAAACCTTCCTGCAAGTTTCACTTCACTGATTGTTTTATCTCACTGAGCTCAACAGGGATGACAGTTCTCACTCTTCTGGTGCTTGTTTTAACATTTAAGTACGTAGGTGCGACATAAAACTTCAACAAAGTTCTTTATTTTAATTTATAAAATTTGTTTATTTTGTGAGCAGAAGCAAAATATACAGGAGAAGCAGTAATATAAAGGTAAAGTATATAAAAAGGAAATGTGTAAAATTTTAACCAAAACTTATCAGCTAAAAAAAAAAGAAAGAAAAAAATTGGGGGCAGGTCTTTCTCCTTTCCAAGACTAAGCTGAGCTCTGAATACATCTGAAAGTTGCAAAAATGACTCAGAACAAAATATAATAGCTAGTTCGTCATATTATTGACTGTCTTGAGCAGATTTGCAGCAGATGACATTCTAAAATTGATTTTGTTATTTTTCAGAGAAAATAAGTCTGGATATTTCATATGAATTGTCTGCTGAGGCAGACAAGGCACATGAAATGTCAAGTCTGACAAGTCTGAAAATAAAAAAAAACAAAAAAACAAAAAAACAACAACAAAAGGACGTCTATTGCAGGTGTGATTTGCGCTATAACACTTAGCATGTTGGGTAAAAATTACAGCAGACAACATTCTGAAATATTTTTTCTTATTTTATCAGAAAATAGGCTTTGACACTTCATGCAAATTGTCTCTCCCTAGGAGACAATTTGCCTGAAATGTCAAAGCCTATTTTCTGGGAAAGTATGAAAAAATATCAACAATTTGTCATTTGCTGAATTTTCCCATTGCATGGCAAGTGGTATGGGTTAACAATGTTTTCCTTTGATGTTTCTTGCAGAGGAAGAAAAGTACCATCTCAAGAATAATTTGTATACTGCTTGTAAAATTGGTGACCTTGATTCACTGAGAAATCTTCTGGCAATATTCTCTGTTCGGACATTGAGTCAGTCTCAAAAAGAAACTGAAAAGTTGTGTGATAAAATGATAGATACAGGTGACCAAGCTGTAGATTCTTCAGACCAAATTTTTTCTATGATAAATGACCCTGTTAATGCTTGTAATTTTGTTGGAAATACTGATGCTAATTTTAAAAATGCAAATGAAACAATGGAATTAGTCACTGCCAATACTGTTGATACATCTAATAATTATACATCCAGACTGGAACAGTTAGATCATACTGAAAATGATGATGTTATAAGAACTACAGAAGAAGTTTTAAGTAGTGATATAAAAGATAAAAATGTGATAATACAAACTAACACTAATGTAACTCTGGTAGACTTTTCAAAATTTAATGATAATTTAGATGCAAAAGCAGGTGATATTCAAATAGAAGATAAAAGTGCAATAAATGGAAGTAGTATTAATGTTGATAAAGAATCAGATAAGAAAGATGTAGGAAGTGATGTTGATGGACTGGTTACTGATAAAAGAATTGAAAATTTCACTGAACCAGTCGGCAAAGATGCAAAAGATGTAACTGATGGACTGGTTAATGAAAGTATTGTTAATTCTGATGGTAGACTGGTAAATGAAGATTTAGGACATACTAATATTATTGATGGACTGGTCAGTGAAAGTGAAAACGTGAACACTGTACAGACTAACCCTGCTCTTCCTCTGAATGTGAGTAGTACAAGCCAGGTCCTGGGCAGTAACCTGCCAGATTTATCACCAGTGGTTACAGTTAGTATACTCAGTGAGACATTCGGTGATAATGAGACAACATTACTACATGTAGCCGCCAGAGAGGGACACAAGGATATCATTACACTCTTGATGACTGCAGGAGCTGACCCAGCTATCAGGTGGGTATTATTTAAGGGGATTGAGTTTCCACCTATTTTACAGTTTTACATTCAGGGACAACTTTTGTGACTTCCAGTTTACTCTCCTGCAAATTCTTTCCTTTTAGTGTAGAACCTTTTTCAAGAGGGAGGTAAAACAATTTTGAAAGAGTTACTTTCCTTGAACATGTATCAGTTCTCCTTTATAATTATGCATAGCTCCAGATAGGAAGAGTATCGTGAAAAATATTTTCCTTATTTTTTGGTTAGCTTTTCTAATGAGTGCCACAGTGTATGTTTCCATGGAAAAATGTCAAAACTTTTTAAGGAGAAAAAAAGCACCTTCTCTGGAACTATGGGTCCATGTATACAACTTTCTTGCCAGTCTGATGTATGTTGAAGTGGGCCTCAACAATGCATGTAGTCAATACCATAAGAATTATTTTGAATCACAACTCCAGATAGTGCAATTTTTCCGGCCAATAAGTGTTGATATTCTTCTTATGTCTCCATGAGAACATATGTTGTGGGTACTCATTAGATGTACCTCAGTGAGGGATCTTAAATGAGTACCCACAACATATATTTTTGTGGAGAAATAAGAATTATCATCATCAGGAGGTATGATTTTTAACCCTGGTCCTGCTGAACCCAGATATGCGCTTTCTTTGCAAACAGTGGAGATCCAGATGAGCTGGCTTCTTCAGAAGTTTGACATCATATGTATTTGTATCAACAATCTGGATCAAGTAATCCCATTGGTTAAAACTTAGAGAGGGCATGTCTTAGTATATTCAGCATGGCAAGGGTTAAATCAATTGGTTGTTATTTTATATCAGGGCTTCAGATAAGTACAGGTAAGTAAGGGGCTGTTATTCTTGCAGAAGATGGGAGCAGAGGGCATGTTAATATTCTTCTCTTTCTGTTCTGTCTTTTATTGTGATCACTTATCATCTGACATCTGTCTATCTATACCTTTGAACAACTTCTCCTCTGAAACCCTGGTTCAATTTTCTTCAAATTGCATGTGGAGTCCTCTCCAAAATGGGGATTAAAAATTTGTTCAAATGATCATGGCTAACTATTAAAGATGGCTGCATGCCCATATATGGTAAACCTCTTAAAATTCTTCCCTAGAACCAATCAGGGACTCAAGGACTACCAAATTTGTTCAAATGATGATTGTAGGTTGACCATTGACCTTTTAACGGCCTTTTTATATTGGAGACAATTTGCATGAATGTCAAAAACCTGTTTTCTATGAAAAATTAGAATATTATTTCAGTATGTCATCTGCTGAAAAATTCTGGGAAAAATGTGAAAAATGGTATTAGTTTGTCTTCTGCTGAGTAAGCCCAGAAAATGTTAAATAAGCTTCTAATAGTATAAGAAAAAGAGGAAATTCTTCACCCTTATTATGCTGATGACAGATATAACATCTAATTTTATAGTATTTACCCAAATCATTGGGACAGACAGGCCTGAGCAAATTGTAAACCAGATAAGACACCACAGAATGTGGCATCTAATCAGGTTCTACATTGTTTCCTACTTATTCAGCAGTTTTTAGACACATCAACAAGTGGTAAAATAGAGATGTTCAAATTCTGATAAAATGGAGATGTTCAAATTTTAATAAAGTGGAGATGTTAAAATTTTAATAAAATGGAGATGGAGATGTTAAAATTTTGATGAAATGGAAATGTTCAAATTTTAATAAAGTGGAGATGTTCAAATTCTGATAAACTGGAGATGTTCAAATTTTAATAAAGTGGAGATGTTCAAATTCTGATAAACTGGAGATGTTCAAATTTTAATAAAGTGGAGATGTTAAAATTTTAATAAATTGGAAATGGAGATGTTCAAATTTTGATGAAATGGAAATGTTCAAATTTTAATAAAATGGAGATGTTCAAATTTTAATAAAGTGGAGTTGTTCAAATTTTAATAAAGTGGAGTTGTATAAGTTTGGGATATGAATGGTAAGGAGTTAAAATGTCCCATTGTTTAGGGTAAGTACAATAAATTATGCCACTGAGTCAGATGTTAGTTTGTTTTGTTTTTCCAGAGATCGTGCTGGGTTGACACCATACATGGTATCAAAAGACAAACCAACAAGGAATGAGTTTCGAAGGTTTATGGGACAATGGCCAGAGAAATATGATTATGCAAGGGCACAAGTAAGTTGTAATTCATTGATTGTATATTTCTATATACAGTCAAACCTGCATTAAGCAAACACATTGGGAAAGGCAACAAAAATGGTTGCTGAAGACAGGTCCTTCTTAATACAGGTAAGTTTCAACATCTTTACCTTACATGGGATATGAAATTTTGGTCTTTTCAAACAGGTGATTGCTGAATGCTGGTGGCCTATAAGACAGGTTTGATTGTGTCTAAAGATTGATTTCATTTTGGGAGTAGCATCCTGCAAATTTATGACAGCAATTAACCCATGACCTGCTGAACCTGGATATACCCTGCCTTAGCAAACAGTGTAGAAAGAAAGTTCTAAAGAAGCCAACTGATCTGGATCTGCACTGTTTGCCATTAAATATGTGAATTTATATCAAGAATCGGGATCAAGTAATCTGATTGGCTGAAAATTAGAAATGGGTGTGACATTTTAATTTATTCAGCATGACAAGGGTTAAGCCTGCCCACTCCCTTTAACAAAAATGACCATTTGTGAAAAAGGATTGGTGCATTGGTTTAACTAAAATTAACCCTTCTCATGCTGAATAAATTAAGATGTGATGCCACTTCTAATTTCCAGCCAATCAGATTACTTGATCTGAGTTCTTGATAGAAATTCACATACTTAATGACAAACAGTGCAGATCCAGATCAGTTGCCTTCTTCAGAAGCCAACTGATCTGGATCTACAGTGTTTGCTAAGACAGAGCATGACGTGATAAGCAAGAGAAGGGTTAACTCCTATTCCAATACAAGTACAGAGGACTTGTTAAGGAGAAGTATTTCCTGATAATTCTGGAATCATTTTCTTCTCCATAAAAACATACACCACAACCTTTTTATAACACTATTGTTGGGGTCCATAGCATAAACCATGTTAGTTAAACAACCAAATTATAGCCAAACAAAAATGTATAAATTATATTGAAAAATGACCATAAATGGTCATTTTTCAATAACAAAAATATATTAATTTTATTGAAAAATGACCATTTATGGTCATTTTTCAATATAATCTATACATTTTTGGGATCCGTCTTTGAACTGTATTATATACAAAACCGTGTTATAATGAACCCTGTTATAAAGAGGTTGTAGTGTACATTGAGACACTTCTAATGAGTATCCATCTTGTATGTTTTCATGGAGAAGTAAGAAAAAATATCCCAGAATTATCATCAAATATTCCTCCTTAACTTATATTTCTTTGATGCTGGACTTTTATTTTTTAGATTCCTCCACCACTTTCTGAAGAACAGGAAAATGAAAAGAAGAGGAAAGAGGCAGAGAGAAAGAAGGCCCAGAAGAAAGCAAAGCAGGAGAGACAGAAGGAAAAACAGGCAGAGGAAGCTGCTAGGGAAGCTGAGGAACGAGAAAAGAAAAGATTCCTGGGATTGTCAGAGAGAGAGAAGGTTCAGTATTTCTTTTTTTTTTTTTTTTTTTTTCAAATAGCAGCATACAGTTAAACCTGTCCTAAAGGCCACCTGTATTAAGCAATGACCTGTAATTAAAGGCCAGTTTTTTTCAGGGTCCATAAAATTGAAAATAAGTGTAAGTTTACATGTATTAATCAAGCACCTGTCTTAAGCAACCACATTTTGGCTTTCCTCAAGGTGCTTGCTCAACACAGGTTTGACTGTACTTTTTATTTTTAAATAGTTTTTCTTGTATTTTCCCAAAAAATTCGATTTGCCATTTTTTTTGTTAGGATTGTTTCTTACAAGACATATCATTCGAAATTTTAAGCCTTACATACTTTAATAACTCTAAATATTAAGACAGAAAGACCCAGGTCAACAATGAAGGCTCTGTAAATGTATGAAATCATGAAAAATCCACACAAAATCCGAGTGGAAAGTGTGTTTTTTTTTGTTTTTTTTTTCTTAAACTTCGAAAAAATGATGGTAAGAAGAAAAAGGCACATGTGGGTGGCCAAGTGTTAAGGCCCCAAACTTCAGATCACAAGATCAGAGGTTAGCATTAAGATTGCTTTTTCCATGTCTTGGCTTTGTTACATTTTACCTTAATATTAGATGTGTTGTGGTAGCTTTCTGTGTGCCTTGGCTTTGTTAAATTTACCTTAACTTAATAGTGGATGTGTTCAGGTAGCTTTTTCCATACCTTGGTTTTGTTACGTTTACCCTTATTATTGGATGTGTTATGGCAGCTTTCTCCATACCTTGTCCTTACGTTTTACCTTAATATTGGATGTAGGCTTTGTTTTGTTTTACCTAACTGTTGAATGTTCAATGCCTTGGCTTTGTTATATTTACCTTAAGTTAATATTGGATGTGTTGAGGTAACTGCTTTGTTACATTTACCTTAAGTTAATATTGGATGTGTTAAGGTAGCTTTCTCCATGCCTTGGCTTTATTGCATTTACCTTAAGTTAATATTGGATGTGCTAAGGAAGCTTTCTCCATGCCTTTTCTTTGTTACATTTTACCTTAATATAGGATGTGTTATGGTAGCTTTTATCCATGCCTTCGCTTTGTTACATTTTACCTTAATAATGCATATGTTAAGGCAGCTTGTCCATGTCTCCACTTTGTTTTGTTTTACCTTAATATTAGATATGTTTAAGTAGCTTTTCCACGTCTTGGCTTTGTTATTATTTACCTTAATATCGGATGTGTTTAGGTAGCTTTCTCCATGTCTTGGCTTTGCTAGTACTATTCTTCCTAAATACGAAATGTGTTAAGGTAGTTTTCTCAATGCCTTGGCTTGAATAATTATATTTTGCCTTAATACAGACTGTGTTATTGTAGCTTAATACCAAAGGTGTTACAGTATTTTTTTTTTTTTTTTATGACTTGGTTTTAAAAGTTATCGTTTGCCTTAATGGGCTAAGTGTTCTTTTCCTTATTCTTGTAAGGTGATTGACTAATTCCTTTTCAACTTCCAGAGGGCTTTAGCTGCAGAAAGAAGGTTGCTAGATCAGGCTTCTAAAGAAGGAGCTAGTAAGCCAGTTTTAAGGTAAGAAAATATAGGTTTTATTCTTGCTTAGGATGTTGTTTTTCTCTCAAGGGGAATGGGTACACTTTTATGGGAAGTAAGTCTGTCAAAACTGTTTTACCTCCCTTTTGAAAAGGGCTGTACTCTAAAAGGAAAGAATTTGCTCCCAAGGGGAGCAAATTCTTTCCTTTTAGAGTAGACTTCTTTTTAGAAGGGGCTTGGTCCGTAGAAAAACAAATAGGAAGTCACAAAAGTTGTCTCCCTGGTTAGACATGGCAGATAAAAATATGTCAGATGTATTCAGACTCCTTAATGTTCTGGGATCTGGCTCAGTAATTAGTGTGAACTATAAATATGCAGATATACATGTCTTAGCAAACAGTGCAGACCCAGATCCAAATATGCTTCCTGGAGTAGTTTGATCATAGTCTGTGCTAAGTGGGCACATGCCAAATAGTTAATGCTCCTGAGCAGAACCACAAGGTCTTGGGTTGGAGCTGGCCTCATTGGCTTAGTGGGATACACTGCCAGTTGTTGATCAGAAAGTTGTGAGTTCAATCCCTGCTGGATTCAGCAGCATTCTTTCATGGAGATTGATTATGAAATATTCTATGGTAATTTTTAGCTTGCCTAGATGAAGTTCAGGAAGAACTACCCCCCCCCCCCCCCCCCGCCCCCGTCGGCGTCGGTGTCCACATTTATGTTAAAAAATTTTAAGAGCTTATATTACATGCATAACCAAGAAATACCATGATTTCTACCAGACATAAAACTGGTATTTTCCTTGTTTTCTAAGAAGAAATATTTCCTCTTAGCCGGGGAAATAAATCTCTTTAATCAGAACTACATTTTTTTTTGTAACATATGAACGGCCTAGATTTTGACCCGTGGGATGATCTCAAATCCTTACTTACCGGTTGAAAATGTTTAAATCCATATGCTTTTTTAGTTGAATCAGGTCACAAGCATAGAAATTAATCCTATCTGAGCACAGAAACACATAAATATCCATTTAAATGGGAATATTTTATCACTTTTCAATCTCTCGATTCGTTTAGTTTTTTCAAAATGGCGCCCGAGTGTTCACTGCTTCGAACTATCAATGTCAGTGTATTACTATGCCAACCCAAAATAGAAATGACAGCGTAAACAAACTGGCAGACTAGACTTGCCACAAAAGCCTCTTAAATGGTGTACTCTATTGCGGCAAAATGCATGTAATATACAGTTTATTCATTTTTCCTATTTTAAATATGGGATTTATAAACCTCGGGAGGTAAAAAAAATCTGATAAAGAAACTTGTGCTTTGCACTCGTTTCTTTATCAGATTTTTTTTACCTCCTTCGGTTTATAAATCCCATATTTAAAATAGGAGAATGAATAAACTCTATATATTTTCCAGACCATTTGATAAATTTGGTTCATGTTTGGTATGGTGATAAATATAGTTCCAAAGTTTTATTCAGCAATACCCCAGCCCATTACCTCAAGGCCAAGGTCAGGGACTTAGAAATTTTTAATGTTTAAGATTTTTAAGAGCTCATAGTTTCCAAACTATACAATAATTTTGTTCATATTTGGACTGATGATATATACTGTTCCAAAGTTTTATTTAGCAATACCCTACCCATGCCTATGACCTCAAGGTTAAGGTCACAGACTTAAAAGTTTTATATTAAAGTTTTCTAAGAACTCATATTTTCCAAATCATCGATGTATTTTGTTCATATTTGACATGATGATAGGTACAGGTCCAAAGTTTTATTCAACAATACTCACTGCCCTTGCCCATGGCCTCAAGGTCAAAGTTAAGAACTTAGAAATTTTATATTAAAGTTTTTTAAAAGCTCATATTTTCCAAACCATATGATAGATTTGGTTCGTATTTGGAATGATAATAGATACAGGTCCAAAGTTTTCGTCATCATCACCCCCACCCATGGCTATGACCTCAAGGTCAAGGTCACAGACAGAAATTTTATAATTGATCCCTGATAATGTCAAATTCATGACAACAAATGGCCAAACCCACAGCACAAGAAATCCTATCAAGAGCTAAAATGCCATAACATTTCCTTTTACCATAATGATTCTAAGTATTGGGACAGATAGGCCTAAGCGAACAGTGCAGACCTGGATTAGACTGGTCTTAAAGAGCACCCTGACACCCCAGTATCACCCCAACTCCAGGCAAGCTATGCTGTCTGCTGACAGCTCTTGTTTCTCTTCTGCTGATTCAAGAAGGGCAGTTGTCAGTTTCTTGTGAAAGAATGTGCACAAGTACTGGTTAACTGCTTGGATGACTAAGTCTACCAAAGAAAAGCCTGGGCCCAGTTGTTCAAAGCTAACGACGTCGTTAGTTAACGATCCGTTAAAATTTACATCGAGTGATACGCAAATATGCTGAAATTTTTTGCTGAAAAAATGTGAGTAGCAAGCTACTCACATTTTTTCCGCAAAAAATTTCAGAAAATTGTATATTGAATCTGCTAAAATAGTTAACGAAATGACCCTTAACGAGCTTGTTAAGCTAACAATGCTTTGAACAACTGGGCCCTGGTTAGGTAAAGTGACTGGCTCAACATTACCTTAATAGTGTTGACTTAGCTGTTGTTAAGCTCCAACCAACTAAAATCAGATGCCATAACCACTTACATATTTAGACTGTAAGGCCTAAGTTGAATCTGATCAGGGTCTACACTGTTTGGCATGCATCCAGCAAATTTTTGACAGAGCAACAGTTTAAAATCTGGACTCTTATGTATAGGTCAATTATACGAATGATATAAGTTTTTTAATAAGGATAGTAAAGATTTAGGGGTCCGAATATTTACTGTGTTTTCAACATCTTTTGGAAAGTCATTTTTTGCCTGGCCCTTTACACTGAAGTATTTGCAATCTTCTGTTATGGTTCAGTGCAAAACCTTTTGTAGTAAGTACCCATGCACAAAAAGTTCTACTCTTTTAAGTGGTTTTAAAAAATCTTGAAAAATATAATTTTTCCCATACTTAAAATGGCTGCATATTATGCAAATTATGCAAATTATGCAAAAATTGATAGGGTAAGAGGATTTGAGGCAGGTTTTCAATAAGCTACTTGTTCAAATTTTCTGAAATTTTCACAGTATTGTTATGAAACACCAATAATTAAAAATCAGTACAAAAAAAAAAAAAGTTTTCTATAGAAATTGCATAGGCCAGACCCTTTTTATGCTGTAAAATTGATTTAACAGTAAATATTTGAAAACAAAGGACAGAAACAGAAACAAATAATTCCTGATAAGTCAGAACAAAACATTTTCATTTAGAATAAAATGCCAAGTAAAAAATGTTCTGTTAACCCTTAAAATGCTAAGAAAACCTGCATCTGAAAATGTCGACTGTTTATGTCGTCTGCTGAATATTCTTGCAAACTTTTCAAACCTATTTTGGCATACAGGCAAATAGTGTGGACCCTGATCAGACTGCTCCTAGAGGAGCAGTCTGATCTTGGTCCACACTGTTCGCAAAAATGACTTTCAAAATCACAAGCAGATTACAAAGCAGACGACAGTTGTTGTGATCGGCAGCTGAACGGTTAATAGGATGTTGAAAGGACAGTAGGGTAAATACAGTAATAACCCTATAGAAATAGCTCTTGATAAGGTGTTTTTCCAACCAAAAAATGTTATGATATTTTTTCTTATTTCTCCACGAAAAGGTGTTAGGGTACTCATTAGAAGTACCTTGCCGAGTACCCACAACATAAATTATGTTTTTGTAGAGAAAGAAGAAAAATATTTACCTGATCCCCCTCTTATCTAAAGCTATATTTAGTAAAAAATGAACAAATGCATTTGGCTACCAAGTGATGTGTCGTAACTCTCAGAATTCTGGGTTCAGCAGAAACGTTTTTGAAATATATTTGTTGTTTTTCCCAGAAAACAGGATTTGACATTTCATGCTAATTGTCTGCAGCTGAGACGATTTGCATGAAATGTCAGATCTGTTTTCTGGGAAAAAAATAAGAAAAATATCATCAGTTTGTCATCTGCTAACTTTGCCCAGAGAGGTATTAGGTTAAAATTTTATTCTAGCTGAATGGTAAACAGTGATCTAAGTAATTAGGATAACTATGGTAATGTACATTGAGAACAGATTTAACATTTAGTATTCTTGGTAAAATTTTCAGCAGACGACTCAATGAAATATTTTTCATATTTTTCCCAGAAAACAGGCTTTGACGTTTCATACAAATTGTCTCCAAAGGGAGGAGACAATTTGCATGAAATGTCAAGGCCTATTTTCTGAAAAAAAGGTACAAATATTTCAAAATGTCGTCTGCTGAAATTTTTACCCAGGGCCCAGTTGTTCAAAGCTAACGACATCGTTAGTTAACGATTCGTTTAAATTTACATCAAATGATACGCAAATATGCTGAAATTTTTTGCTGAAAAAATATGAGCTACTCACATTTTTTCAGCAAAAAATATCAGAATATTGTATATTGAATCCACTAAAACAGTTAATGAAATGACCCTTAACGAGCTCGTTAAGCTAACGACGCTTTGAACAACTGGGCCCAAGAGCTTAAAGGGAATGGATGCACTTTCAGGTAAAGCAAAACTTTCAAAATTGATTTTGCCTCCCTCCTGAAAAAGGTCTGCTCTAAAAGGAAAGAATTTGCTCCCCTGTGGGAGCTAACTATTTTCTTTTTGAGTAGACCTCTTTTCAGAAAGGGCTTGGTGTGCAGGAAAGCAAACAGGATTTCACCAGAAGTTGTCTCCCATGTGAAAAATGGCAGAAAATCATCTACCAAGCGTGTTGTCCCCTTAAGAAGTTATCTGGACCATCAGAACTTCCTTTAATTTACCACTCTCTGTGCATATTCAGCAGACGACTAATTGATAACATGTTTCTTATCCTCCCTAGAAAATTGGCTTTGACATTTCATGCAAATTGTCTCCACTGGAGAAAATTTGCATGAAATGTCAAAGTCTATTTCCTGGAAAAAATAAGAAAAATATTTCAGTGTCGTCTGCTGAAATTTTACCCAGAATGCTAAGCGTTAAAACAATGATAATCCTTTTGCTGTCATACATTGTAAGTGATATTTGTTTTTGTTTTTTTTTAAGTCGTTGCTGGCAGTGTGGAGAAGATATGAGTGGCAGGGTTCCATTTGAGTATATGGACTACAAATTCTGCACCTCCAAGTGTCTTCAGATACACAGAAAACAGAAGACTACCAAATAATCATACTAAGAAGATAGAATATATCCAAATGAAACTGATACTACATAAAAATGGAAAGCTTCCAGTGATACTACATAGAAAAGAGAAGGCTTCCAAATGAGGATACATAAAAGACAGAATATATCCAAATGATACTTTGCTGCTACTTTACAAAAACAGAAACTGAATGATACCAAAGAGAAAAAATGGAAGACAAATGATGTCACACAGAGAAAATGAAAGACTTCCATTGAGGATACATATAGGATAGAATATATCCAAATGATATGGTACTGATACTTCACAGAACAGAAACTGAATGATACCAAAGAGAAAAACAGATGACTTCCAAATGATGTCACACAGAGAAACTGAAAGACTTCCAATGAGGATGCATAGAGGATAGAATATATCCAAATGATATGGTACTGATACTTCACAGAACAGAAAATGAATGATACCGAAGAGAAATTGGAAGTCTTCCAAATGATGTCACACAAATAACAAAACACTTTCAAATAGTTTTAAACACAAAACAGTATACCTTAACTCTTTGCTTGCTGGGTAATTTTGCATGCTTTTTTGTTGTCTGTGTATTTTTTTTTAAAATTAACTTTTTCAAAACAATCTTTCAGAAATACAATCAGAGTGTCAAACAGTTTGAATCCAGATCAGGCCCTATATTTTGTCAGGCTAGATCTGGGTCCAAACTGTTTGCAAAGGTTATCAGCAGACGACAAAATTCGCCACTAGAGGAGAAAGAGTTGATGTGCCAAGTGAAATCTGTCTTCAAGCATGTGTGCAGTGTGCAGATTCAAATGATTCTGCATATCCATGCAGTTTCATCAGAGTCTTTGGACATTCTGTAGTGTGCAATGATTCTGTGAGCAGAAATTGCATAGCTGTAGATATGAGCAGTATCCAGTAATATTTTCTTATTTCTTCAAGCCAACATGAAAACATGTTGTGGGTACTCTTTAGAAGTGCTTTGGTGAGGCACTTCTGATGAGTACCCATAACATATGTTTTCATGGAGATACAAGAAAAATATAAATAATTTTTCTTTGAAAAAAGTTCTTTATCTGGAGCTATGCAACTGCACATGTTTAGTGGGGGTAAAGATACAACTTAAAGGGAAATAACTCTGACAGGGAAATATTTGCTTACCTTCTCACTGGGAGGCTACATTTAATGGAAAGGTTTTTGCTCCTTCTGGGAGCAAATTATCTTTAAGAATAGCTTCTATTTTTGGAAAGATTTCAAACACTAGAGAGACAATAACCTGCTAGAAAAGTTATCTCCCTTTGCAGTATGGGGCCAAAGTTTTTCAGGTGTAATGTGCTGTGGATATTTGTGTTCAAATTATGCCCAGCATTTTTTTTACCCTGCCACATGATAGTGGCGGGGTATTATGGTTTCAAGTTGGTCATCTGTGTGTCTGTCCATCCATCTACCATAAGTTGGTCTGCCTAATTGTATTTTCATTTGCAGATGGTAACTTGGGTAAATAAAAAAGGATTTTCACAAAACTTAATATGTACCTTGATATTGTAGAGAGCTGGTTTGGGATTGCTAATGGGCTCAATGTTTGACAGAGTTATCTGCCCACTAGACGATAGTAGTGGGGTATTATCATTATACATTTTTATTGTATGTCAATATATTATGGATGTTTGTGTATAAATTTATGCTCCACATTGTGTATGTTAATGTTCTGTGATGTTTGTGTATAAATTTATACTCAGTATTTTTGTATGTTAATGTGCTATGAATGTTTGTGTATAAATTTATGCTCAGCATTGTGTATGTTAATGTTCTGTGATGTTTGTGTATAAAGTTATGCTCAGTATTTTTGTATGTTAATGTGCTATGAATGTTTGTGTATAAATTTATGCTCAGCATTGTGTATGTTAATGTTCTGTGATGTTTGTGTATAAATTTATACTCAGTATTTTTGTATGTTAATGTGCTATGAATGTTTGTGTATAAATTTATGCTCAGCATTGTGTATGTTAATGTTCTGTGATGTTTGTGTATAAAGTTATGCTCAGTATTTTTGTATGTTAATGTGCTATGAATGTTTGTGTATAAATTTATGCTCAGCATTGTGTATGTTAATGTTCTGTGATTTTTGTGTATAAATTCATGCTCAGTATTTTTGTATGTTAATATGCTATGAATGTTTGTGTATAAATTTATGCTCAGCATTGTGTATGTTAATGTTCTGTGATGTTTGTGTATAAATTTATGCATAGCATTGTGTATGTTAATGTTCTGTGATGTTTGTGTATAAATTTATGCTCAGTATTTTTGTATGTTAATGTGCTATGAATGTTTGTGTATAAATTTATGCTCAGCATTGTGTATGTTAATGTTCTGTGATGTTTGTGTATAAATTTATGCTCAGTATTTTTGTATGTTAATGTGCTATGAATGTTTGTGTATAAATTTATGCTCAGCATTGTGTATGTTACTGTTCTGTGATATTTGTGTATAAATTTATGCATAGCATTGTGTATGTTAATGTTCCGTGATGTTTGTGTATAAATTTATGCTCAGCATTGTGTATGTTAATGTTCTGTGATGTTTATGTATAAATTTATGCTCAGTGTTTTTGTACATTAATGTGCTAAGATTGTTTGTGTATAAATTTATGCTCAGCATTGTGTGTTAATGTGCTATATGTTTTTTGTGTTTACCATATTTATTCCAGTTACTGCTCAAGGGTCCTTATTTTTTGTAACAGCATCTTTTGTAAGTGCCATTGTACATTCCCTGCTTAATCCATTTATGCGGAATGGACTCTTTTACTTTCACACTTCGGACCAATACATTTCCAATATAATGGGTGTCTGATTAGTTTTTTTTTTATAATTATGTTTTATAAAAATCCTGTATTAACACAAACAGTGTAGACTGATCAGGCTTCATGTTCTGCGGCATCTAATTTAGGTCTGCACTGTTTGCAAGGGCCCTTTTTATGTCCCGGGACTCTAGGCATAAATGGGTTAAAGGACAGGGAGTCCATACTTAAGAATGTTTTGGTTAATCTTTGAGGGCAGGTGAAGGTATTGTGTAGATATAATTAAATACAAACTATAGCTGTAATTGTAAGTGGTAATATTGTGTTATATGTAAGTGTAATTGTGCATTATAATTCTGTGAAGTATGTAGCTATATTTATACATGGAAGATGATACTTCTGTGTAGTATTTCTTTGTAGTGCATAGCTTAAATTGTACACTGTATGGTGATTGTGTGTGGTATGTACCTTATTTATACATGGTAGTTCTGTGTAGTATTTCTGTGTAGTGTATAGCTTTAATGTACATGATATGGTAATTCTGTGTAATATACTAGGAACAATATTTAATGAACCCTCAAATTCAAGTAGAAAGAAGCAAAATTTCAATGACATAAGGACTGTATACAGTTGAACCTCGTTATCTCAAACTCGCTTATTTAGAATTACCGCTTCTCGAAGTGAAAATCTGATCTCTATTTTAACATGAAACTATGACAACAGGTAACAAAATAATGTGGAAAAGAGGAGAAATTGCTCCTAAGGAGCAATTTCTCCTCTTTTCCACATTATTTTATATATATATTTCTAACTTCAGGAGTCAAATGACATATTCATTTGTTAAATGTGGTTGTTCAATTTATTATTTTACTCACTCTCTGAACTCTGATATGGCGAGGTACGTATATCTCGAAGTGTTTCAGTGAGTCCCTTGGAATTCAAGATTGACTGTATGTGCAAAGGGGATCAGTATCTGGTTCTTGTTCCACGAGCATTGATGTTATGTTTTCACTACTCTGAGGTCAAGGGGTTCCCTTAAATATTGTCCCTAGTTTATATGTACACCACAACATCTTTATAACACTATTGTTGGGGTCCGTAGCATAAACCGTGTTAGTTAAACAATCGTGTTAATCCAAACAAAAATGTGTAGATTATATTGAAAAATGACCATTTATGGTCATTTTTCAATATAATCTATTCATTTTCGGGATCCATCTTTGAACAGTGATATATCCAAAACCGTGTTATAACAGACCGTGTTATAAAGAGGTTGTAGTGTACCTGTATTTATACATGGTACTTTTGTGTAGTATTTCTGTGTAGTGAATGGCTTTTATTGCACAGTATATGGTAATTCTGTGTAGTATGTTTCTATATTTATACATGGTACTTCTGTGTGATATTTCTATGTAGTGTATGGCTTTGAAGACTCCATATTCCTCAAAAATAGACATTTTATTATCAAAGAAAGATTTAATAAATTGATATATGGTATTAACACAATCATAAAATATGGCATCTGACAGCCTGTAAAATTTCAGTTAGTCTCTCATTCTTGAAATGAAATGATTTGTTATTGTATCTCTGAATAAATGTTGCCAACATTAATTCAGAGATACAATAAAAAATCATTTCATTTTTATTCATTTCAAAAATGAGAGCCTAACTGAAATTTTGCAGGCTGTCAAATGCCACATTACATGATCGTATTAATACTATATATCTATTAAACCTTCCTTGGATAAAAAAAATGCCTATTTTTGAGGAACATGGAGCCTTTAATTTTACACTATATGATAATTCTGTATATTATGAACCTGTATTTATACATGGTACTTCTGTGTAGTATTTCTGTGTAGTGTCTGGCTTTAATTTTACACTATATGATAATTCTGTGCATTATACAACTCTATATACGTACATGGTACTTCTGTGTAGTATTTCTGCGTAGTGTATGGCTTTAGTTGTACAGCATATGGTAATTCTGTGTAGTATGTATGTGTATTTATACATGGTACTTCTGAGCAGTATTTCTGTGCAATGTATGGCTTTAGTTGTACAGTATATGGTAATTCTGTGTAGTATGTATATGTATTTATACATGGTACTTCTGTGTAGTATTTCTTTGCAAGGTATGGCTTTAGTTGTACAGTATATGGTAGTTCTGTGTAGTATGTTCCTGTATTTATACATAGTACTTCTGTGCAGTATTTCTGTGCAATGTATGGCTTTAGTTGTACAGTATATGGTAGTTCTGTGTGTAGTGTGTTCCTGTATTTATACATGGTATTTCTGTGCAGTATTTCTGTGCAATGTATGGCTTTAGTTGTACAGTATATGGTAGTTCTGTGTGTAGTATGTTCCTGTATTTATACATGGTACTTCTGTGCAGTATTTCTGTGCAATGTATGGCTTTAGTTGTACAGTATATGATAGTTCTGTGTTTAGTATGTTCCTGTATTTATACATGGTACTTCTGTGTAGTATTTCTGTGTAGTGTATGGCTTTAATTGTACAGTATATGGTAATTCTGTGTAGAATGTTTCTGCATTTATACATGGTACTTCTGTATAGTATTTCTGTGCAATATATGGCTTTAGTTGTACAGTATATGGTAATTCTATGTAGTATTTCTGTGTAGGGTATACTTTTAGCTGTACAGTATATGGTAATTCTGTGTTGTGTGTACCTGTATTTATACACTGCAACCTCTTTACAAGAGTTCTACCGCAATCCAAAGCACACACCATATTAGTATAACAACAGCGGTGTATCCAAACAGAAATGTATAGATTATATAGAAAAATGACTTTTTTTAGCTCGCCGGGACTATGTCCCTAGATAGCTTATGTTGTCACCCAGTCGTTGGCATCGGCGTCTGTCGGCGTCCATGTCGGCATCCGTGTCGTCCGCGTTAGCACAATGTTTAAGTTTTCAAAGGTGTGCATAGTTTTTTAATTATTTAAGGTACTGCTTTCATATTTGGCCTACACCTATCTTAGGGTAGGACCTTTAATAGCATATACCCCCGTTCCCAAGTTAGACCTTTTATGTAGGTCAAGGTCAATTCTTACTTTGTCATTTACACCCATGTTTAAGTTTTGTGTTTAAGTTTTGAAAAGTGTTTGTAACTGCTGAAGTATTCAAGATAGAGCTTTAATATTTGGCCCACACCAGCCTTAGGGTTAGACCTTTTAATAGCACACACTCTTTTCTCAGTTTGACCTTCTGCCTAGGTCAAGGTCAGGTCATACATTGTCATTTAAACCCATGTTGGAGTTCTGCGTTTAAGTTTTGAAAAGCGTTTGTAACTGCTAAGTATTCAAGATACCCCTTTAATATTTGGCCCACACCAACATAAGGGTAAGACCTTTTAATAGCATACACCCCTTCCTCAGTTTGACCTTCTGCCTGGGTCAAGGTCAGGTCATACTTTGTCATTTAAACCCATGTTGGAGTTTTGCGTTTAAATTTTGGTAAGTGTTTGTAACTGCTGAAGTATTCAAGGTACCACTTTAACATTTGGCCCACAACTACCTTAGGGTAGGACCTTTCAATATCGCACACCCCTTCCTCAGTTTGACCTTCTGCCTAGGTCAAGGTCAGGTCATACTTTGTCATTTAAACCCATGTTTGAGCTCTGCATTTAAGTTTTGAAAAGTGTTTGTAACTGCTGAAGTATTCAGATACCGCTTTAATATTTGGCTGACACCTACCTTTGGGTAAGATCTTTCAATAGTACACAGCCTTTCCTCAGTTTGACCTTTTGCCTAGATTAAGGTCAAGTCATACTTTGTCATTAACAGCTCTTTTTAAGTTTTGAAAAGTACACGACTGCTGAAGTATGTAAGATATAGCTTTCATATTTCGTCCACACCAACCTAAGGGATTCAGCATGTAAGATACAGCTTTCATATTTTGTCCACACCAACCTAAGGAAAGATATTTCAGTGGCATATATCCCAACCCTCAGTTTTGACATTCTTCAGACATTAAAGTCGGGTCATACTCTGCCATGTAAGTTTGAGTTCTGCATTTAATCTTTAATATTTAATAAAGATTGTTTGCTTATCCGATTAGCCCTTTCCGGCGAGCTGCTTTGTCTTTTGACAACTCTTGTTAAATGATCATTTTCTATATAATATTTACATTTCTGTGTAGCTACAAGATTTCTGTGTCAATCTTTAAGCCATGTTATATCCAAAACCATGCTATAATGAAGTGTGTTGTAAAGATGTTCCTGTGTATATGGTAATTTTGTGTAGTGTGTTATTCAAGACATACTTACATGTACATGTTCACATGGTAATCAAGGGAAACATGCAACTGTACTTGTTAAGGCCAGTGTGTGATTGTAATTGTATGTAGAACTTTCGAGCAGTGTTTGATTGTAATTCTAATTGTAGACAGAGTACTTTTGGTGGATTTTCTGTCATATTTTACAAGATGGACATCTTTAGATATCTCAAGAATCAGGTGGGCCAGTTGTTTTCTTGAGCATAACACATTGTTCCATCAAGCTTTGTAAATGTGTAAAATTTCACAAAAATACTCCAGAGGACTAATGAGTTACGACCCAGACACAGAGTGTATTGGAACCAAAGTAATCTACTGCTACCAATATTCCCTGTTTTGCTAGTGGAGGTGTGTATGTAGGGGGAGGGAGGGGGGGGGGGGCAAAAAAGGGGTTGCTTTTTGGGAGCAAATTCTTCATTTCAGAGTAGACCCCTTTCAGAAGAGATGCAAAAACCCTTTTGTCATAGTTTCCTTCTCTAAAAGTGTAACCATTACTGCTAACAGCCATGAAACATGCCCATCTCCAGCACATATAATACCACATACTTAAGTAACAACTGGAATGAATATGGTATGTAACATTTGTGTCTATTACTCAGGTATTTTCTGTCATTGCTGCATTTAACCTTTACCACTCACTGGGCTAATTGAGCAGATGACAAACTAGTGATGCTTTTTCTTATTTTTGCCAGAAAACATGATTTGACATTTCATGCAAATTGTCTCATTGGAGACAATTTGCATGAAATGTCAAATCCTGTTTTCTGGAATAGAGACAATTTGCATGAAATGTTAAATCCTGTTTTCTGGGAAAAATAAGAAAAATATTTCAAAATGTTGTCCACTGAAAATTTTACCCAGAGTGCTAAGCATTAAGAAGGGTATCCTAATAAATATTTTTGTCTTATTTCTGCATGAAAATGTGTATTGTTTGTTTGTGTTGAGGTTTTATGGCCCAGTCAACCCATTTGTGTCATGTCGAGTGCGAGCAGTTTACCTAATCACACATTTTCCTGAGCAGGCTTAGTCCTCTAAGCGGTTAACCAAAACTAGTGCACATTCTTTTGCCAGAAACTGACATCTGCTCTTCTTGCCCTTTTATGGCCCAGTCAACCCATTAGGATCATATGGAGTGCGATCAGTTTACCTAACCACACATTTTCCTGGACAGGCTTAGTCCTCTAAGCGGTTAACCAAAACTTGTGCACATTCTGACAGCTACACTTCTTGAATCGGGAAGGGAGAGAATGACCATAGAAAATATTTCATGATAACTCCACGAAAGAATGTTGCCTGACCCAGGGGGGATCAAACCCGCGACCTCCTTATCACCAATCAGACATGCATTTGACTGAGCCACCGAGGCCGGCAAATGTGTATTGTCAGTGGAAATATACAAGTTGTTATGTTTTTGCCCAGTCAGGTCTATATAAATCCTCAAAAACTTGACTTGCCTTGTCTGTAGCAAAAGTAATTGGAAAGTGAAGTAAGGTAAATGTCTTAACCCTTGTCATGCTGAATAAATTAAGATTCCACGCCCACTTCTAATTGTCAGCCAATCAGATTCCTAGATCCAGCTTGTTGACAGAAGTTCAGACAGAATAGAAAACAGTGCAGATCAAGATCAAAATGTTACGGGGTATGGCGTCCGTCCGTCCGTAAACTTTTTCATTTCCAGCTAACTCCTCCTACAGTTTACATCCGATCAAGCTGAAACTTGGTATATAGTTAGACCATGATGTGGCGCAGCGCATATTGTTTCGTGGTTACAGTCCACCAAATATTAGCAGAGTTATGCCCCTTTGAAAATTTCAGTAGACTTTTTGTTTCCGGCTAACTCCTGCTACAGTTTACATCCGATCAAGCTGAAACTTGACTTATAGTTAGACCATGATGTGGAGTAGCGCATATTATTTCAAGGTTACAGTCCACCAAATATTAGCAGAGTTATACCCCTTTGAAAATTTCTGTAAACTTTTCATTTCCGGTTAACTCCTCCTACATTTTACATCCGATCAAGCTGAAACTTCATGTGTAGTTAGACCATGATGTGGAGCAGCACATATTGTTTCAAGGTTATAGTACACTAAATATTAGCAGAGTTATGTCCCTTTGAAAATTTCAGTAGACTTTTCGTTTCCGGCTAACTCCTCCTACAGTTTACATCCGATCAAGCTGAAACTTGGTATATAGTTAGACCATGATGTGGCGCAGCGCATATTATTTCATGGTTACAGTCCACCAAATGTTTGCAGAGTTATACCCCTTTGAAAATTTCTGTAAACTTTTCATTTCCGGTTAACTCCTCCTACATTTAACATCCGGTCAAGCTGAAACATCATGTATAGTTAGACCATGATGTGGAGCAGTGCATATTGTTACGAGGTTATAGTCCACCAAATATTAGCAGAGTTAGGTCCCTTTGAAAATTTCAGTAGACATTTCGTTTCCGGCTAACTCCTCCTACAGTTTACATCCGATCAGGCTGAAACTTGGTGTATAGTTAGACCATGATGTGGCACAGCGCATATTGTTTCAAGGTTACAGTCCACCAAATGTTTGCAGAGTTATGCCCCTTAGAAAATTTCTGTAAACTTTTCATTTCCCGTTAACTCCTCCTACAGTTTACATCCGATCAAGCTGAAACTTCATATATTGTTAGAGCATGATGTGGAGCAGCGCATATTGTTTCAAGGTTACAGTCCACCAAATATTAGCAGAGTTATGCCCCTTTGAAAATTTCAGTAGACTTTTTGTTTCCGGCTAACTCCTGCTACAGTTTACATCCGATCAAGCTGAAACTTGATTTGTAGTTAGACCATGATGTGGAGCAGGGCATATTGTTTCAAGGTTACAGTGTACCAAATATTAGCAGAGTTATACCCCTTTGAAAATTTCTATTAATTTTTTGTTTCTGGCTAAATCCTCCTACAGTTTACATCCAACCAAGCTGAAACTTCGTGTGCAGTTAGACCATGATGTGGAGCAGCGCATATTATTTCAAGGTGATCGGAGCCACAAACACCCTGACCAGAATGTGTAAATGAACCGTCTGATCAGAGCTTTAACTTTTCTGCTAATTATTAAGCACCATTTTTAACTTGATGAAGACTTGTGTAAAAATGATTTTGCCTCCCTTTGGTAGAAGGGTTTTCTCTATAATGAAGAAGGATCTACTCCAAAAGGAAAGAATTTCCTCCCCTTGGGAACTAATCATTTTCTTTAAGAGTAGATTCCTTTTCAGAGGGTGATTGATGAGCAGGAAAGGAAACAGGTAGTCACAAAAATTGTTTGCCTTGTACAAAATGGCAAAAAATCCTTGTGTATCAAGTCTCCTCTGTGATAAAATTTCGAAAATGCCTTACGAAGTTTAAAATAATGATAGCCCTGCCTAAGAAGTTTGGCAATAAGGGCTTTATTATAAATCTATAGAGCGAGAATCCATTGAAATAAACTTGGGCATGTGATAAGTCTTTAGAGTGAGAACCAGATTGAAATGAACTTTAGTCATGTGATAAGTCTATAGTAGAGTGAGAATCGGATTGAAATGAACTTGGGACATGTGATGTCTATATAGAGTGAGAATCTGACTGAAATGAACTTGGTCATGTAAGTCTATAGAGTGAGAATCTGATTGAAATGAAATTGGAACATGTGATAAGTCTATATAGAGTGAGAATCTGACTGAAATGAACTTGGTCATGTGATAAGATTATAGAGTGAGAATCTGATTGAAAGGAATTTGGGACATGTGATGTCTATATAGAGTGAGAATCTGACTGAAATGAACTTGTTCATGTGATAAGTCTATAGAATAAGAAGCTGATTGTGATGAACTTAACTTGGGTCACATGATAAATCTTTAAAGTGAGAATCTGACTGACATGATAAGTCTGGAGAGTGATGTCTAAGAGTGAGAATTTGACTGAAATGAACTTGGTCATGTGATAAGTCTATAGAATAAGAATTTGATTGCAATGAACTTCGGTCACATGATGTCTATAGAGTGAGAATCTGACTGAAATAAATTTGGTCATGTGATAAGTAGAGTAAGAATCTGACTGATATGAACTTGGGTCATGTGATATGACTATAGAGTGAGAATCTGATTGAAACGAACTTGGTCATGTGATGTCTTTAGAGCAAGAACCAGATTAAAATGAACTTGGGTGAGGGGAGAGTTTGGTTCCCATAAAACTAGTGTAAGCTCCGTAGTAATTTATCACTGACTGTTCCAAGGTGATACTTTGTGTTTTTTTTTTTTTTTTTTGTTAAATGTCCTGTAGTGTTCCACTTGTGAATGTTTTTTTCTTTTTACTATTATGTAAGTTAAAGATATATTGTTAAGTTTGGGTAATAGAGTTGCCACCTTTTTGGGAAAAGGGTTGCCAGCTCTGCTTGTTTTTTTTTTTTTTTTTGTTTTTTTTTTTTTTGTGCTAATTGTATTTGTCTGTCTTTCCCTTTGAGGTTGAGTTCTTGGTGTGGATCTGCTTGTATTAGTTACTTTACTCATGTGATAGGTCTATTGAGTGAGAATCTGAAATGAACTTGGTCATGAGTTCTGGGCCCATGGGCCAGTTTGTGAAGCATCATCTGCTTTGGTCAGTGTTTACATTTTGTATTTTTTCCTAATAATGTATTACCATAGTTACCCTAAAATTTTAACAAGTCACTTTTACTCCCTATGTTTGCTGGATAAGAGGCAATGTGTAGACCCAGAGTAGATGTTGCATTTTGCAGCATCTGATCTAGGTCTCCACTGTTTGCTCAGGGCTGTCTGTCCCAGTACTTAGGATAAATAAGGTATGTGGATATTAACGCTTTGCATGCTGGGTAAACTTGTCAGCAGATGACATTTTGAAATTTATTTTTTTTTTTGTTTTTTTTTTTTTGTTGTTGTTTTATTTTATTTCCTAAAAATAGGATTTGACACTTCATGCAAATTGTCTCCTAAGGAGACAATTTGCATGAAGTGTCAGATTCTATTTTCTGTGAAAAAGAAGAAAAATATCAGTGTGTTTGCTCCTGAATTTGCCCATAGCATCTACACACCAGTACTTGTGCACATTCTTAAGTCAGAAACTAACAACTGCCCTTCTTGAATCAGCAGAAAGGAGAGAATGACCACAGAAAATATTTCATGATCAGTCACCACAAAAGAATGTTGCTGTACCAGGCGGGGATTGAACCCACGATCAGATGCACCACCCCGGCCGGCTTGACAATGTATTGGGAGAGACAGGCCAGAGTAAACAGTGTAGACAATGAATAGACGACATAGAACATGGCGGCTGATCAGGTTCTACACTATTTGCCAATGATACAGCAGTTTTGCAGCCTCATCAAAAGATATGGTAAGGAGTTAAGGTATCCAAATATTGAGAGTTACAGTATGACCCCATGGGGTTGACTGGGCCATAAAACCTCAACACAAACAATACAGTAATAACCCTAAGTATTGGGTCAGATATGCCTTTGCATTCAACAGTGTAGATCCAGATCGGATGCTGCATTTTGTGGCGTTTGATCCGGGTCTACGCTGTTTGCCACTCATCCAGCACTATTTTAGACACATCAGCTGGTAATAAAATACTTTTTTTTTTTCAAATTTTAGGAGAAGTATGGTAAAGAGTTTAGGTATCCCAATACTTAAGAGTACATATGGTATCCAATTATTGAGGGTTCATTTGGTAGTGTGCCTAAAATGGGGATATGTTACAACTTCAACAACATACTGAGGTGCTGTGGACTCATTTGCAGAGTCAGAGTTACTATGTTAACAGAATGTTGGTTGGTTGGTTTGGAGTTTAACCCTTAAAACGCCAAGAAAACCTGCATCTGAAAACGTCGTCTGTTTATGTTGTCTGCTGAATATTCTTGCAAACTTTTCAAACCTATTTTTGCATGCCGGCAAACAGCATGGACCCTCGATCAGACTGCTCCTAAGGAGCAGTCTGATTTGGGTTCACACTGTTTGCAAAAATGACTTTTAAAATCACAAGCAGATGACAAAGCAGACGGCAATAGTTGTGATTGGCAGTTTAAGGGTTAACAGCCCAGTCATTAGTCCTCTAAGCGGTTAACCAGTACTTGTGCAGATTTTTATGCTAGAAACTGACAATTACCCTTCTTGAATCAGCAGAAGGGAGACCACGACCATTGAAAATATTTCATGAGCAGACTCAACAAAAGAATGTTGCTGGACCTGGTGTCAGGGCTTCCATTAACTTCCAGACTCAGGAAGTCCCAGACTTCCGACCCCTCAAATTTGGAAGTCCCTCAGGAAAATCTAGGAAGTCCCACTTTTTTCCATGCTGCGGCTGTCTGCCCTTTCTTTAGTAGAACATAGGTTCTTATTTCAGTGTCACACAGAATAATCATGATATACACTTCTCTTGGCTGTGTTTTAAAAATGTCCTTATCGCTTAAAAATGTCCTTATCCTTCCAGAGTGTTTTTTTTTTTTTATCTTATCTCTTATTAAAATTTGATCGTATCTTTTTGGAAAGCCTGTACTTGTATGTCAGACCTTAGCGAAAGCATCAACATTGGTACAACTTCGCATTCCTTTCAAAGCCCATAGAAAGAAAAAAGAAAATAAAATACATGAGAGAAAAGACCCAAAACATGTTTTCCTAAAAATAAACTATGCTGAAATTATTTTGCAGAAATGTATATAATGAAATATTTGTTTGGATTGAAGCTGATCAACACAAGCGAACCAGTTGCTTACTTCACAAAATTTGGGGCCGGCCTCGGTGGCTCAGTTGGATGCGCCGTCCGACTGGAGACCAGGAGGTCGCGGGTTCAACCCCCGCCGAGGTCGGCAACATTCTTTCGTGGAGATTGATCATGAAATATTTTCTACGGTCATTCTCTCCTTTCCGCTGATTCAAGAAGGGCAGTTGTCAGTTTCTGGCGAAAGAATGTGCACAATACTGGTTAACCGCTTAGAGGACTAAGCCTGCCCAGTAAACGTGTGGTTAGGTAAACTGACCGCGCTCGACATGACCCCATTGGGTTGACTGGGCCGTAAAACCTCAACACACACACACACACACAAAATTTGGGAAAAATGGCGCCGACTCGTGCAACAACAAACAAATAAAAGGCAGCTCTCAATGAAATACCAACAGCAATACGTTCGTTCGCGGAGAAAAGCAAGCAAAACCATCGCAAACTGCCTATATTTAGACTTACTTTGTGTCTTTTCCGCGCAACCGGAACAAGGCTACGCATTTAGAAACAGGTTTTCCGAATATTTTGACGAAAAATATGTTTTCTTTTCGTTTGAAAAATTGCTTTTGTGGTCATGACAAACATAAGCTTCTAGATTTCAATTTGGGTTCCGTGCATAATTGTTATTTATTTAATTATAGAATTTCACTCAGTAACTCCGGGTGTGTTGAGGTGTTTTCAGATGACACACATTCTTAGCAAAATAATAATTTAAGATATTAAGACGTGAATATTAAAAAATAATAATGACTTCATATAATTTCACCAAATATTTTCGGGCGTCACAGGAGAAAGTTTAATTATACAAACATCAATTAATCAACTCAGCACGCTTGACAAATACACGCAGTGATCACACAGCTGCGACACTTGACACAGCTGTCAATAAAACTCCCCCATGCTGAAAGTTGGACGTCCTTAAAGCTCAGTCATGCAGGTAGCGAATTTCCAATAAGTAGGCGGGGCAAACATCATACAACTCGTTAAAAGTGGGCGGGCTTTTTGACAATTTTGGGACGTCTCGGGTATCGATTTTGGACGGACAAAAGAAATTTTGGAAGTGCGCGGTACGTCTTTGAAGTTCAATTTGGACGTCCAGTGGCAATCTCAGGGCGTAATATACGTCGTACGTCCGCTTAATGGAAGCCCTGCCTGGTGGGAATCAAACTCGTGAACTGGGCCCAGTTGTTCAAAGCTAATGACGTCGTTAGTTAACGATTCATTAAAATACGCAAATATGCTGAAATTTTTTGCTGAAAAAAAATGTGAGTAGCTTTTGCAGTGCAAAAGCTACTCACATTTTTTTAGCAAAAAATATCAGAATATTCTATATTTAATCCACTAAAACAGTTAACAAAATGACCCTTAACGAGCTTGTTAAGCTAACAACGCTTTGAACAACCGGGCCCTGATTGCTAGTGGGATGCTCATCTGACCAAGCCACTGAAACCTGCAAACAGAGTATGTTTAGAGGGCCTCTGCATCGGTTTAATCAGTTTGGCATTTGCTAGTCCTTATTTGAATTTTGAACAGTGAGCAGGGAAGATGTTGAAATTTTTCTTATTTCTCCATAAAAACATATGATGTGGGGCCTCACACAGAGTTTTGAGTACCCACATGTTTTTATGGCTAAATAAGAAAAATATTTGCCTGACACCCCATTATCTGGAGCTATGAAGATCCTGACTAGGCTGGATCTTCTCTTGGTATGTGTCCTACTGTAATAATTGGGAAGCCCGTATTAAGCAAGTACTTATGGGAAAGTCAAAAAGTGTTTTGCTTCAGAGACTGGTCAGTTTCATTTATTTGCCTTTAAAGGATCCAGAATACAGGCCTTTAATAAAGGCAATTGCTTAACCCACCCTCAAACTGCAAGTCACAACTGTAACAGATGCCATTTTGAAAGACAATATACTTTTCTTTTTTCTTTTCATTTTCAGAGGAAATATGGCTTGACATTTCATGTGAATTGTCAGTCAATTCACATGAAATGACAAGCCTTATTTTCACTGAAAAAAAAACAACAAAACATGCAGATAAAAATTAAGAATGTTGTCTGATTTTGTTCGTGTTCTTGTTTAACGATTGCCTAGGAAAAGTGTGAGTAGGATAACTGAATGGCTCTACATGACCTTAACAGTGTTGACTGGACCTGTAGAAGTTCAAAGTTAGGGTACAGTCGTGCCCCTTTAGACACTAGTATCAATCGTTAAATACCCAGCAATTGTAGCAGACAACAGATGCTTGTAAGGTGGTGCAAAAGGCCTACTATGTTTGCAGCAGGTAAAAACTGTGCCTTGGAGCCTGACTGTAATGTTGACCTAGACTTGATAACCTGGGCCCAGTTGTTCAAAGCTAATGATGTCGTTAGTTAACGATTTGTTAAAATTTGCATCGAGTGATACGCAAATATGCTGAAATTTTTTGCTGAAAAAATGTGAGTAGCTTTTGCAGTGCAAAAGCTACTCACATTTTTCAGCAAAAAATATCAGAATATTGTATATTGAATCTGCTAAAACAGTTAACGAAATGACCCTTTATGAGCTCGTTAAGCTAACCACGCTTTGAACAACTGGGCCCTGTACTTTGCAGTATAGCATAAACCTGCCATCAGCCAGAATGACTAAGAAAAACAACTAGAGTATTAAATTTTATTACAGAAAATAAACTAAATTCAATAGTAATTCGATCACAGTATAAATAATACAACTGAATGCTGATATGCAATCGAAGATTTCGCATTAGCCTAATACCTATTTGGAATATAAAGCAAAGTCGCTGTCAAACTGTTTGGCAAACTTCTGTTCACTTGGATTATAAAACAAACTCGCTGTCAAACTACATGGCAAACATGCGTTCAAGTAGAAAAACAAAAACATTCGCTATCAAAGTACTTGGCAAACTTGCATTCAAGTGGAATAAAAACAAACTTGCTGTCAAACAGGGCCCAGTTGTTCAAAACGAACGATGTCGTTAGTTACCATATCATTAAAACTTTGATCATCAAATATAGCAGCATATAGGCTAATATTTTTGCCGAAAAAATGTGAGTAGCTTTTGCATTCGCAAAAGCTACTCACATCTTTTCCACAAAAATACCTGTGTACTAGATATGATATTGTCCTTGCTAGAACAGTTAACATTTTGACCACTATAGAGTTTGTTAAGCTAATGATACTTTGAACAACTGGGCCAGCTGGGTAAAACTTTCATTCACAAAACCAAGCAAAACTGTTGATCTCAAAAAAGCAATTTTTTTTCACTATCAATAAAGAATGATATGTCTTATTTCACCACAAATATAACGAGGGTTGAACGCAAGACTGGCGTAAGTCAGATGGTTGTTTTTCCCCAAACCTAATCTCCTCACCATGAAGGCATTATGAAGATTACAACATTTCTTTCTGTAAACAATGAAAATTTAGGTGCCATTGCTCGTATGAGCAATGGCACCTAAATTTGCATTGTTTACAAAGGGGTCCAAGTTGCCCCTAAACAAGGGTTTCAAAAATATGTTTGAGTTACTATAGTCTTGCGCTCAACCTTCGATATGTTGTGAGCACTCATTTGAAGAACCTCGAAGAGGACCTTCTAATGAGTACCAACAAGGCATGTTTTTGCCGACTTAAGGTATAGAAAGCCATAAATTACAGAACGATCTGCAAGCTGTATCAGGAGAAAAATTGCCTCCAGTGCTTTGGGAACAACAATGGCGCTGATCAGCCCGTGCATCCGCTACTTGGCATAAAGTAAGCTTTCATACAGAAATTCACCTTGAGCTAATACCGCATTGGTAACTTGGCCCTAATCTAAGTTTTTCTCCAATATCAACATGAGCTAGGCAAAACAAAAACCTTAAAGCATATATGAGAAATGAAGCCTCGGATCATATGCAACTGTGCAGTCTGATCAGGATCACTGCTGTTTGCCTACAAAAGACCCCTCTGAGAAGGAATTCATGTACCAGGTAAGAAAATTTTCTTCTTCTTCCAGGAAAATGGATGCCAAAACCTTTAAGCTTAGAGTGCTCTCTCTTTGGAGAGTAACCATCAACCTTAAGCCCTATTTTCTGTGATACAGCTGACATAAAATACTTGCCAGTACCGTATATATCCTAAGTATTGGGACACCTTACCTATTTACCATACTTGTTCTAAAATATGAAATAATCCATTCTACTACTGCTTGATGTGTCTAAAATATTGCTGTATGTATGGCAAACATTGTAGACCCTGATCAGACACTGCTTTCTGCAGCATCTGATCAGGGTCTACATTGTTTGCAAAGGCCTATCTGTCCCAATACTTTGGGTTTTTATGGTAACACAATATACTGCGATAATTCTCATTTTGTTTCTTATTAACCGTAACTCTGCTCAGTTTAAATATCGGCCGAGAATTTTTCTTAATTTTGCCACAGGTAAAGTTTAACATTTCATTCAAGTTGTCTCCTTAGAACAGTTTCAATTAAATGTCAACCCTAGACTTTTAATTCAAATTGCTTCTTGAGACCATTTCAATAAAATGGCAAGCCCAATAAATGGGAAAAATAAGAATGTTTCACCTTGATATATGTACGGATATTTACCCTAAATACTGGCAGACCGGCCCGAGTGAACCATGCAGACCTAGATCAGGTGAGCCGGGTGTGGCATCTGATCTAGGTCTACACTATTTGCCAGTCATCAAACTGCTGTTAGACACATCAACATGCTGTAAAATGGACTTGTACAAATTTTAGGCCTAGTCTGGTCAGGTCCCTGTTGTTCAAAGCGTTTTTAGCTTAACAAGCTCATTAGTGGTCAAAATGTTAAATGTTCTAGTTAGTACAATATCTGATTCACTGGTATTTTGCTGAAAAAATGTGAAATGCAAAAGCTACTCACATTTATTCAGCAAAAATATCAGCCTATATGCCACATTTAATGATCAAAGCTTTAACAATACATTAACTAATGACATCGTTAGTTTTGAACAACTGGGCCCAGGTGTTTAAATGACCAAATATGTAGGGTAAATATGGTATATTGCATTTGAATTAAGCAGGTTAATGGTTAAAGAAAATGAATGTTTTTTTCAAGACATCAAGGGACTAGCAAAATATAGTCAAATCTAGCCAAGTTAACTAATGAATAAAAAAAATCTAAGACGTAAATTATGCACCTATCAAATTATCAATGTTTTCCCCAGAGTGGGGGTCTGGGGGATTAGCCTGGTAAATTAGACATTTTGAAATTTGGCTGTCTAATTCCATGCCTATGAGTCACAAATTTGTATCCAAAAATCTCCAAGGTGAGCGTAAAAATTTGTGCATAGTTTCTTTTAGAATTTCCCTTTCAGGTATCTGATACCGTGCCATGTGTCAAAATTGTATGTCTATTTCCCAGGGGTTGGGTATGATTTGGATGTCTAATCCCTAGGGTATCCACTAACCCCCGTCCACCTCTGGGGGAAAAGAATGATTGGTGCATTAACAACTATTAATACACATTAATACACATATACATGTACCCCTGCAACTATTATACACAGCTGTACAACTTACAGCTATTAACCCTGGTCATGCTGAATAAATTGGGATGCCACACCCATTTCTAATTGTCAGCCAATCAAATTACTAGCCCAGGTTGTTGATACAAATTCACATACTGAATGACAAAGTGCAGATCCAGATCAGTTAGCTTCCTCAAGCCAACTTATCTGGATCTACACTGTTTGCAAAGGCAAGGCATATCTGGGGCCAGCAGGATCAGGATTAACATGCTTGTACCTGCTCCTACTCACAACTACATCAATATTCAATCATCTGTGTATCATTTTAACTTTTATTTACATATACAGGTATCTGTGCACCTGTACAACTACTGCATGCATACATATGCATCTGTGCACCCCTGCAAACACTTTACACATATATTTGTACATCCCTGCAACTACTGCATACATATATATGAATGTGTACCCTTGCAATTCCTGTACACATAAAGTATGTTCAGCTTGCAAAAATCATACAGATAGACACGTGTTTGATGCCTTTAATGCTTATACACATTCGTGCACCTGTCCACTCCTTCTGCTTTTATACAAATATTTGTATCCCACTGCAACTATTACATTAGCATATACTACCTGTTCACGCTTCACATATATTATTAGGTACCAGTTCACCCTCTGCAGCTATTATACACATATACATGTATTTGTGCACCCCTATTGATAATTGTACACTTACAGGGTGGCCACACACTCTGGAAAACAGGGAAAATGGTGAAAAAAAAATCCCTGCAGGGAAAAATCAGGGAATTTGAAATTTTGCTGAAAATCAGGGAAAAATCAGGGAATTTCAAAAAATCTTATCTTTGTAAGGTCAAAATGTTCAAATTTTATAGCTGTTCAGATGTGGCTACTGGTGGTTTCTTTCTGCCATATGCTTAAAATACCTGCAGATCTAATCTTACTTAAAGGTGGAGTACTTGTTAGGTGGAGTACTTGTTTGTACATCATATTTTAGATAAATTTTCATTTAATTAAGAATATTGTGACAGCATTGTGTATAAACATGTCATCTGACAGCATTTGAATCAGTATATGACTTCTAAAAGTAGGGGCCATTGCGATAATATTAAGGTTTTTAATCAGGGAAAATCAAATCAAATCAGGGAAAAATCAGGGAATTTGATTGCTAAAAATGTGTGGCCACCCTGACTTAAAATGTGTATCTGTGCATACCTTCAACTGGTACTCATATGCACATATGTGCAACCAGCAACAGTTTCCATGTCTCTGTTCCCACCTGCAACCACTGTACATATTCATACATCTATACAGCTTTTCAACTTTTATACCCCACATGTATCTGTTCCCTTGCAAATGGTACACACAGGTGCAACTGTCCATATGCATTAACTAAGCATTTGTAGAGGAAGATCCCTGATGCCAGCAGATTATGGTAAATGTTCTAAAATTTAGAACACTTTATTCCATACTTTTTTGGTTTAAATTTTGATTATGTAGTTATTCCTTAAAATACAATAGGAATAGCAAACAGTATAAACCCTGATCAGACCGCTCCTTCAGGAGCGGTCTGATCTGGATCTGCACTGTTTGCATCTGCCATTTCGTCAGAAATTTTGGTGTACAAAATTTTGAGACATTTGCCTTATAGGTCGGCCAATTTGATCTGTCGCTTTGACATTTGGATTTTTATTATCAAGTGTTTACTGCATAAACAGGTACTATGTGTACTGGTGAGCAAATACCTGCTTCACGTGGAATGCAGGATTTTCTGCTCGTCATGCCTAAATTGTACAGTGGACGTATACTCATGAATATTAAATATAATGGTCAAAGTGACAGGCTGATTTTGTCGATCAGTACCAAACCTCTATTCACTGTCAACATTTTAACCCTTGTGCTGCTGTACCCGGATATACCCTGCCTTTGCAAACAGTGTAGATCCAGATCAATTGGCTTCTGAAGAAGCCAACTGATCTGGATCTGCACTATTTTCCATTAAGTATGTGAATTTATATGAACAATCTGAATCAAGTATCTGATTGGTGAAAATTAGAAATGGGCATGGCTTCTTAATTTATTCAGCATGACAAGGCTTAACCCTTAACCCGGCAAATTTAAATAGCAGATGACATTACTTTTTACAGAAAATAAGGCCTTGACATCAACATGGTGCTGCAGCTTACAGTGTGACAATATATCCTACCCTCCATGATAAAAGTAGAGCAAGAGAATGCGCTTCTTGAAGGTTGGGTGGGTTGGGATGGCAATGGAGAGGATCCTTCCCTTTCTAATCCCCTGTTTTGGGAGACGGCTTGATACAGTCTGAAATACTGCCTGCTAGACAGTTGAACCAAAGACAAACAAATTCATTCAAAGACAATAATTTGAATGAAACATCACACCTCAATTTCAAAAAAGATTAAGAAAACGTGATCCTGATATTTAAATTCAGCAGTCTAAAGTAAACCCTTGTCCTGCTGAATTAATTAAGATGCCACACCCATTTCTAACTTTCATCCAATCAGATTACTTGATCCAGATTGTTGCTATAAATTCACAAACTTAATGGCAAACAGTGCAGATCCAGATCAGTTGGCTTCTTCAGAAGCCAACTGATCTGAATCTACACTGTTTGCAAAGGCAGGACATATCAGGGTTCAGCAGGACTAGGGTTAAAGCAGGCAAAAAAAAAATCAACATCACAGACTATATACTGTCCCCACTTCCACAAATACAGTTTTGGCACAATGTGTCGAACAATTCACAAGAAAACAAATGCATCTTATCACAGATCCAGATAAAGAGAGAAATTAATGAGTGTTTTCTTTTTTTCTTTTTTTTGTTACTTTTGCACCAAAGTATGGGCCATGCCATGCAAAGACGTTCTTTGGGCATATTCAGACAGAAGGCCCACATCTGCCTGCGCAGTCTAATCAGGACCTTTGCTGTCTGCAAACAGAATCACTGGACACTGCAGAATATTCAATGGAGAGGAAATGCCTGGATGAGATGTGTATGCGCAGGATGATGTGAATCAGTGTATTTTTCACATGCTTCAAGGCACTTTTTCGCTTGATGCAGCCTGTATTATCTTAACCCTTAACGTGAATGGATATACCTGAGCCCAGTTGTTCAGAATGTCGTTAGCTTAATGAGCTTGTTAAGGGTCATTTCATTAACTGTTTTAATGGATTCAATATACAATATTCTGATACTTTTTTGCTGAAAAATTTTGCAAAAGCTACTCACATTTTTTTCAGCAAAAGATTTCAGCATATTTGCATATCACTTGATGTAAATTTAAACGAATCGTTAATTAATGACATCATTAGTTTTGAACAACTGGGCCCAGGTATTTTTTCTGCCATTTTTTACAAAGACATAATATTTGCGACTTCTTGTTTCTTTTCCTGGACATTCCGTTGCAACAATGTTGATTCAACATCTTGATGTTGAATCAACGTTGTTTCAATGGTGTGTGCCAGCTGGATTTCTTTTCCTGCATAACAGGATCTTTCTCCCCTTCATATTTGGAAGTTATCACATACCATTTCAGGACACTTTCTCTCTTCCCAATATCTTCCCATTTTGTGGCAACTTGCATTTTATCTGTATCTATGCTTATGTTTGAAACAGATTCTAAAAGGAATGACCCTTGTGAGTATGGACTCTTCCAGATTTGAATTTGGACGTACCACTCCTGTAAATAGGGAAGTCAATAAAAAATCAGGAACCAAACAGAAAACGTTATAGATTCTTATGAGATGCCTCATTAGGGGCCATCTCTGCTGGATCAGGTATCTGTGTTGATGTGCAGGGCTCAAATGATTAAAATTCAGACCAGTCTGCATATTTGTGCAGTCTGGTTAGGTCATGTCTCATTAACTAGTATCCCCACACTTCCCTTTAACACTTCAGGTAAAAATTTCAGCTGATGGCATATTGAAACATTTTTTTCTTCCCAGATAACTGTTTTTGACATTTCATGAAAATTGTCTCCACAAAATGTCAAATCCTGTTTTCTGGGAAAAATATGAAAAATATCATCAATTTGTTGTCTGCAGAATTAGCCTAGAGAGTGGTAAAGATTAATGTGCTTTGGATTTTTCTTGAAAACAGAATATTACTTAACCATGGGCTCCGAGGCTTAGCTATTAGGACTTGCTCATATGAGGAGTGAGTCCTGGATATATGAGTGAGTTCATGAACATCAAAGGTCCTGACTATAGATATGCAGTTTGCTCTGGGTTTGTGTAAACAGAAAAAATTTACAGAAGAATAGATCATTCCACTTGTGCTAAGAGAAAAGGAGTTTCTGGAACATGTTACAAGTGAAGGACCAGAACAACTCGGGTATCTATGCAGTCTCTTTAGGATCTTTGCCATTATGCAAACAGTATATTCATTAATATATTCAACACTATACAGTGGGTCTTCAAGCAGACACCAGGCCCGGATGAAACATCATAGCTCTTATTAGGAGGGGTATCAATATACAGTAAAGCTCCAATGACTTGGTTGTTTACCATGGCTGATTCAAACTTGTTTTTGAGTCCTTAAGAAATGCTTCCAATAGCTCAAGAAAACAAAGTATTCAGGATATATTAGGGGAACTGTCTTATTTTATCACGAAAATATTAGTTGTGTGTACTTATTACATTCTAATGGTGATTCTAATGAGTACACTTAATATACCATTATTTATAGAAGATCGAAAAGACATCCCTAAACTATCCCTATCTGCCTCTTGATCTGGTACTATGATTAACCCTCAGTGGCTTGAACTAATCATGTCTTAAACAAATTTCCATGGTCCCCAAGATATCCGAGCCTTTGAAGTTTGAATGTAAATATATTTATTATCTCTCCACAAAATACTTCTATTATTTCTCCACAAAAAATGTGGTACTCAATGGAATTATCTCAACTAGGCGATTTCAAAGAGTACCCATGTTTTCATGATGAAATAAGAAAAAAATATTACTTTTTTTGCTTGAAAAGCAATTTCATCTAGAGCCAGATTCACTGAACTCCCACCATATGTACATGCCCCTACCATCCTAGTTCTCATGGACTTGCACAAAACATCAATTCAATACTGATATATACATAGAAAAAATATTGTATATTTTGGTAAACAATAATCGGCAAGAAAAAAACTACTTCCATGCCATTAAGATAACTGACTAGGCACTGGTCTCGAACAAACGGAATGAATATTAGGTGATATGTAATCAGTGCTCCAGAAAAGACAGAGTATCAAGTGAGTATTGTTCTTATTTCTCCATAAAAACATGTTGTGGGTATTCATTAGAAGTGCCTTACTGAGGCACTTCTAATGAGTACCCACAATATATGCTTTTGTGGAGAAATAAGAAAAATATCAAAACTTCTTGGTTGAAAAAGTGCCTTATCTGGAGCTTCATTTGTTATAATACAAAACTCTCAAAAGGACATAGACACACCTCTTCTGCAACCATGGTAACATGGCTGCAACAGGTTCCAGACAAGCAGATTATGAAGATTAGTATTTTGCTAAATTCTCAAGACAGTTCTGGAATCTCATTTGAATCATCTTGCTGAGACAAATCTGATAAAATCCAGAATACTTGTAAACAATGCAATGCCTTAGATAAGCTGCTTTATTAGTTTGGGGGTGGGGGGCTGGGTATTTACCAAATTGAAATTTCTGAAAAAGCAATTCAAATTCAAATTATGGAGTACGGTAAATACCCGAATATCAGTAATTCTGCATCCATTAACAAAACAGGACACCCAAAAGAAAAATCTTGATACCCAATTAAATGAGAAACGGGTGGGTAAAAATAGCCGAAAATACACAATTGCTTGAAACCTTATCTAAGGCATTAACAATGCCAATGTAACAAGCACAGTTCTTGGCAGTGTATATTTTCTGAACAATGTCTAAAACAATCATGAAACAAATGGAACTTATAAGGATATTGCTAGCTGGCAAAAAGTGCAGACCCTGATCAGATGCTGCAGTGCAGCGTCTATTTAGGGTCTCCACTGTATGCAATTACCGTATTCGACCTAATTACTGCACATGTTCCTATAAACGCACAGTCAAGCAATTTAGTAATCTAAAAGATTACAACCAGTGTCCTTTTATCTACTTCTTTATATAAAAAAAAAACATGTTGTGGGTACTCATTTGAATTGCCTCAACAAGTCGAGGCAATTCAAATGAGTACCCACAACATATGCTTCTATAAAGAAAAAAGAAAATAATATCGTATAAGCATCATTAAATACACTTCTCATGAAGTACTCTGTTGAACTTTCTTTAAAGTGTGCCTTTATTAGGTGGATATTTTACTACCAGTGCTTTTGAAAAAGCTAAGCGCACAGTGCGGTAATTAGGTTGAATACGGTAGTTTAGCCATTTTTTTTCTCTAGGCCTATCAATATCACATAGCCTGACATACCTAAAATTGAAATTGGAATTTCAAATATTTAGTATGGGAGGACTTTCTTCAGTCTGAAATGGGTTAAATTTCCAGGTAGTTAGGGCAGAGGACACTACGCACCTTGCAACATCCCAAATCAGCCACTCTGTCGAAATATTCTGTTCATATCACAATATTACACTATGATATTAAGATGTTGAAGTGCAAAATAGGCAAAAACTCTGACAAGTCTAGAGATGGACAGGTCAGAGTCAATTAAAACTTTTCCCTGCTCCTAGCTTATGAAGATTTAATCACAAAATACAGTCGACTCTCGTTATCTCAAATCCTAAGGGACTCTCTGAAACACTTTGAGATATCCGTACCTTGAAATATCAGAGTTGCAGAAGTGAGGAAAACAATAAATCGAACAACCACATTTAACAAATAAATAGGTAATTTGACTCAGGAAGATAGGGATATATTGAAAATATTGTGGAAAAGAGGAGAAATTGCTCCTTTCTCCTCTTTTCCACAATATTTTGTTACCTGTTTTTAGATTTTAATGTTAAAACAGGGACCAGAATTTCACTTCGAGATAAGCAGTTATTTGAGATAAGCGAGGTTGAGATAACGAGAGTCGACTGTATCAAGTTTTCATTTTCCCATGGAGCACTCAAACCATATATGAGAAACTGTCAAACAATTACACCCCAATTTGATTCCACTATAAATAAACTTACAATAGACAATATTAAGCTTACCATATATACCCTAAGTATTCATACAAACAGGTCTAAGCAAACAGCGTAGACCCAGATCTGACAATGCGGAATGAGGCATCTGATCAGGGTCTGCAATGTTTGCAACTTATCAGCTGTATTTTACGAACCATCATCAGGTAGTAAAATACACTTGTTCATATTTAAGGGTAAATACGGTAAGGAGATAAAAGTGTCTCAATATTTAGGGTAAATATGGTACCTATCAAAGAAACAAATTGAGAACTGTCTTTGTCTCCCTTCTGAAAAGGGGTTTACTTTAAAAAGAAAGAATTTGCTCCTCCTAAAGGGAGCAAATTCTTTCTTTTTAAAGCAGACCCCTCTTAAAGGGAGCAAATTCTTTCCTTTTAAAGCAGACCCCTTTTCAGAAGAGCATAATGTGCAGGTAAGCAAACAGAAGTCATACAATTTGTCTCCCTTATAAAAATTGCCAAACATCTACCAAGTTTCTCCATCCACCTTAACTGCATATGTACATTAAAAAAACAACAAAAAAAAACTGTTGCTTCAGTTACAAAACGGTAACAGAGGAGTTTAGCCTGAACTAAACAAAGCCACTGTCAACATTTTGATTCAGTATGTTATTACAGCACTGTGGCTTAAGCACAAAAAAAGAACAACAACTTAATTTGGATGTTCTTCTTTAGCATTTTTACAAAACGTCTTGCATCTTATACACCACAAATAAATTCAAAACTGAGTCTATATTATTTGCAAAACAAAAAATAAAACTTTAACCTGAAATAAACTGAAGCCAAGGGAAGGTGTGGGGTTTGCATACGACCCAAACAATCCCTGGTCTAGCCTATCACAAGTTAGAGTAAAACTTAAGCCTTAACTGAGTCCTCTAAGCAATTAACCAGTACTTGTCTACATACTTTTGTCAGTTACAAGTGCTGTTTAATTGCTTAGAGGACTAAGTTTGCCCAAGAAAGTATGAGTAGGTTAACTGACCAGAATTGATATGACCATAACAGTGTTGATTGGGCTGTAAAACTCCAACTCAAACAAAAACTTAAGCATACAATCCAGCAGTATGTATCTTGCCATTCACACTTAATTATAGGCATTTCACACAGTGATAACTTGCTATACACAAAAAACCTACAAAACATTTCCACATTTATTCAAAATTGCAAATTAAGTGCTGAACTATTTGAGAGGCAATGTCAGAAAACGTACCTTTGGACATGTGCGCCCAGTGACTATTCAGATCAGCCTGCAAAGTCGTGCAGTCTGATCAGACTCTTCACTGAGCACATTTTGGATAGCCAAGGATGCAGTTTCTTCATGCAGACAAGATAGACTGACCAGACTGCATCAATGTGCATGCTTATTTGAGTCTTCATTGGGCACATGTCAGAAGGTATGATTTGTCACGTTGCTGCTCATTTGCGTTGCTTCAAAATTCTAAGATATATTGTAATTTGAAAAAATGGTCCATCACCAAAACTAGAAGTTTAAGTTTTACCTCGGATAATGTATTTATTACTGTTCAGACCCGAATAATCCATGTTTACATCCTGAACATATACATAACCAGCCAAACAAATATTCATGATCATCAAGCAATTATACAGGGCACAAAAGGAAAATAGTTTTCCTGGCATATGCAAGTCAACAATAAAACGGGCATAGGGAAAGGTATATGCAATTCAGCAATGAAAAGATAATAGGGAAAGGCAAATGCAATTCAGCAATGAAAAGATAATAGGAAAAGGCATAACCAGTTCAACTATAAAAAGATAATAGGAAAGGCATATGCAATTCAGCAATGAAAATATAACTGGGAAAGGAATATGCAATTCAACAATGAAAACAAAAGCCAACACAGGATATGGAACAACTAAAATGAGTTACTGACCTTACTTTAAGTATTTGGCATACAATTAAACTATTTCTTCCTCAGATACAAGATATAAATATGGAATATTCTTCCCTTGTGAACCATTAAATGAGGTGAAAATTTAAACTCTTATAACAAGCATCATAAACACATTAATTATTATGAAATGACAGAAATGTACAAAAAAAACAACAACAAAAAAAAACAAAAAAACAACAGGAATGTACAAAAAAAAAAAAAAAAAAAAAAAAAAAAAAAGTGAAAACAAAATATCTGGTCAATGTCTTTATCCTGAGTGATCTAATAATGTATCCGCCTACCCTTCCAAAAATTGCCTAAATGCCTGTAACATGTTGTAAAACACTGAATTCTGTATCACAGAAATTGATGCTAAATGGTCACAATGATTGGTAGCTGATTCATTAATTCAATTTTGTAAAACATAAACAAAATGAACATGTAAACTGAGGATTTGTTATGGAGAGTATTTGATGATGATTCTGGGATGATCTTCTCAATTTCTCCATAAAAATGTATGTTGTGGGTACTTCACTTCTAATGAGTACCCATATGTTTTAATGTAGAAATAGGAATACATTACGAAAACATGCCTATTCAAATACACTGAAAATTTTACTACCAAAAAAATGGCAATTTTTCAGATAAAAAATTCTGATATTTTTTATATTTCTGCTCAAAACATAGATTGTGGGTACTCGTTAGAACCGTCTCGTCGAGGCGGTTCTTACGAGTACCCACAATCTATGTTTTTGAGCAGAAATAAGAAAAATAATGTATACCCCTGTAAACCCCAGTTTTACTATATAAAAGTGGGGTTTGAGGGGGTCAAAATTATATAGTCATGTTTCTGTGATGAATTATCCCAGAATTATCACCTACATACTCCTCCTTACCAAGTCCTCTATGTAAATATAACTGTTGTATGTAAAAGTGCACGCCATTAACCCTTGTCCTGCTGAATAAATTAAGATGCCACACCCCCTTCTAATTTTCAGCCAATCAGATTAGTTGATCTGGATTGTTGCTATAAATTCAAATACTTAATGGCAAACAGTGCAGATCCAGATCAGTTGGCTTCTTCAGAAGCCAACTGGTCTGGATCTACACTGTTTGCAAAGGCAGTGTATATCTGGGTTCAGCAGGACAAGGGTTAATTAACTAGTGATATGTTCCAATAGTCTTATTAACCTTTACCACTCTCGGGGCTTATTCAGCAGGCAATATTTTTCTTATTTTGTGTTTTCTACAGAAAACAGGAGTAGACATTTTACAGAAATTTCCTCCATTAGAGACAATTTGCATAAAATGTCAAAACCTGTTTTCTGTGAAAAATTAGAAAAATATTTCAATATGTCATCTGCTGAAAATTTTACACAGGGTGCTAAGCGTTAATCTTTAGCACTCCCTGGGCAACTTCAGCAGACAATAAACTGGTGGAAGTTTTCTATTTTTTCCCAGAAAATAGATTTTGACATCTCATGCAAGTTGTCCCTTAAGGAGATAATTTATTTGTCTGTGTTGAGAGGTTTTACGGCCCAGTCAACCCAATGGGGTCATGTTGAGCGTGGTCAGTTTACCTAACCACACGGTTACTGGGCAGGCTTAGTCCTCTAAGCAGTTAACCATTCTTTCACTAGAAACTGACAACTGCCCTTCTTGAATCAGCGGAAGGGGAAGAATGACCGTAGAAAATATTTCATGATCAATCTCCATGAAAGAATGTTGCCGACCTCGACTGGGGTTGAACCCACGACCTCCTGGTCTCCAGTCGGACGGTGCATCCAACTGAGCCACCGAGGCCAGCAAGGAGATAATTTAAATGAAATGTCAAATACTATTTTCTGGGGGAAGGAAGAATAATATTTTAACCCTTAAAGTGCTAATAATAACTGCAAAAAAACCCAAAAAAACAAAGAAATCAGAATGTCATCAGTTACAATGTTACTAAGTACTTTCAGGGTTAAAATGTTATCTGCTAAAGTTTATTCAGCATGCTAAGTGTTAAGTAGTCTGACATGTTTGACAAAAAAAAAAAAAAAAAAAAAAAAGACCCAGATCAGTCTGAATAGCCAAAACTGTATAGTTTACCCAGGGTTTTCCTGATTCACATTTTGGTAGTTTTTACCTCCAAAACCTTGTTTGAGAATCTTAAAAGTTAGGGGCAAGGGTCCTGTGTGATGCAGACATAACTGAATCCAAAATTAATGTCGTTTACTAATGACTTAGTATTTTAATCCCTTTGTGGTCTAAAGATTAAGAATTATCAATGTTTCGCCAACAGTCCACCCATAAAGCACAATGCAAATTGTAGCAGACGACATTCTAAAATTTGATTTTATTCTTTAGAGAAAATAAGACTTGTGATTTCATGTGAATTGTCTGCTAGGCAGACAATTCACATGAAATGTCAAGCCTTATTTTCTCTAAAAAAAAAAAAGTACTTCAAAGTGTTGTCTGGTGCAGTAGCCAAGTGCTTAAAGGGTTAACCTCTTTACGACAATAGACCCCTAAATCTGATTAAAGGACCCCTTAACTTCACATAAGGGAGTCCTTGAACACTCACTTTAAAACCATAAGGGGAAACCCTGGTTTACCCATTTAAGGGGACTGGACCCACTTCGTAGATTTTCTACCTTTTTTTCACACAGGAGACAACTTTTATGACAACCTGTTTGCCTTCCCTTCTGAAAAGGGGCCTACTTTTAAAGGAAAGCAAATTCTTTCCTTTAAAGTAGACCCCATATCTGAAGGGAGCCAAAACAATTTTGAAAAAGCTGCCCCCCTTGAAAGTGAATCAATTCCCCTTAAAACCAAAAGTTATGAATGAAAATGCCAAATAAGCTAATCTAAGTCAATAATCATTCATTCATAAATATAATAAGGTTGTGCCAGCTATCATCTCATAAAAATTCTTCAATCATCTATATCATTGTAGCCAAACTATTAAATTTTCTAATTTTTTTTTTTTTTTTTTTTTTTTTGCAGTTTGGAAGCACTGAAAGAGTCAACAAAAGTCTATGCGCCACAGAAACAATCACCCATACGTAAATAGCAACCATTATATGTATATTGCTAAAGTCAAAACTTCACACCAATACCATAAATATCTTAACCCTCAAAGCACCAATCATAACTGCAGCAGACATGTGCCACTTGATTTTTTTTTTTTTTTGTTTTACTATTTTTCAAAGAAAATTAATCTTGGTATTTCATGTCAGCAGATGATTCACATGAAATGCCAAGACTTATTTTTTCTAAATAATAAAAAAAAAAATTAGAATACCATCTGCTACGAATTTTGCTAGGTGCTTCAAGGATTAATAATATAACATTGTACAATAAGCTGGCAAATTTGAATATTAAATTAGCACCATTACTATCCAAGGAAACACAAATTCTGATGAAAAATCTCTTTTGCATAAGATTTCTGCGACCTGAATAAAGAGTTCTCTTTTGAATCTATACACACCCACTTCTGTAAAACTCCCAATACAGTTGACTCTTGATATCTCAAACACTTTAAGTTAAACTAAATCAAGAGCAATACTGTTTTAGTGCGCTACATATCACATATCTTACTGCTTTTATCTCAAACTACTGTCATCTCAAACAAAAAATATCAGTCCTTTGGAGTTTGAGATAACGAGAGTTTACTGTAACAAATTTCGCAGAGGTTAATTTCTTTCCGGTAAATTCCAATTTTTGATTTTTTAAAAGAAATTCAGAAAAAATAATATGGCATTTCATGAGAATTATCTGCCAGGCAGACAATTCAAATGAAATGTCAAATATTATTATCTCTAAAAAAAAAAAAAAAAAAAAAAAGGAAAGTATTTCAGAATGCCATCTGCTGCAGAATGCCATCTGCTGCTGCTGCTTTAAGGGCAAAAAGTTGTTCACTAGACATACAAAAAGAGATATCACATCTGAACTACTTGCAGCCAAGGTTAAATATATAACAGCAACAACTACACAAACACAGACAACGCAGAAATGACAAGCTATTGAAAAATCATTCAGTCAAATCTTTAAATATTCAATTTAAACATTAAGAGACAAAATTTTAACCCTTAAAACGCCAAGAAAACCTGCATCTGAAAATGTCGTCTGTTTGTGTCGTCTACTGAATATTCTTGCAAACTTTTCAAACCTACTTTTGCATACAGGCAAACAGTGTGGACCCAGATCAGACTGCTCCTAAAGGAGCAGTCTGATCTGGGTCCACACTGTTTGCAGAAATGACTTTTAAAGTAACTGGCAGAAGACAAAGCAGACGACAATAGTTGTGATTGGTGCTTTAAGGGTTAAAATTTTTCTTATTGTTCTCAGTCAACAGGGATTCATACTTCATGTTAATTTTCTCCGTAACCCTTCATCCCTAAGTTTCTGAAGTGGACTGTTCCGTCTATGAATTCGGACACATCCATTGTTACAAATAATGCTTTCAGTAAAAAATCAATAATAGAATGGCAAACTGTGCAGATTCTGATCAGACGGCTCCTTATGAGCCAGCCGTCTCATCTGGATCTGCACTGTTTGCAAAGATATCTGTATTGGTCTGTTGGGATGAAAGGGCTAACTTCTCTGATTTTTTCTTACTTTTTCTTAGAAAATAAGGTTTGACATTTCATGCAAACTGTCTCCATAGGTAGTAAAATTTTGCTCAAATTTTAGGACTTTAGGAAATCTATTTAATTGTCCTGGTAAAAGAACTTTACAGCTCTAGTTAAGAAGCATATCCAGATTATGAGATATATATTTTTTTTTTATTTCTCGAAGAAAACATAATTGTGGGTACTCATTAGAAGCATCTTACTGAGGTGCTTCTAATGGGTACCCACAATATACATTTTCTTCCGAGAAATAAGAAAAATGTCAATTTTCGGGCAAGTAAATCTTGGTTGGACAAGTGGATTTTGACCCTTTACTTGTCCGTGGACAAGTAATAACGGACAAGTAATATATTTGATAATTCCACAAGCTTGGGCATATGCAAATCACCCTTTCTGCACTTCAAGATTACAAAATTAACAGACAACAAATATGCGACATTTTTTATATTTTCTATGGCCAAATAATGCTCAAAATGAGGTGAAATGTCTAAGAAAAAATAAGGAAATATTTTAAAATGTCTTCTAATATTGGCCCCTAAAGCACCATCACAACAATAGCAGACAGGAATGAGCCCTTTCTGGTATCTTTGGAAATCAAAGCCTGTGCTGGGGGGGGGAGGGGGCGGGGGGGGCCAGGGGGGTGCATATGCAGCCTCTACAATGCTGTCATACAGAGTCTCAATAAAACCACTGGGGGAGGGGGGGTGGGGGGTGGGGGGGGGGGGGGGAGGAGGTGCATATGCAGCCTTGCAAACTACAATGCTGTCATACAGAGTCTCAATAAAACCACAACTGATTTTTTTTCCTTTGTGTCTTCTTTCATACCAAGGGCAACTTTAATACAATTTATTTTATTTTTTTCTGATTTTTTTTTTTTTTTTTTGTTTAGTTTTTCTGAAAAAAAAAAAAAAAAAAAAAAGGCTTGACATTTCATGTGAATCATCTGCCCAGCAGATGATTCACATGAAATATCAAGCTTTACTTTTTCCAAAAACAAACAACAAAAAATATTTGAAAATTTTGTCTGCTATATAATTCTGAATGGTGCCCTAAAGTAAATAGAATAGAGAGCTTTTGCAAAATACAGTCAAACCTGTCCTAAAGGCCACCTGTATTAAGCAATCACCTGCCTTTAAAGGCTACTATTACAGATCCCATTAAAGGCAAATAAGTGGAAATCTACCTGTATTAAGCAAGCACCTGTCTTAAGCAACCAATTTTTAGCTTTCCCACAGGTGCTTGCTTAACACAGGTTTGACTGTATCACTTTATTTAATGCTGCCAAATATCAATACTACAAGGTATTATCACATAAAAGCGGATCATAAGGGGACTGAATACACCATTTTTGACAAGGGAGGCATCTTTCGTCACTTCCAGTTTGCTTTTCTACAAATCAAGTCCCTTCTGAAAAGGTATCTATTCTAAAAAGAAAGTGTTTGTTCCCTGGAGGAACAAATTCCCTCCTTTTAAAATAGACCCCTTACTTGAAGGAGCAAATCAATTTTGACAGTTGCCTCCCCTGACAGTGTATCCAGTCTAAAGTACACAGTTTACAAATACAAAAATAATTGAGACCGCACACAAAAAAAGGACTTTATGGTCTTCTGGTTGTGGTTCTTTAAATGCGCATGCGCAGTCCCCTATTTGGGCTAGAAGTGTTTGTTGGCTGAAGCTTCCTCAAGGTCTCTACTACATGTCTGCGAACAGCAAACGCTCAGGCGAGACTGCGCTTATGCGCAGGCTTGCCTGAGCCTTTGCTGGTCGCCTATGTCATAAGTACTGTTTTCTCATGTGCTGACTCAATTTAGATGGCACAGACCAAAAATAGAGGATCATTACTTCATATGTGAACAATGAATGGCCAAATAGCTTGCACATCTGTGCAGTCAGATTATCTGATCAGGATCTTTTCTGGCATTAGACTCTAAAGTATCCAACAATTCTTTAACCCATTAATGTCAAGTGGATTCTTCTACCACAACTCTTTGGACCAGTCTATTTCCACTAGCAGGGTGTTTGGTTAGTTTTTATTATTACTATGTTTGAAAAAAGTTCCTGTATTTAATGCTAACAGAGTAGTCCCTGATCAGATGCTGCAGTCTGTAGAGTTTGATCTGGGTCTAAACTGTTTGCAATTACCCTTTTGGGAGTTTCCCTGGCCAAAATGGGTTAACTTGCAATAGGTCTAGATAAGAGTGGGTATCAGGTTAGTAGTTTTCTTATTTCTCCACGAAAACATAGGTTGTGGGTACTCATTAGAAGCGCCTTGGCGAAGCGCTTCTAATGAGTACCCACAACATACGTTTTCGTGGAGAAATAAGAAAACATTAATACTTTTGGATTGAAAAAAGTGCCTTCAGTAGAGCTATGACTTGCTGAGATGACTTAAATGTAATCTCTTAAAAATTATTAGAAACATCAAGGCATGATGAAGCTAATGATCCAACAACATATTTTTGTGAAGAAATCAGAAAAAAATGAATAACTTTATCTCCCAAATAAATAATTATCAAAAGCTTTGAAAGCCTGTTAGATTTGTAGCCAAAGAACCCGGAAGTGCCACCTACACCCTAAATTGCACCAACACACTACAACATCAGAAATAACAAAACAGGAAATAAATAATTAATTAACAACAATTATGGCAGAACAATTAAGTAAATAACAATCTACCATATTTATCCTAAATATATGTCAGACCCAACTGCTTCATATTTGGGGTATTGAGAAAATCTTTTTCACATTTCTCCAAGAAAACCTATGTTGTGGGTACTAATTAGAAGTGCCTCGCCGAGGTGATTCTAATGAATAGCCACAACATATGTTTTTGTGGGGACATAAGAAAAATATCAACACTTTTGGGTTGAAAAAAAAAAAAACACGTCTTATCTGGGGCTGAGACCCAGATTAGATGTTTCCTTTTTGGTGTCTGATCTGGGTTCACACTGTTTGTCACTCATCCAACAGCGTTTTACAAACATCAAAAGGTAATTGAATTGTTTGAATTTTAGGACAAGTACGGCCAGGATTTCAGGTGTCCAAATATTTTAGATAAATATGGTATATATCAACTGTGCATAGATGAAAATGGACTTCGATGACAGAAATGAATGATCTGTAACTATGCAGGAATATTCTGTAACTACGCAGAAATATCTCATTGGTTCCCCGCCTAGGCTGAGGCTAACATCAAAAGAATTCTTCTGGTTTTGATTTCTGCTTCTTCTTGGATTTCTTCACATGTTTGTGTCCATCACTGCGCACGGAATGAAGGCTATGACGCTGATAACGACGGGATGCAAAAACAGGCATGGCTCCGTTGAACAATTCTTGAAGTGGGGGTAGGCGGACCGACAGTCATCTGCAATACAGGGAACATGAATAAGAAATGGAGAGATATTTTTCTTATTTTACCCCAGAAAACTGGACCTAGATTTTTTTTTTGTGAGGCTCATCTCTCTGAAAATGAATGTACGACAAATGTTCTCAGTTTCTAACAAAACATTGCATATGCAAACCGTGCAGATCCAGATCAGAATGCTCCTGAAGGAGCAGTCTGATCAGGGTCTATATTGTTTTCCTTTCCATTAAATATTTTAAGAAAAAAAAAACTAAACAAAAATCAAAATTTGGGCAAAAAAAATTTTAGGTCTTTTACCGTACGTGGAGCAGTTGTACTTATTTACTTGAAGTTGAGTTTTGTTGAGTTACTTGACTTTTCATTTCTCATACAAACCAAACTGTAGCAGAAAACATTCATTCTGTTTTCTTCTGAAACATTTTTCGGGGAAAATAAAGCTTCATATCTCATGTGAATCATCTGCTAAGCAGACACTTCACATGTAGCTAAGCAATTAATTTTGGATTCCTAATGATCAATAAAATACATGAACTGGGTCACAGGCAGGTTTTTCCCTCAGAGTTTAAAGTGAGAGTCCCAGCAACTCTCTTATGTGAAATTAAGGGATCCTTTAATAAGATTTAGGAGTTTATTGTTTTAAAGAGGTCAACCCTTTAAGTACATGTACTAATCAAACTACACGAGGGCATTTACCAATATTACGGCTAGATCAAAGCTGACTGACCTTTAACCCTTAAAGTGCCAAGCAAAATTTGTAGCAGACAACATTTTGAATTTTTTATTTATTATTATTCATTTTTCAGAGAAAATAAGTCTTGATATTTCATGTGAATCATCTGCTTGGCAGAAGATTCACATGAAATGTCAAGACTTTATTCTCTGAAAAAAATAAAATAAAAGTAAAAATTGTTTTCTGCTGCAGTTGTGATTGGTACTTTAAGGGTTAATCCTTTATCGGTCACCAGGTAGATGAATGAAAAAAATGACATATGTAAAGAGCTCTGAACTTACCAAAAAAAAAAACTACTGATGACAACTTTGGTAAAACACAATGTGTAAATCTGCAAGTATACGGTCATGGCTAACCATTTTTTGACTGCTGAGTCCCACCGAAAGAGGACAAAACTTTCAACATTGGGAAACAAGAGCTCCGCCAAGCGGGGCATTATACGCCCGTGGCAAAGATACAGCACATTAACTGGCTCCTGTATAATTCAGTGCTCCGGATATAAACTGTAAGTGGAATTACAAAAAAAAAAAAAAAAAAAATAAAAAAAAATTCATTGGGGCATAATCTCTGCTGATATTTGGTGAACTGTAACCTAAGGGTCCAAGCTGGCCAAGAAATTAAGGGAAAAGTTTGCTGCTTCTAGGGAGAAGTGCTTTCTGACGGAGGACACACCACAGAAGCATGACTACCCGGTATATTATAAGCTCATATGAGCCTTTGGCACACTATTACCTCAAAACAATATGCTGTGAAAAGTTTACAAAAACTTTCAAAGGGGCATAAATCTGCAAATATTTGGTGCACTGTAACCTAAAAATAATATGTGCTGCTCCACATCATCGTGTAAGTATTTATGAAGTATCAGCTTGATAGGATGTAAACTGTAGGAGGATTTAGCCCGAAACAAAAAATTAATGGAAATTTTCAAAGGGGTTTAACTCTGCTAATGTTTGGTGGACTGTAACCTTGAAACAATATGCGCTGCTCCACATCATGGTCTTACTACAAATCAGGTTTCAGCTTGATCGGATGTAAACTGTAGGAGGAGTTAGCTGGAAACAAAAAATTAATAGACATTTTCGAAGGGGTTTAACTCTGCTAATATTTGGTGGACTGTAACCTCGAAACAATATGCACTGCTCCACATCATGGTCTAACTGTACATGAAGTTTCAGCTTGATTGGATGTAAACTGTAGGAGGATTTAGCCATAAACTAAAAATTAATAGAAATTTTCAAAGGGGTATAACTATGCTAATATTTGGTGGACTGTAACCTCACAATAATATGCGCTGCTCCACATCATGGTCTAACTATACATGATGTTTCAGCTTGATCGGATGTAAACTGTAGGAGGAGTTAGCCGGAAACGAAAAGTCTACTGAAATTTTCAAAGAGGCATAACTCTGCTAATATTTGGTGGACTGTAACCTCGAAACAATATGCGCTGCTCCACATCATGGTCTAACTATACATGAAGTTTCAGCTTGATCGGATGTAAAATGTAAGAGGAGTTAACCGGAAATGAAAAGTTTACAGAAATTTTCTAAGGGGCATAACTCTGCAAACATTTGGTGGACTGTAACCCCGAAACAATATGCGCTGCACCACATCATGGTCTAACTATATACCAAGTTTCAGCTCGATCGGATGTAAACTGTAGGAGGAGTTAGCCAGAAACGAAAAAGTTTACGAACGGACCAACGCCATACCCTGTAACATAATACGTCCCGTTTTTCAAACGGGCGTATAAAAAACTGCACAAAAAAAGGGGGCCACAGGCCAACCACATTATAATGGTTTTCGCGTTAGAAGGAACCGCATTATAATGGCGTTCCAGTGTAGTAACAGTTTCAGAGAAAACGGATGCCCCCCCCCCCACCCCCCACCCCCATCATGAATTTTCAGTTTTTCTACTGCTGTGACCTTGGAAATTATGTCAAGGTCACCAAAATCTAATCAGATTTTTGTTATGTCCCAATAATATATCAACCAAAATTTGTAAGAATCCAACCACTAGTCCACAAGACATTGTGCAGAGAAAGTGTTACAGTGTCGCCAATGCTGACTCCAATGGGATCCACACCAAAAACAATGTCCCCCTCCCATTAGGCGGGGGGACATAATTCTTGGCCTTTAGACCACAAATAGATTAATATATAAAGCATAGATAAATTTGGATTTGATTATGTATTCATCACTCAGGACACTTGCCCCTAACTTTTAAGGGTCCCCTACAAGATTTTGGGGGTTAAATTTGTTTGCGTTTGTGTTAAGGGTTTACAGCCCAGTCAACCCAATGGGGTCATTTTGAGCAGGGTCAGTTTGCCTAACCACACTTTTACTGGGCAGGCTTAATCCTCTAAGAGGTTAACCAGTATTGTGCACATTCTTTTGCCAGAAACTGACAACTGCCCTTCTTTTGGTGGTAAAAACTGCCAAAATGCAAGTCAGGGAAAATCCTGCACAGGTAAACCTGTATGCCATAATACAAACAACTGGAGATCAGAATCTCCACTACTTACAAACTAACATTTCAATTTTTGAGAATCTAAATTTTTCAGAGTCTGAAAAGTTGAAAATGTTAGTGCATGAATACATTGCATCAATACAGAACCCAGATTCAAAGGCTTGTCTGTACCTTTGTATTTGCCTTGGTTATACATCACAATCTCTTTATAACACTATTGTTGGAGTCCATAGCATAAACCGTGTTAGTTAAACAACCATGTTATATCCAAACAAAAATGTATAGATTATATTGAAAAATGACCATTTATGGTCATTTTTCAATATAATCTATACATTTTTGGGATCCATCTTTGAAATGTGTTATATACAAAACCATGTTATAACGAACTGTGTTATAAAGAGGTTGTGGTGTATGACCTTAAAACCATCTATGATACAATATGTACTGGTGCTGAACAGAAAGCAACAAAGACGCTAGTGTAATGTGGCATATCATTTTCAAAAATAAAAAGGAAAACTGCAAACAAACAATACAAATTCACCATGCTCTAGATAGGCAGGGGCTCCTGATAGACTGGGCGCTTCAAGCAAAAAGTGCCTGCGAGCATGCGCAAAATGTGCAAATTCACAACATCCTGCACATATGCAAAGTCTCATCCAGGCATCTGCTCTCCTTGGAAACATTCTATAGTATCCAATGACTCTATTACAAGGACAGTGAAGGCTCTGATCAGACTACAAGGACGCAAAGGCTGATCTGGACTTTTGCTGTCCGCATATCAGATGACACATTTTCTCATGGTGGGGCCCAGATATTTTTTTGTATTTCTTGAAGAAAACAGATGATTAAGGTACTCATTTGAACCACCTTGGTAAGACATTTCTGAGTGGCCACAACCTGTCCTCATTGAGAACTTGAAAAATATTAATACTTTTGAGGTGAAAAAAAAAAAAATATGTTTCCCCACAGCTTTTGTTTGTGCTGAGATTTAAAGGCTCTGACAACAATATTTTCAGTCATGTTGAGCCATCTCCAAGAGAGAGGGACAAAGAAAGAAGAATATGATTGATGAGATGTGAAAATGGCACCAACCCCTAAACTTGTTTCAAGCCAGTCAAGAACCCTCCTGCCAAAAGCTAGTGACGGTAGGGCCAACCCTCCAGACACTTCCCTTTTGTCTCTATAGACCAATACACATATCTTGCAGATCCAGATGAGATGGCTCTTAATGAGCCATCTCATCAGGATCTACACTGTTTGCCATTCTGTTACTGATTTTTGACTGAAACCCTTTTTGCAACAATGGATGTGTCCAAATTCAGAGATGGAAGAGTCCATGTCAGAAACTCAGGGTGAAAGTGTTAAGCAGGAAGGTGCACCACCCCACCACTCTCTTTTCCCAATGCTCACTACACGATGTTCCCAGTTAAAATGTACAAAGAATATCAAAGCTGGTGCCAGTTTTGTCCAAGGCTGAAAACAACAACCATGCCTATACATCATATGTGCATTGACTACCTCGACTTAACAAAGTTTGAACATTCCTTCTTGTAACTCTCCTCAACGGCATTAAGAATTGGTGTAAAATACCTGAAATTAAGATTACCATATAAACCTTAATAAAGTAATATATGCAGGGGTGAGAATAGTCACTAATAATCAATCCTGAAATCTAAAAAATCATTTCAAAAACTACTCATATTTTTCTTATTCTCAAGTATTATAAGGACACTCCCTCTTATCTGGAGCTATGCAACTAATAATCAGTTTAATAATAAGTTTTAAAGTTATTTCAGGCACATATTAACCCAAATAACTACTTTTGACACAAAAGGCTGGTCTTGTGAACAAGTGTAAAAGTGAAATTCCATGCTTAAATAGAGTTTTAAATCCTGATATCAGTAATGCTGGTTTCCCATCCGTATACATTTGTATATGGTACAATTGACTTAGTACTGCATCACCCTTTATGTTCATACAGAAACACCCGAGTACATTGTGTGGACCCAAATCAAAACTGCATATATGTGTTTTGACCAATATTCATTCACAAGAAATGATTCAGTAAAAAAACAAAAACACCACATAATCTGATCATAGTCTACACTGTTTGCCACTCATTCAGCAGTTTTCAGACACATCAAAAGGTGGTATAATAAACTTGTTTAAATTTTATGATAAGTACAGCGATTTGTTAAGATTCCCACTCTGTAGGGTAAATATAGTGACTTGTAAGCATTTCTTACTAAGAAACCCCTATATTAATTAACCCTTGTCCTGCTGAACCCGGATATACCCTGCCTTTACAAACAGTGTAGATCCAGATCAGTTGGCTTGAAGCCAACTGATCTGGATCTGCACTGTTTGTCATTAAGTATGTGAATTTATATCAACAATCTGGATCAAGTAATTTGATTGGCTGAAAGTTAGAAATGGGTGTGGCATCTTAAATCTTCAGCAGGACAAGGGTTAACCATTAAAGCGTCAATTAGAAACCCCTATATTAACCCTTAACGCGCCAATCACAACTAAAGCAGACGACAATTTTAATTATTCTTTTTTATTTTAAGAACTGAAAAATAAAATATAAAAATTTAAGAATGTCGTCTGCTGCACATTTTGCTTGGCTATTTAAGGGTCAATTTGCAAAAAATATCCTGTGGGCAAACTGTAGTATGGTAAAATGTCCTAATATTTGTATACCAAAGTTTCTGATAAAATAGCATATACAAACAATGGAGACCCAGATCAGACAGAAGGAGCAGTCTGATCAGGGTCAACACTGTTTGCGATTCCACTAATTATATTAAGAAATAGCTACATAAAAAGCAAAATTTAGTTCAAAAAGTATGGAATAATGTGTTGGAAATTTTAGGACATATACTGTATTATGACCAAACTAGAAGACCCCTAAAGGGGATGAATGCTCCCACTACTGTTAATTTGGCTTTGTAGATTTATCATTAGACCGTTTTCAGAATCTGTTTGTTTGTGTTAAGGTTTTACGGCCCAGTCAACCCAATGGGGCCATGTCGAGCGTGGTCAGTTTACCTAACCACACATTTACTGGGCAGGCTTAGTCATCCAAGGGGTTAACCAGTATTGTGCACATTCTTTTGCCAGAAACTGACAACTGCCCTTCTTGAATCAGCAGAAGGGAGAGAATGACTGTAGAAATATTTCATGATCAATCTCCACGAAAATGTTGCCGACCTCGGCGGGGGTTGAACCCGCAACCTCCTGGTCTGACTTAATGCACATGCTCAAGATGTATTCTTCCTATGGTGCAAGTTTCCAAACATGACCTTGAAATCTGTATGAGGAGTTGCAGAATCATGAACTCTGCTATTGCATGGTTATAAAGAAAAATTATTAAATAAATCAAGAGCATGTAATTCTTGCAATAATAGTTCGATCAAAGTTCTCTGACTTTCATGGATATGCTAAACCTATACCTTTTCTGTAGTGCTTCGTGAAAACTGAAGAAGTTGCAGACGCATGAATTCCACTTAAAGTGGCACAATTTCTAGGTGAATGAAGGGTATGTAACTCTCGCAATAAAATTTGATCGTATTCTGTGACCTTTATGCATATGCCCTGCCTATAGTCTTACTTTGCCGCAAGTTTCAAATCATTCTCTTGAAAATTGTAGAAGTTGCAGAGACACAAACCATACTATGCCATGTAGATAAGGAAAAATTTCAAAGTAAATCCAAGTAAATCTAGCAACAATAATTCCATCAGAGCTCAGTGGCCTTTAAGCACATGTCCGGTGTATAAGCTTACTTTGCTGCAAGTGTCAAATCATTAACTTTAAAACTGTAGAAGTTGCAGAGACACCAACCCTACTTATAATGTCATGTGTATAAGGCAAAATTTATAAGTAAATCTAGGGTATGTAACTCTAGCAATACAAAATTTGATTAGAGTTCTGTGACATGTATGCACATGCTCAGCTTATGTTCTTACTTTTCCGCAAGTTTGAAATTAACTTTAAACCTGTAGGAGAAGTTGCAGAGACACAAACCCTATTATGTCATGTGTATACCACAAATTTTCTAAGTAAATCAAGGGTACATAACTCTACTAATTATAATTTGATCAAAGTTCTGTGACCTTTATGCACATGGTCAGTCTATATGCTTACTATGGTGCAAGTTTCAAATCATTACCTTGAAAATTGTATGAGGAGTTGTGGAGACATGAAGAGTACAATAAAGAGTGACAGACGGACACATGGACATACGTATCATGAAGGGTAATTATATGCTCTCCTCCACTTCCAAGTGGGGGCATAAAAGTGGTTGTAATCAAATTGTAATACAGTGAACCCTCATTACAACGACAGCATTTGTTCCTAAAGATATTGCCACTAAAATGAATTTGCTGTTGTAAAGAATTCTCAATGAGTATAATGATATGCAACACATTTATTTAATTTCTTTATAAACCATATGTTTTGGATATTTGTTAGAATCACCTCAGTGAGGCAGTTCTAACAAATATCCAAAACATACGTTGATTAAAATATTGAATAATAATGCTACTGCATAATTACTGATGAACTGTCACCTTTAGGGAAATGGTTTCTGTGCTAGTCAAATTGTCAGTATAATGAAGTTTGTCGTTGTATTGAGCTCGTGTCAGTATAATGAGGGTTGACTGTACCTGGCTGAAAAATATTTCAGCCTGTAGCAGTAGACATATACACAATTTCTAAATAAGTGCTTATCATCCCTGGAAGTAAACAAGCAAATTCCATAGGGAATTTATGTCACCCGCCTTATTTTTATTTGAGCTGTTAAAAATGGGTAAGTTAACCAGAGGGCCATTGGTCCTGTATCACTTACTGAAGCAGGAAACCAGTGATAAAAAATAATTTCAGGATTCTGAAAAAAACGCATGCATATCTTCAGACCATCCTTAAAGCACCTGTAAAGTTTCAAAAGGATCAGCTGAAAACTGTGGTAGGAGTTACGGGGACAAGGTACCTACTCCCTATGCACTTCTGTAGCATTAGAACTCAAAAAATGTCTAAGTTAAAAATGCGGAAAATGTGATAAAAAATTATTTCAGGATTCTGAAAAAAACGAATGCATATCTTCACGCCATCCTAAAAACCCATGTAAAGTTTCAAAAGGATGGCCAAAAACTGTGGGAGGAGTTAAGGGTCGAGGTACCTACTCTCTATACACATCTGTAATATTAGAACTCAAAAAATGTCTAAGTTAAAAATGCGGAAAAAGTAATAAAAAATTATTTCAGCATTCTGAAAAATCCACATGCATATCTTCAGGTCATCCTAAAAGCCCATGTAAAGTTTCAAAAGGATCGGCCAAAAAACTGTGGGAGGAGTTAAGGGGACAAAGTACCTACTCCCTATAGATTTCTGTAATATTAGAACACAAAAAATGTCTAAGTTCAAAACGTGTAAAAAGGGATAAAAATAATTTCAGGATTCTGAAAAAAACACATGCATATCTTCAGACCATCTTAAAAGCCCCTGTAAAGTTTCAAAAGGATGAGACAAAAACTGTGGTAGGAGTTAAGGGGACAAGGTTCCTACTAAACATTTGGAATCATACACCATGCGACACAGAAAGCCGAAAACAGTGTTCCTCCGCTTTTCTTTGAAAAGGCGGGGGACAATAAAGCATCTGGATGACACAGTAGACTGCGCACTCAGTGAAATAAATTGTATGGTATACCCATTGTGCTTTATTCTGTGAAGTAGACATTTTTTTTGCTCTGTGCAGTATTTGCTCATGGTGATATCAGTAGACATTATTTTTGCTCTGTGCAGTATTTGCCCATGGTGATATCACAACATATATGAGAGAGAAAATATAAAACAAGATCCACCTAAAAGTGTAAAAGTTCTATCCCCCACCCCTCTATATTGCCTCACTCCTACCTCACTGACCTTACCCCACTCCCCTGTAAATACAGAAGTACATGTATAATGACAGTCAACTGAATTGTAGCTCTTCAGGACACCTGAGCCGAAGGCCCTGGATGAGCAATTGTGATCACTTGCCGTCAGGCCATCTGTCATCTGTCCACACCTTTGAACGACTTCACTGAAACCCCTGGGTCAATTTTCTTCTAATTTCACGTGGAGCCTTCTGTTAAAGGTGGGGTGTGAGTGAGGGTTGAAAATTTATACAAATGGTCTGGGTTGGTTGATTATGATGGCCACTATGCCCATATATGGTAAAAACACCTAAAAATCTTCAGAACCAAGAAAGCTTTATGGCTGAATCTTGGATAATAGCATCGGGACTCAAGGCCTACAAAGCTTGTTCAAATGATGATTATAGGTTGAACTTTTACCATTTTACGGTAATGGGCCAATTTGCATCCTTATACAAATGTATGGGGAAAATATTGAAAAATCATTTTTTTCGAAATGTATTAAAGACTAATGGCTGAAACTTACAAAATATGATTAAAGTTGTAAAAAGTTTTAGTTACAGTAAAAACTTTGTCCCCGAGGGGTTATATGCCTTTGCCCCTGGGCTATAAATGTGTAATCTTTAGAAGGTTTCTTGCCAACTGACCAATTTTCACCAGATTTCACATGGGGCCTTCTGTTGCCCATATACGGTAAACCTGAGAACTGAGGGTCCTGTAGCTCACCTGATACTATTCTGTTCTGAGCAAGCTTATGGTAACATTTTTAAAGAAAGAAACATACCAGTATGGTAGCTGGTACAGTTTGAAAAACCTTTGGTCTCTGTATCCTATAGTAACTTGGTACGGAATGTGGCTTTGATTAATTTGGAGAAACAGACACTTTACAATTCACTGACTCACTAATACAAGGCAAATATATTTTTATTTTACCTGGACCATCAAACTCATGCCAGACCAGGTCCTGAGGTTATAAAACTTTTTTCATGCTCAACTCAGCTGAGCATGAAATTTTTCATGCTAATAGATCTTAATTAATTTACTAGCGATTGAAATTCTTTCTTGCTAAACATAGCTGAGCATAAAAATTTCTCTGCTAATAAATATGAAAATACCAACTACTGTTGGCATTTTCCTATTCATGAGCAGAGAAAATTTCACGCTCAGCTGAGTTGAGCATGAAAAATGTAATATACCCTCGGGGCCAGTTCTCTCCCACACATACAACACTGCTATAAATACTTATATCCACAGACATTCAAAGTTTGTGACTTGGGCCATGCCATGCAAAAGTAAGTCAGTCCTTGGGCATACGTGGACAGCAAAAGCCCAGATCAGCCTGTGCATCCACACAGTCTGATCAGGGCCTTCACCGCCTGCTAATAGAATGGATACTACAGAAGGTATCAATCGAGAGTAAAGGACCAGATGATACTTTGCCCATGTGCAGGATGATCTGAATCTGCACATTTTGCATATTAGCAAGGGCGATTTTTTTTTTCGTTTGATGCTTGACGCAGCCCACTTGTACAACAAATACCACTATGTTACTGCCAGATAACACCTTAATCCTTAAAATGCCAAGAAAACCTGCATCTGAAAATGTCGTCCGTTTATGTTGTCTGCTGAATATTCTTGCACACTTTTCAAACCTGTTTTGGCATACAGGCAAACAGTGTGAACCCAGATCTGGGTCCACATTGTTTGCAAAAATGACTTGAAATCACAAGCAGATGACAAAGCAGAAGACAACTGTTGTGAAGGGCAGTTTAAGGGTTAATATCTAAATACCAAAGTCACTTGACTGAAAATTTTAAGATAGGTAGTCCTGCAATATAAACATTCTGTCTGTCCATTATGAGACTTCGGGCTTTCCAACTTTTTTATTCACTTTCTGCCTTCTCTTTCCAATTCCATGCCACCAAACTGGATATGTGTGCACAATCCTTTTCTCTTTTTATCACTTATTGCAACTCCCTTCATTTCATTTTACAGCAATACTAAATGCTTTCTTTCCCAACCCACAGCTTTATCAATCCTTAACCAACACCCAGGGTTGCGAAATTATCAAATTTTATTACTTCTCGACAAGTAATGATCAAAATCCACTTGTCCGAACAAGACTTACTTGCCAAAAAATTTACATTTGTCTGATTTCTCGAAGAAAACAAATTATGTTGTGGGTATTCATTGGAAGTACCTCAGTGAGGCACTTCTAATGAGTACCAACAACACGTTTTCTTCGAGAAATATAAAGAAAATAATGTATATCTCATATTCTGACTACTTCTCTTAGCTAGAGCTATCAAGTCCTTGTCCAAGGACTTCTCACTTGTCCTCAGGGAAATGAGATAAGCTGGACAAGTTGGGCATGGTATTTCCACAGCCCTGCAATACCGGTGAAATTTGCAAAACACATGATGCACACCAGCAAAACCACCACCAGTACCTGTTACAAGGGGCTGATCCCCTTCTATAACCCTCTTCCACAGTTGTTATTATTGGTTTAAATACACTGTAAAAGTAAAATGTACACTGAGCTCATACAATAATACAATACAGCAGCAGCTTCTGGTTCCTAGCTGCATTAAATCAAACAGAAAATTGAAACCAGAAGGTTAAATTTATACCTATACCTTGTATATTACAGTACCCTGTTTAACCCTTGTCAAGCTGAATAAATTAAGATGCTACGCCCACTTCTAATTTTCAGCCAATTTGTTTTTGATAGAAATTCACATAATATAATGACAAACAGTGCAGATCCAGATCAGTTGGCTTCTTCAGAAGCCAACTGATCTGGATCTACACTGTTTGCAAAGCAGTGTATATTCGGGTTCAGTAGGACAAGCGTTAATAACACTTTAGTTTTGTATCAAGGTTATGGTAGATAGCATATTAAAACTAATACCATTTGTTAGAGCTTGAATGTATTAGATAAAACCAAAACATTTAAAACATTAACCCATGTCCTGCTGAATAAATTAAGATGCCACGCCCATGTCTAATTTTCAGCCAATCGGATTACTTTATCCAGATTGCTGATATCAATTTACATACTTAATGGCAAACAGTGCAGATCCAGATCTGGATCTACACTGTTTCCAAAAGCAGGATATATCCAGGTTCAGCAGGACCAGGGTTAACTGTACATCTTTACCCTTAAATCACCATGAAAAAATGTTGAGGCAAATGACACTGTTTTTTTTTTTCTTTTTCTTTTTTTTTTTTTCAGAGAAAATAAGACTTCATATTTCATATAAATTGTCTGTCTAGCAGACAAATTACAATGCAAAGAAAGCCAAATCACATGAAATGTGAAGCCTTATTTTCTTTGAAATATATGTATAAAAAAATATCAGAATGATGTGGTTAGCGATTTAAGGGTTAGCCCATGGCCTGCTGAACCTGGATAAACCCTGCCTTTGCAAACAGTGTAGATTCAGATCAGTTGGCTTCTGAAGAAGCCAACTGATCTGGATCTGCACTGTTTGCCATTCAATAAGTGAAATTATATCAACAATCTGGATCAAGTAATCTGATTGGCTGAAAATTAGAAGTGAGCGTAGCATCTAAATTTATTCTACAGGACATGGGTTAAACTAGCCATTTTGATAGTTAGCACACCATTTTAATGAACATTCTCAAGTTAAAAGGCTTTATAACATATGCAGATCTACAGTCTGAACATGTTTGCTTATGCAATATTTTAAACTCAGTATTTAAGAATAAATCTTCCCTTAACATACAAGCACTACAAAAATATATCACTCAAATAGGATTGAAATCTTAGTTAATTATTAAAGACTGCTGTTAAATTACATGATTATAACTGTAAATGAAGCCTTCACTGTCCACATATGCCTGAAGACAGGTTTTCACATGGCACTGCCCATATTACAATAAATTCAAAAATTTTCTATTATCATATTATTAAAATATAATGACTAAAATTTAAAAAAAATATTTCTACCTACTCAAATCTTAACAGGGCAGTCTATTCTTTGGATTATGTTTTATTTTGTTAGCTGTTTACTATATCAAATATGTAACAATTTTATTTTCAACTTTTTACTTAAAAATAAATGCAGGCCTGGAAAAGTTCTACACCTGGCAGCCCAGGATGTTTGAAACTTGGTTTGCAAACTTGAAATCAGTTCTGTAATAGCATTATGAATAAGAGCTGTTGCAGGACAGAATAGCTTGCCTGAATTGAGTGTTGCTTCTAAAATCTTTAATCCAAAACTTTAACACAAAAATTTTTCTGTTCATGACCTTGACCTCAAGGTCACTCATGTGGGTCAGGATGGTACAGCATAGCACTTCAGATGAGTATCTTGTTTGTTTGTGTTGAGGTTTTACGGCCCAGTCAACCCAATGGTGTCATGTCGAGCGTGGTCAGTTAACCACACGTTTACTGGGCAGGCTTAGTCCTCTAAGCGGTTAACCAGTATTGTGTACATTCTTTCGCCAGAAACTGACAACTGCCCTTCTTGAATCAGATCAGTATCTAAAATCGGGTCAAATATACAAAAAAAAAAAAAAAACTACTTCCATCCAGGGACATAAGGAGATACAGCCTTTTAAAAACTTTATCAAAAAACTTTAGTCAATGCTGACACCATGGTGACAAAGGCTGGCTAATCAGAGCTGAAAAGATAATCAATTATCAATCCTGCCAATGTGATCGTTAATCAATTAGTAATCAATGCAGATTTGGTCATAATTTTACTTGTTTGTCTAAGCATGACTTTTACCATATGTTATACTTTACTGTATGTATTTTTGTCAAACAGGCCTGAGCAAACAGTGTAGACCCAGATGAGACGCCATGTCTCATCAGGGTCTACACTGTTTGCCACTCATCCAGCTATTTTAGACACAATAGTGGGTAGTAAATTGCACTTTTTCAAATTTTAGATAAAGTATGGTAAGGAAGTGAAGTGTCTGAATACTGAAGGTAAATATGGAAAAGTAACATACAGAAATCAAATAAGCGATTATTAGCAAATCTGTAACGATAATCATTTTTGTGGAATTTATCGATCAATTAATCGATTATCTGATTATCGGTGCCAGCCTTCATTGTGACTGCAATAGTTCTATGTGTTCTGTGCCAGCCTTCATGGTGACTGCAATAGTTCTATCTGTTCTGTCCTATAGTGAAGCTAAAAACGAAAATCAGGCCTGGACAAATCCTACACTCGGAGGTTTGAATTTTGCCTTGATATCATTTCTGTAACAGTATTATGAACAATCGAATAAAGGAACACAATGTCATATATACATAGGTTACCAAGGTATATTAACAGTTCTATCAGCAAACAAGGAAGACCCTCAACAGACCAGTCACCTGCAAGTTACACTATACAGTAACACTTCAATGACTAAAACACATGTCTCATTTACCGTGGCTGATTTGAACTCATTTTTTGAGTCCTTAGGTAATTCTTCTGATAGCATGTCAAGTAAACAAACATTCAGGGATAATTTGGGGAAATAAATATATTTTATCATGACAATGTATGTTGTCTGTACTTATTAGAATCACCTCATTCAGGCAATTCTAATGCATATACCTAACATACCATTATTTTAGAGAAGATCGAAAAAACATTCCTAAATTATCCTCATTTGTCTCCTGATCTGGCGCTGTGAATAACCCTTAGTGGCTCAAAATATTCATGTCTAGAACAAATTTCCATGGTTCCGAAGGTGTTTGAGTCACTGAAGTTCAACTGTATCTGCATTGCACACACAAAACATAATGGCTTTTTTAACTTGACAAGGCACACACTGTTGTAAGTACAAACCTGGTGTTTATAGCTTTTCCTCTTGGAGTACTGTTTTCGATAGGGGCAGGACTAAATACTATAGTGCTTATAGAAGATGCACTACTTGACTGGCTGACCGAACGGTGTGTCGCAAGTTTAATCGGTCGTTTGTAAAGCTTTTGAAGATATGAGGAAGAAGCACTGTATGAAGAAAGGTGAGGATATTGGATCAAAATTAGTCATTAAAAGTGCCAATCACACTGCAGCAGACGACATCTGGAAATATTTTTTTTTTTTTTTTTTTCAGAGAAAAATGAGGCTTGATATTTCATGTGAATCATCTGCTGGGCAAGCCTTACTTTCTCTGAAAAATATCTTTTTTTAAAATTTAGAATGTCGTCTGCTACAATTTTGCTTGGCCTTTTAAGGGTTAGGAAGAGTCAGATCAAAGAAAATCAGATACTGGCCTTGCAGCAAAAGTTGAGAACAGTCCAAATGACAACAATGTGGATTTACCCTAAATATTTGGACAACTAAACTCCTAATAATACTGATCCTAAAATTTGAACAGGTCCATTTGAGTACCTGATGAAAAGTTTAACCCATTCATGCTAAGTGGACTTTGTTACAACTCTTTGGACAGGTCAATTTCAAATAGAAGGGGTGTTCAGTTGGTTTTTATAATTACTATGTTTTATAGAAAATCCTGTACTTAATACAAACAGTGTAGACCCAGATCAGATACCACTGAATGCAGCGTCTGATCTGGGTCCACACTGTCTGCCAGTCTCCCTTATATGGGATAAACTGATGGAATGATGTCTACTAATGAAACGGCAAACAATGCCGCAGTGTTTAATCTCAGGCACATCTGTCCAAATATTTAGTGTAAATACCGTAGTGACAGTTCTTGCTGACAAGATGACCACATAATTTACAAAGCTCCAAGTTAGATGAAATTCGGAATTACGTTTGTTATTTTCTGACTACAATCATGTACTTGTTTAACCTGGAGCCTTGTATTTATCACTTTGATCTGACTCAAATTAACCTTTAACCCTTAAACTGCCAATCACAACAACTGTCATCTGCTTTGTCATCTGCTTGTGATTTTAAAAGTCATTTCTGCAAACAGTGTGGACCCATATCAGACTGCTCCTAAAGGAGCAGTCTGATCTGGGTCCACATTGTTTGCCTGTATGCTAAAATAGGTTTGAAAAGTTTGCAAGAATATTCAGCAGACGACATAAACAGACGGCATTTTCAGATGCAGTTTTTCTTGGCGTTTTAAGGGTTAAAGTGCTAAACAACTACAGCAGAGGACATTCTGAATACAATTCATGCAACTCATCTCTGAAAAAAAATAAAAAAATAACAATAATCAAAATGTCCTCTGCTGTAGTTGTGAATAACACTTTAAGAGTTAAGGTTATTTTTATACGCTGTAAAAGTAAAATTCTGTAAGGACTATATCAGCTAAAATCTGGACACAGCCACAGAAATCCAAGATGCCTGGTTTCTGTGCAATGATGCAATTGTCTAGATAAATATTCTGTGGCTGCATTCAATAATAAATCTACATGTTAGATTAGAAATCCGTGCACATATTAGAAACTACTGTAAAATACTTCGAAAATGTTCAGGAAATCCGTATGAGATACATAACCCTTAAAGTACTAAGCAAATTTGTAGCAGATCATGTTCTAAAACTGATATTATTGCATAAAAAGCAGTGCCGCACGTTATTAACAGCCGTGCATTAACCGGCGAAAAGCCGTGTATTAACAAGGCAATTCACGCGCTGTTAATGCATGGCTATGCAACTTTCAATATGCTCATACCAGGGACACAGAACTGCTGCCGTCACGAGATGTGTACTGCCCTGCCCCAGAAGGAGCATAGTCAGTGGAAATAGCGTTCGCACAACATCGGTGAAAAGGCGGAACTAAATAGTGCAAGACGCAAAATGTAGCAAATGTTCAGTTTTTATGCAATAATAGTGATCAAACACGGTTTTTCAATGCATTAACATTCGCCAGGTCCCTCCAGAGGTGTTGAAAACTGCGGCCTTTGGCCTCGGTTTTCAACACCTCCCACGGGACCTGGCGAATGTTAATTCATGAAAAACCATGTTTGATCCCTATATTATTATTTTTTCAGAGAAAATAAGACTTGAGATTTCCTGAGAAATTTCTGCTAGGTAAGCCTGTAATTTTCTTTCTTTTTTTTTTTTTAAAGTGTCATCTGCTATAGTTATGATTAGCACTTTAACAGTTTAACAGTTACCATGCTATCGACAAATTCAACAGATGACAAACTGATGACTTGTTTCCTTATTTTTTCCTAGAAGATACGATACACACTTCACGAAAATTGGCTCCTAAGGAGACAATTTGCAAGAAGTGTTAGATCATATTTTTAGAAAAAATAAAGATTATTTCAAAATGTCTTCCGATGAAATCTTTATCCAGCATGCAAAGTGTTAAGGTTAACCCTTGTCCTGCTGAACCCTGATATACCCTGCCTTTGCAAACAGTGCATATCCAGATCAGTTGGTTTCTGATGAAGCCAACTGATCTGGCTCTGCAATGTTTGTCATTCAGTATGTGAATTCGTGTCAACAACCTGGATTAAGTTATCTGATTGACTGTCAATTAGAAATGGGCACGGAATCTTAATTTATTCAGCATCACAAAGGTGTCTAGTGCCAGTAAGGAATGTAACTGATAACATCTAAAAAAAAATAAGTATCCAGACAGATGTTTTTCTTATTTCTCAACGAAAACATTTGTTGTTTCATCACGAAAACATACCTATATAATTTTGATCCCCTTAAACCCCATTTTTATTTCATAAAACAAGGCAAGGCAGTTCTAATGAGTACCCACAATCTATGTTTTGAGTAGAAATATGAAAAATATCAGAATTTTTATATGAAAACTTTCAGTTTTTTGGTGGTGAAATTTTCAATATATTTGAATAGGCGCATTTTCGTAATGGTACTCACAAGATAGGTTTTCGTGAAGAAATAGGAAAAATATCAATACACCACAACCTCTTTATAACACTATTCTTGGGGTCCATAGCATAAACTGTGTTAGTTAAACAATCGTGTTGTATCCAAACAAAAATGTATAGATTATATTGAAAAATGACCATTTATGGTCATTTTTCAATATAATCTATACATTTTTGGGATCCATCTTTGAACCGTGTTAGATACAAAACCGTGTTATAACGAACCGTGTTATAAAGAGATTGTGGTGTACTTTTTTGTTAAAAAAAAAAAACGAACTTATGGAAGTTATGAAAATAAGGATTGACATTTATTTCTGTTTCCAGAGCAAAACAGCACACACCTGCTGAGAATGTCCTGGAGTGCACAAGGCAGGAGACTTTTTAAAAAGAATTTCTGTTTCAAAGTTTTGCATTTAGGTAAAACTACAGTCAACTCTCGTTATCTCGAATTCCAAGGGACTCTCTGTAATACTTCGAGATATCAGTATTTCTACATATCAGATTTGCAGAATTGAGGAAAAAATAATTCGATTAAGCACATTTAACAAATATATATGTAATTGGACTCTTGAAATTAGCGATATAATGAAAATATTGTGTTTTCCACAATATTTTTTACATGTTGTTAGATTTTCATGTTTAGGCAGGGACCAGATTTTCACTTCGAGATACGCGGTTATTCGAGATAAGAGAGGTCGAGATAACGAGAGTCAACTGAATATGTATATACTAGGTAAACAAAGAAACCAGAATAATAAGTAAATATATCTTCACTGCATAGCTCTAGATAAGAGCAGGTATTAGGTTAATGTTTTTCTTAGGCCTAAAAGAATTGTTCTGTTTCTGATTTTGTTTGTTTGATTTGGGCTTAATGTCGCTTTCAACAATCTTTCAGTCATATTGTGATAGTGTCTGGATGTGGCAGGGAGCTCAGTGCTCATTTTTAGAGTGCTGCCTCACTGAAATATCACACCCCAGACACTATGACATGATATTCCACCAAGTCACATTATACTGACACTGAGCTGACCAGTTCTAGCTCTAATTTCTTAATGCTGAGCGCCAAGCGAAAGAGCAGCTAGTACCATTTTTAAAGTCTTTGGTATGACCTGGCCGGGGATCGAACCTGCAACCTCCTGGTCACAACGCTCACAGATGAGCCACTGTGGCGGTCTCTGTTTCTGATTTCCCCAACGGCTGGTCAAAATAATATATGCCGACTGTAATTTGGTTTTGCAAATGATAGAAAAAAAAAGTCTGCGACCGATCCAGACACCACATTCCAGACAAGAGTCTGTACTGTTTACTAATTACCCTTTTGGGGTCCCCAGACTAAAATGATCTGATAAGCCATTTTGTGTTCGCCTGAAATAAGTTTGATTTGATTTTGGAGTTTTACGGCCCGCTCAAAACAGTTCAGGTTATGCAGAGCCTGAAAAGAAGACTGCTACTATAGATGAGCCTGGAACTAAAGATGATCAAAATGTGTGGATCTCTAAGACCCACACATCCTGACACCGGTCTCAAGTATGAGTGTCAAACTGTATCAAATATCTTCAAAAATTGCCATACCTTTTGGGTATTTAACGCTTAGCATGCTGGATAAAAATTTCAGCAGATGACATTTTGAAATATTTTTCTTTTTTTATTTAACCCTTGTCCTGCTGAATAAATTAATTTGCCACGCCCATGCGCTTCTAATGAGTACCCACAACATATGTTTTCATGGAGAAATAAGAAAAATATGTGGACATCGCTTCTTATCTAGAGCTATGTATAATACTATGTATAATAAATGTCATGCTATAAACTATTATTATATTTCATGCAACAAACTAAATATTAACCCTTAAAATGTCATTCAAAATTGTAGCAGACCATATTCTAATTTTTTCTGTGAAAATAAGCTAACATTTCATGTGAATTGTCTGCAGCAAGCCTTATTTTCTCAGAAAAAAAAATTAGTCTGTCCTCTGATGCTATTGTGACTAGCTATTTAATGGTTAACTTCAAAGCATGCTGATGGCAGAATAAGCTAGCAATAAATGAGTATGAATTTTATAAAAAAAAAAAAAAAAAAAAAAAATCCCAGAAAACGGTCTTTTGTTTGTTTTGTTTTGTTTATGTTGAGGTTTTACGGCCCAGTCAATCCAAAGGGGTCATGTTGAGCGCAGTTAGTTTACCTAACCAATACTTTTCCTGGGCAGACTTAGTCCTCTAAGCAGTTAACCTGTATTGTGCACATTCTTTTGCCAGAAACTGACAACTGCCTTTCTTGAATCAGAGGAAGGGAGAGAATGACCCTAGAAAATAGTTCATGATCAATCTCCATGAAAGAATGTTGCCGACCCGATGGGTGTCAAACCTGCAAAATCCTGATCACCAGTCCGATGCGCATCCAACTGAGCCACCAAGGCCAGGCAGAAAACAGACTGACCATTTCATTCAAGACATCTCCAGCATTTCACTGGGATTATCTGAAAAGATGTGTAATTTTTTTAAAAAAATTCCGAAGCCCTCATTTCAGGGGAAAAATAAGGAATTTCTTTTTTTTTTTCAAATCCACTACTACTATTTAACCCTTTCAATCCATAACTATATGTATTTGTATTTATAATATATTTATTATTTATAATATTGGGACTCTTTCTTCTTTGAATTTAGACAGGTTCTTTATTTCAGAAAGAAATGCAGAAAGAAATGTTTTTATAAAAAGAAAAATAATAATAATAGGGAACAGTACCATTCATTATGTGGCAGTCAGTTATGAGTCATCCTCATGTTGAAGTTTGCAAAGGTTTAACTCTTTCGGTGCCAAATTTCAGACTACATTTGTCGTCTGCATTTTTTTTTTTTAACAAACTATCGATTGGAAAGAAGTTTACATGTAAAGTTTGAAGACTGAATGTCAAACAGTGTAGATCCTGATGAGGCAGCTCATTATGAGCCATCTCATCAGGATTTATGCTGTTTGCAAAGCCTATAATTATCGCCTGTAGCAGTGAAAGAGTTAAGGAGAATTAATCCACTTTCAAGGGAGGGAGGCAACTCTGTCAACATTCTAACACCCTTCTGGAAACGAGTCAACTCTAAAAGGTAACAATTTTCTCTTCTTGATAGCAAATTATTTCCTTTTAAAGTAGACCCATTTTTGGAAGGGGTCTGATATTCAGGAAAGCAAACAGGGAGTCACAAAAGTTCTCCATTTTCAAAAATGGCAAAAATCTGCCAAAGTAGGAAGATCTGAATCTGCACATTTTGTGCATATTTGAGAGCACTTGACTGAATGAGTTGTTTTAAGGGCGGTCAACACATTAGGGTCATGTCAAGCACGGTCAGTTTACCTAACCACACTTTGCTTGTGCAGACTTAGTACTCTAAGCTGTTAACCGGTACCTGTGCACATTCTTTCGCCAGAAACTGACAACTGCCCTTCTTGAATTAGTGGAAGGGGGAGAATGACCGTAGATAATATATTATGATTAACCTCCACAAAAGAATGTTGCCAGACCCGGCAGGGATCAAACCTGCAACCTCCTGCTCACCGGTCAGAGGTGTATCCAACTGTGCCATCAAGACCGCAAAATTGAGGGCACTTTTTTGCTTGACGGGATCCATATGTTTTGCGTCTTTGCTAGATTGAAAGGATTAAAGCAATATGCTTAATCTACAATGGCATAAAAGCAGACCTACTGTGAAAAGCAACATAAAGTGTACAAGGAAACAGTCTTACATATATGAAACAGAGAAGGAAAGACATACTCTCATATTCTTTATGCGGCCTTGTCACTGAAACAACAGTAGATCATGAAACAAAATACTACAGTCGACTCTTGTTATCTCGAAGTCCAAGGGACTCTCTGAAATACTTCGGGATATCTGTACTTCAGATATCAACGTATCAAATTTGCAGAATTGAGGAAAAACTAAATCGAACAACCACATTTCACAAATGTAATTTGACTCCTGAAGTAAGAGATATAGTGAGAATATTGTTGAAATTGCTCCATAAGAGCTATTTCTCCTCTTTTCCACAATAAACTGTTACCTGTTGTTAGATTTCCATGTTAAAACAGGGACCAGATTTTCTTTTTGAGTTAAGTGTTTTTTTCAGATAAGCAAAGTTGAGATAACAAGGGTCGACTGTACTTACAATGGGCAACCTTCAGCAAAAAAGTGCCTTCGACCATGCACAGCATGTGCACATTAGATCATCCTGCACATGCACAAAGTATTATCCAGGCCTTTGCTCTCCATTCATACATTATGCAGTATCCAATGGGTTCTGTTAACAAACAAGGAAGGCCCTGGGCCCGAGGTTATAAAACTTTTTTCATGCTCCACTCAGCCGAGCATGAAATTTGTCCTGCTAATAAATCTCAAATTACTAACAACTGTAATTTTTTTAGTGCCATAGCTGAGTATGAAAATTTCTCTGCTAATAAATATGAAAATGCCACTAAAGTTGGCATTTTCATATTTATTCGCAGAGAAAATTTCATGCTGAGCTGAGTTGAGCATGGTCAGACTGTGTGGATGGTCAGGCCTTCTCTGTCCGCATATGCCCGGAAGACACGTTTTCACATGGTGCAGCCCAAATGGTCTTCATATATAGTACACAGGAGTCTTAGGTTATTTTAGGACAAAACATATGGTATTTTTATATTTCTTCATGAAATCATACATCAAGGAACTCATTAAACTTTACCAGTCTCTTTGAAATTTCAGCAGACAACAAATGAATAATTTTTCATTTCTTATCTTTTTTTTTATTTTTTCCTTTGGAGACAATTTGCATGGTATGTCAGTATATTTTCTGGGAAAAATATGAAAAATATTTCAAAATGCTGTCTGTCAAGTTTTTACCCAGAATGCTAAGCATTAAATCTCTGCAATGCATATTTTTGTGAAGAAATCTGAAAACTTGAACCCTATACAGGATATTCATAAATGAAGGCACAATTCAAGTTGTACACAATGTACCACTTCAGCAATTATCTCATTATATACCAGGGTCCGGTTGTTCAAAGCGTCGTTAGCTTAACGAGCTCGTTAAGGGTCATTTCGTTAACTGTTCTAGCGGATTCAATACACAATATTCTGATATTTTTTGCTGAAAAAATGTGAGTAGCTTTTGCATTGCAAAAGCTACTCACATTTTTTCAGCAAAAAATTTCAGCATATTCGTGTATCACTCGATGTAAATTTTAACGAGTCGTTAACTAACGACGTCGTTAGTTTTGAACAACTGGGCCCAGGATAAGTCAATATATGCGAGGAATAATAGTCATGATATACCAGGAACAATAGTCACAATATAGGGTGATTAATAGTCACACTATCACTGGAACAATAGTCAGAATACAGTAGGATTATTAGTCACAATATAGTGGCATCAACAGTCATAATATAGTGGCATCAATAGTCACAATATAGTGGCATCAATAGTCACAATATAGTGGCATCAATAGTCACAATATAGCGGCATCAATAGTCAGAATACAGTGGGATCAATAGTCACAATATAGTGGCATCAATAGTCACAATATAGTGGCATCAATAGTCACAATATAGTGGCATCAATAGTCACAATATAGTGGCATCAATAGTCACAATATAGTAGCATCAATAGTCACAATATAGTGGCATCAATAGTCACAATATATCCGAAGCAATACTAGTCATAATATAGTGGGAACAATAGTCACAATACAACAATAACAACAGTCACAATACAATGGGATCAACAGTCAATGGGAACAATAGTCACAATATAGTGGGATCAACAGTCACAATATAACAGGAACAATAGTCACAATATAGTGGGATCATCAGTACAATACATGATTATCAATAGTCACAATAAAGTGTGATCAATAGCCACAATATACCATCAACAATAGTCACAATATATTGGGATCAATAGTCACAATATAGTGGGATCAAGAGTCACAATATACCAAGATGAATAGTCAGTACCAAGCAGGAACAAGAAAATACAATATGCCAGGACACCGTCATGATAGTCCAGTAACAAAATATATACATAACAAAAAAATAGTCACAATATACTAGGACCAATAGTCACATTATAAAGGAGTCAATACATAGCAGGAAAAACAATCATGATAAACCAGGAACAGCAGTCATAATATTCGGTAGTGAGAGTATAACAGGAACAATACACAGCTACAGATAAGATGCTTATTTTCAATCAAAAAGTTATCATAGTTTTCTTATTTCTCCATGAAAACATTTGTAGTGGATACACATTAGAAGCACCTCATTAGTACCCACAACATACATGACTGATTTTGTTACGGGTTTTACAGCCCAGTCAACCCATCAGGGTCATGTCCAGCTGGTCTGTTTACCTAACCACTTTTCCTGGGCAGGCTTAGTCCTCTGTGTGATTATCCAATATCTGTACACTTTCTTTCACCAGAAACTGACAACTGCCCTTCTTGAATCAGAAGAAGGAAGAGAACGACCGTAGAAAATATACTATGATCAATTTCTATGCAAGAATGTTGCCGGACAAGGTCTGGATCGAACCTGTGACCTCTTGATCACCAGTCGGATGTGTATCTGATTCAGCCACACACAACATACATATTTCGTGGAGAAAAAAGAACAATATTTTGCAGATACCCCTTTTATCTGGAGCTATGCAATAATCACATTATAGAGGGATCAATAATAATCAGCAAGAAAAAATAATCATACACATGTACCAGGAATAGCATTCATGGAATTCCAAAACAACAGCCACAATATACCAGGAAAAACAGCCAATACCTATCCTACCTGTGGTCACTTTAAAGTTCAAAACTTTTCTGCCTAAAAGTTACAAAAACAATATTTTACAGTGAAAACATCACCCCAATATGGAGCCTGCCCTGACAATGAAAGACAAACGACAAGAAATCTACTAAACAATTCAGAAAAGCGAACAATACAGAAAAACCTGGAAAGATCAAAACTGAAATGTAATTTATCAACAAAGAACATAAATTTGTAACTGAAGCACACCAACAAAAGCCTACATGTACATTATCACAAATATGAATTTGTGACTTTCTTATCACTTTAATCATCATTAAAGCACCATTTAAATTGCAGCAAACAATATTCTAATTACTTCTTTTTCTGAGAATACTGGCCTTGGCATTTCATGTGAGTCATCTGCTGATACACATGAATACCTAGCCTCATTTTCTATGAAAAATAAAAGAAATAATTTTAAACTGTTGTCTGCTGCTGTTTTCTTGGTAAGTTTTGACAGAGACTGCATGATGTAAAAGCCAGTTCTAAGTATTTGTGATAATGTAGCATTTCTTTTAACCCTTCTCTTGCTGAACATGACAGCCCTTGTTTTAGCAAACAGTGTAGATCCAGATCAGTTGGCTTCTAATGGCCAACTGATCTAGATCTGCACTGTTTGTCATTAAATATGTGAATTTCTATCAAAAAACCCAAATCAAGTAATCTGATTGGCTGGAAATTAGAAGTGGGCATGGCATCTTAATTTATTCAGCATGAGAAGGGTTAAAGTAGGTCAATGTTAAAATCTCAAATACTGACATCTCCAATTTCAAAGTCGGTCCAGAGAATCTGCAAATGATGCTGCCCTGTAAATCACCAGAATAATATGAGCTTCACATATACAAATGAATACAGATTCTATCACATCTAGGTATTATGTATGTAATCTCTAGATATCATGTATGTAATATGTTGATATTACGTTTGTAATGTCTAAGCATTATGTATTTAATGTTTGGTATCACGTATATCTAGGTATTAAGTATGTAATGTCTAGGTATTAAGTATGTAATGTCAAGGTATTATGTATGTAATGTCTATGTATTACACATGTAATATCTCGGTATTGTGTATGTACTGTCTAGGTATTATGCATGTAATTTCTAAGTATTATGTAGGTAGTTTGTAGGTTTTATGTATGTCTAGATATTGTGTACTTTGTTTGTTTGTGTTGAGGCTTTACAGCCCAGTCAACCCAATTGTGTCATGTCAAGCACGGTCAGTTTACCTTACCACACGTTTACTAGGCAGGCTTAGTCCTCCAAGCAGTTAACCAGTATTGTGCACATTCTTTCGCCAGAAACTGACAACTGCCCTTCTTGAATCAGCGGAAGGGAGAGAATGACCGTAGAAAATATTTCATGATCAATCTCCATGAAAGTATGTTGCCGACCTTGGCGGTGGTCGAACACGCGACATCCTGGTCTCCAGTCGGACGCGCATCCAACTGAGCCACCGAGCTATTATATATGTAATGTGCAGCTACTATGTATGTAATGCATAGGTATTATGTATGTGATGGCTAGGTATTATGTATGTAATGTTAAGTATCATGTATGTAATGTTTGGTATTATGTATGTAATGTCTACTCACTTTTCGACATCGTTTGGAATGACATTTTCATATTGGAAAAAAAATATTGAAGCATCCATGTATGATATACCATAGGGTTACATAACTGAAATATTTTATCATCCTTAAAAACTGCATTTAGATCTCAGATTTTGCTTGATAAAACAATTATTCTTATCTTTAGCCCTGATGTCAGACTTTCCATTGTTTACTTCCCTGATTCAAGAAGACATCGTTGCTCCGCAACATCATCACCAGAATAATTCCATTCTCCTAAAGGCATGTTATAGCATCTGCTTATATATAATACTATTTTTACTTGCTAAATTATGTTTATTTTGTTACAGTTGTCAATAATCATATAATCCCTTTCAAAAATCTTAAACTCCAGTGTGATCTTTATTCTCGTGAATAAAAAACTGCTAACAAGGCTGGAAGAAAACTCCCACATTCTAAATAGTGTGATCCTGAATTTCATCATGGAAAACCTGGTGGCCATATTTGTGTCAGCAAGATGCTTTCTGTTTGCATTGCACAAATGTATTTAGACAAGTTTTGAGATTGGAAGGATAATCCTAAAAAGCATGGAGAAATTCGAAAACGACAGAAGAAATAGATCTCAGTCAGGTAGGATTTTAAGATGTTTTTGTTTTATTTTCAGTTTAACATAGTGAAAACGTATTTCCATATGATGTCGAAAAGTGAGTAGACATTACATACATAATATCAAACATTAGATATTATGTAGTATGTGTGTAGGTATCATGTATGTATTGTCTAGGTATTATGTGGGTAATGTCTAGATATTATTGATGTAATGATTAGCTATTATGTGTGTTATGTGTAGCTATTATTTAATGTCTAGATATTATGTATGTAATGTCTAGGTATTATGTATGTAATGTATGGCTATTATGTACCTAAAGTCTTGGTATCATGCATGTAATGTACTGTCTAGGTATTATGTCTAGCTATTAACTGTCTCGGTATTATGTAATGTGTGGCTATTATGTATGTAATGTGTAGATATAATGTATGCAATGTCTAGGTATTATGTATGTATTGTCTAGGTATTATGTATGCAATGTCTAGGTATTAAGTATGTAATGTCTAGGTATTATGTATGCTATGTCTAGGTATTATGTACGTAATGTCAAGGTATTATGTATGCTATGTCAAGGTATTATGCATGTTATGTCTTGGTATTATGTATGCAATGTCTAGGTATTATGTACGTAATGTCTAGATATTATGTATGAAAATGTTCTGTCTGATCACACCATGCCAATGCACTTGAGATAAGGAATTTTCTTTTTGTCTTGGCTTATTTGTTAATGCATAATGAGGACAAGAGCTATAGCTTCTTCAAGTTCTACATATGAATATATCAGAAACTGGTTAAAGTCCAATACTGACAGTTTAAAAGACAGGCTGATAAAGAACAGATTCCAAAAATAGTTTATTATGCTAGCAAGCAAATATCTATATACAAAATGAAAAGTCAATCTTGGCTATATGCTGGGGATATCTGGCTAGTAGCATCATCAAGTGTTTATAAATATAAATACAATTCAAATAAATAAATAAAATTGTGAATTTAATTGTAAGAATGTTACAGTTATGCTTACGAAAGCATACAATTAAGCAAAGTATAATGGTAGGCTTAACACATAACTGTGACAATGACAGACAGTTCTTTTCCCAGTACAATACTGGTTTATGAAAACTTGACAGAACATCACAAAACTTTCTACACAAGCTAAAAGATTGTTTTGTCAAGCATACAAGACGGGCAGAAAAATAAAACCATAAGAAGGAAACAGCTTCATTAAAAGTCAGCATTCAGGGCCCAGTTGTTCAAAGCGTCGTTAGCTTAACAAGCTCATTAAGGGTCATTTCAACTGTTTTAGCGGATTCAATATACAATATTCTGATATTTTTTGCTGAAAAAATGTGAGCAGCTTTTGCACTGCAAAAGCTACTCACATTTTTTCAGCAAAAAATTTCAGCATATTTGCGTATCACTCAATGTAAATTTTAACGAATCGTTAACTAAGGACATCGTTAGTTTTGAAAAAACTGGGCCCAGGCTTTTCATGTGTAATAGTCTCACAATCTATTAACAATTCATTGACATTCATAGCCTTTATTTCAATAGAGTGTACATTAGTACAGAAGAAATCTGACAGAAGAGAGTGACCTATTCTAGCAAGCTATAAACATACATCTACTGACAAAGATGACTACAAAACTCTACCAACTGACAACTTCAATAGTTAATCTATGCTTACCTGGTTTTGATAGTGGCTTCTTCCTTATGTTTAGAGACAGGTGCACTAAGTAACCTTGGCTCTCTAAAACTGTGGCAACTGGAATTTGGTGGGTTCCACTAAATACAGAGAAAATTTCTTAATGTCACACAGTGTTAGAAGGTGTTTATTAATTTTATTTAGCTTGTCATCAAAGTTAGACATCTTACATGTTGATATCCTAACAATCAACACAATAATAGGGGAAAAGAAATGTCCCATAAAAAATGACATAAAAGATGAATTCAATAGGTTAGCATTTTAATCAAACCCACAAAGGCTACATAGGTTTCAACAAATTTAAGTAGTATAAGACTTCAAGCCAAAAAACTTGTGCTTTCTGTGTCTTCATTTGTGAAGTGGTGTATACGTTAGTGTTGTTCTGATGATCGATTTTGTCGCCCAGTCACTGATGACAGGAAAGAAATTTCTTTATTGACTGATCAGAAAATTCCATTTTTAGGAAAACATTTTTCTCACTTTTCGATAAAACATTTTTCTCAACTGATATTACTAATATTTTTCTTATTTTGCCATGAAAATGTATGTTGTGGGTACTCACTAGAAGTGCCTTGCCACAGTACCTCTAATGAGTATCCACAACATGTTTTCGTGAAGAAAAAAGTTGCTGAGGCACTTCTAATGAGTACCCACAACATACATTTTCATGGATAAATAAAAAATATTATGTGGATACACCATCTCATCTGGAGCTATGAATAAGTACCTGCAAGAGGGCTAAAAAAGAATGAATATATTTTCTACAAGTCGACAATTTGTTGATGCTCAGTAGGTTTTACAAAATCAATGATCGACTATGTAATTCTGGCCATTTCCCAACACCAGTACCTATTGTAGTATTAATCAAGCAGTATAATGGGCTGAGTGGCCTAGTGGTTAGTACCACGACTTTCAAGTTGGATACTGAGTTTGAATCACGCACAGTTCATGGGCATTTTTCTGATTTTTCGCATACCTTACTCATACCGGTACTCAACATGCACTGGACTGAATGTAACAAGACAATGAGATGTTTAGTAACAGACAGTAGCACTAACTCTGCACCCATGATCCTTGAAAGCAACATGCAAACACACATTGCTGGCCCAAAATAATTGACATGTTTAAAGGGCAGTAAAAGCCCAGAAAACCTCCACTACCATTAAAGTAACATCACCACAATATAGTTTTGTACAATACAGTTAACCCTCTTTATACAGACACTCGATACAACAACAAAATTCGTTATAATGACAATTTGAATGTCACGAAACATTTGCTCAAGATTAACGGTTAATGAGAAATTGTGCAAAAAACATTGCATAATATTTTCAAGCAACATATATTTTGGATATTTGTTAGAATTGCATCAAAGAGGCGATTCTAACAAATATCCAAAACATGTTCTATGAGGAAATAAGAATAAAACAAGGACTTTCTTACATATCATTCTGTCCATTAAGGATTCTTTAGAACAGCAAGTTCATTATAATGGCAACAATTTTGGGAACAAATGCTGTCGTTGTAACGAGGGTTCACTGTAATAAATTCTGGGCAGCTTTAAATGAGTACCAACAACATATACTTTTATAAAGAAAGTCAGAAAAAAAAAAAATGTATTAGCATCATTAAATACAGCCCTTATAGTCCTCTGCTTATCTTTCTAATGAAGTGTACCTATATAAAGTGGATATTTTACTACAAGTTTTGTTTTAAAAAAACAAAAAACATATTTAAGTGCACAGTGGTAATTACTGTAATAACCCTAAGAATTGAGGCAGACTGGCCTTTGAAAACAGTGTAGATCCAGATCAAATGCCACAGGATGTGGCATCTGATCCTAGTCTACATGGTTTGCCATACATACAGCAATATTTTAAACACATCAACAGGTGGTGGAATGGACTATTTCTAATTTTAGGACAAGTATAGTAAAGACAACCTTCTTTATACCGACACTCGATAGAACGACCAAATTTGTTATAATGACAATTTTACTGTCACGCAACCTTCGCTTAAGAGGCCACAATTAGTCATAAATTATGCTTCATACTTTAAAGAAACACGTTTTGGATATTTATTAGAATTGCCTCAGAGAGGCAATTCTAACAAATATTCAAAACATGTTCTGTGACAAAATAAGATTAAAACAAGGCCTTTCTCACACATCATTCTGCTCATTAAGGATTCTTTACAACAGCAAATTCATTTTAATGGCAACGTCTTTGGGTACAAATGCTGTCGTTTTAACAAGGGTTCACTGTAAGTAGATAAGGTGTCCCAACACTTAGGGTAAATACGGTAAGCTGAATACTGTAAACATACCTGATGACTTGGATTCTCAGTGTTACTCTCAAGATGAATGCCATCATCACAGAACGATTCCAACATTGATATACCTAACAAACAGAAAAATATTTCATCTTAACCCTTGTCCTGCTGAATAAATTAAGATGCCATGCCAACTGCTAATATTTAGCCAATCAGATTACTTGATTCAGATTGTTGCTATAAATTCACATACTTACTGGCAAACAGTGCAGATCCAGATCAGTTGGCTTCTTCAGAAGCCAACTATCTGGATCTACACTGTTTGCAAATGCAGGGTATATCCGGGTTCGGCAGGACATTTAGCATTTAGCGCACTGTTTGTTTGTGTTAAGGTTTCACAGCCCAATTAATCACATGGAGTCATGTCAAGCCAATCAGTTTACCTAACCACACCTTTACTGGGCAGTCTTAGTCCTCTAAGCGGTTTACTAGTATTGTGCACATTCTTTCACCAGAGACTGAATCAGCAGAAGGGAGAGAATGAATGTAGAAAATATTTCATGATCAATCTCCACAAAAGAATTTTGCTGTCCAACCTCCTGATCACCAGTCCAACAACATCCAACTGAGCCACCGAGGCTGGTAACATTATGAACACTGTGGACAAATTCAGCAAACAACAAACTGGTTTTCAGCAAACAACAAACTGGTATTTTTTCTCATTTTTCCAGATAAAAATTTGACATTTCATGCAAACTGTCTCCTATAAGATGTGAAATTCTATGTTCTTGGGAAAACAAGTAAAATATTTCAAAATGTCATCTGCTGATTTTTTTTTGCCCATGATGCTGTGTTAAACTTTACCACTCTCTGGGCTGATTCAGCTGATGACAAATTGATGATATTTTTCTTATTTTTTTTCCAGAAAACAGGATCTGACATTTCATGCAAATTGACTCCATTCCAATGGAGACAATTTGAGACAATTTGCATGAAATCTCAAAACCTGTTTTCTGGGAAAAATAAGAAAAATATTTCATCATGTAATCTGCTGAAAATTTTACCAAGAGTACTAAGTGTTAAAGTGCTAATCACAACTACAGCATGTTGATTTTTTTTTTTTTTTAAACAGAATGGAGCCACATGCTTGGATTGACATAAAAAATGACAAAGTCATTCAACAGGGAAATGTAGGTCAGGGTCATAAACTGACCTTGCAGTTTTTTTGTTTTGTTTTTTTTTTATTTGGGTTTAAGGCCCTTTCAAGAATATTTCACTTATATCGAGCCGATCGTTCATCGAAGGTGGGCGAAAACCGGAGAACCCGGAGAAAAACCACCTGACCATCCGTAAGCAGAACTTGGCCTTCCCACATATGACCTGAGCAAGGCTCGAACCACAGCGGTGAGAATTGACCTTGCAGTGTTTCAGTACAAGGGAGTAAGCATATACATCCGACAGGCCCTGTCAATTGAGAAAGTGCCTTCAAACATGCGGATAAAGGGCAGATTCAGATCATCTTGTGCATGTGCAAAGTATGATGATCATGGTTTAATGTTTTACGGCCCTGTCAAAATTATTTAAGTCATACTGATATGATGGAAGTTTAATGATGAAAGGCCCTGTGCATTGAAGCATCACCGTACTGTGCAAGGTATCATCTGGCATAGGCCTAGATAAGAGTGAGTATCAGGTTAATATTTTTCTTATTTCTCCACAAAAACATATGTTGTGGGTACTCATTAGAAGCGCCTCTTTGAGGCACTTCTAATGAATACCCACAATATATGTTTGGTAGAGAAATAAGAAAAATATAAATACTTTTGGACTGAATTGATTGTGTTGGGGTTTAACGACACGTCAACCCTTGTGGGTCATTTTGTGTCGTCTCCCAGAGAAAGGGAGAAAAGAGACAGAAAGCAGAAGAGATGAAAGAGAGGGACAGGGAAGAACGAGGAACAGGAATGAAAGTGAAGAAACAGAAGAAATAAAAACATCACCTCCCTACCCCTACCTGCTACAAGGATAGCAGGCCTTGCCCAACTGTAAGCCAATATCAGCTGGACGCCCCGGTGACATAAGATACATGACACCTTCGCACCACCTGACTACCCCCACTTTTGGACTGAAAAAAGCGTCTTAACTAGAGCTATGATCTGGGCTTTTGCTCTCCATTCATACAATCTGTTGTATCCAATAATACTGTTAGCTGACAATGAATGCTCTTATCTGGGCCTTTACTGTCCACATAAGCTCAAAGACAGCATTTTCACATAGCCATAGGTGACTGTAGATGTTACAATCTATCAGAATTAGAACTAAATGCTAGGGATGACAGCAAGTCATCACACTGTGTAAAGTAGGTCATGGCCATAAAATGATATCATATTGTCTGGGTCCCTGTTAGAAAGAAAGCATATGCAGGTAAAATGATTGTCGGAATAACAGTTATTCAGAAGTGGACTTGAACGCTAGGGTTGACGCAACTGTTGACGGCCATCCAGAGGGTACATTATGCAAACTATCTCCAATGAAATGTCAAATCCTGTTTTCTGGGAAAACATCTTTGTCACCAAAATGTTATCAGTGAAAAATGCAAATCATATTTTCCCTGACTGGGGATCGAACCCGGTCTGTTAGACTAAAAGTCCTACCCTCTACAGCATCGATATAAAAGCCGGCTTTTACCACAAGGCAGTACAGGTGTGATATTTCCTATACTCCATGACATTAAGAAAAATATTTCACTATGTGGTCTGCTGAAAATTTTACCCAGAGCACTAAGAGTAAATAAAGCAGGTGTGAAAAAAATATTGATCTATCAAAAGTAAAATCTAACCTCTATGTTCCATTCTGTTGTATCTTTGCACCCACTGATCTAACAACAGGTTGTAGTATCTCGCAGACTCAAAGTACTTGAGGTATTTGTGGGTTGACGGTGTGGGGAACACTCGCTGGAAACCACCCTTTCTGGCATCCTCATCTATACTCTCTGTCAATATTCGGATGTCGTCTGGTGTCAAGGTGTCTAGAACCGTCTGTACCACTTGCTGTTATAACATAAGAATTACATGTAGTTTAAAAAGGGCAACGTGGTAGATTTCCCACTATTTCTGCCAAGGGAGACAACTTTTGTGACTTCCAGTTTGCTTTACTGCACCACAAATCCCCTTCTGAAAAGGGCTCAACTCTAAAAGGAAAGAATTTGCTCCCAAGCTGAGCAAATTCTTTCCTTTTAGAGTAGACCCCTTTTAAAAGGGCAAAAATCTTTTTGACTGAATTATCTCCCCCTGAAAATGTATCTGTTCCCCTTAATTAACCAAACAACATTTACATATCTGGTGTATGCTTGGCTCCTAAAAATGTAGTACTCAAAAGATAATTGGTTAATTTTGCACAAAAATATATCTGTTGGATAGCCATTGTGATACACAAAATGTTTTTGTGCAAAAGTAACAAAAATTAACCCTAGTTCTCTTGAACCCAGATATGCTCTGCCTTTAAAAAGAGTGTAGATCTAGATCAGCTGGCTTCTGAAGAAGCCAACTGATCTGGATCTGCACTGTTTGCCATTAAATATTTGAATTTGTATCAACAACCTGGATCAAGTAATCTATTGTCTAAAAATAGAAATGGGCGTGGTATCTTAATTTATTAAGCTTGGCAAGGATTAATGTATTGCAAGTGCGTTTGAGCCCCAAAGAATTACATCCGAGGCAGAATTAAACCCACAATAGTACAAGTGTCAATAGTAAACATTAGCCCTAATGAATTTGTTTGAGTTGAGGTTTGATTAAATACATAAAAGTAAGATGTGTCTCAGTCATGTCTTATCATTGATACGAGACTGGGCACAACAACGCCTAGTATACCGTCAATAAAGAATAGACAGGTAGAGGCCCAACAGGGGATTTAGATTTTAGGTAATATCCCTCCAAAATATTTATTACCCCTCAGAAGGCCTCTTTTACCACACACTGTTATAATCTCATAATCATCTCTTTATAACGTGCCTTCGATCTCTCTCGCATAGCTCCTAGGTAGGGGCAATCAAAATCAATAGTGAGTGGTACCACTTTTGGTCTCATTTAGCTATGTCTTTAATGGCCCTTTCAACAACATTTCAGTCATTTTGAACCATTTCCCAGAGAAAGGAAGAGATAAAAGAAGATAGAATAGGCGAGGAAGAGGCACAACGCCCTGATCTTGCCTGAAGTGAGACAAGAACCTTCCTGCCAAAACCAAAAATGACAGGCCCAACTCTCCAAAAGTTTCAGCATGAGGATGCACCATCTTACCACCCACCCCTAATGAATCAGCCAACACTCTCATTGGATCTTCTTCCATGACAATCTACTGGTTATCAGTCCATAAAAATCTAATATTAAAGCTACAAAATCTATCCGATAGTTTGCCTTCTGAAAACGTGTCTTCTCTAAAATGAAAGGATTTGCTCCCAAAGTAGAAAGAATTTACTCCAAAAGTACAGCAAATTCTTTTCTTTTAGATCAGACCCTTTTTCAGAAAGAATGCAAGGGGAGCTCTTCTGAAAAAAGGGCCCATCTAAATGGGAAGAATTTGCTCCCCTTGCATCCCTTCTGAAAGAAGGTCTGATCTAAAACAAAAGAATTTACTCCCCTTGGGAGCATTTTCTTTCCTTTAAGATCAGACCCTTTTTCAGAAGGGATGTAAAACAATCTATTACCCTCAAAATACAAGGGTGAGTCAATAAGTAACCAGCCTATCCCATTTTCGATGGACCGAGACAGTCACGATTTTCATGCTTTGTTTCAATATATGTTTTATACATGGGTACAAAATTGCACACGTATCGAGTCATTCTTTAATAAGATACTGAATGTCAAACATGGCTAGTGATGCAAAGGCATGCTTTTCATCTAAAGTTGAGTACCGTGCTGTAATTCGGTACTTGTATTTAAAAGGTAAAACAGGCAAGGAAATACACGGTGAGTTAGCCGATGTTTATGGGTCTTCTGCACCATCTTATGCTCAGGTTAAATTCTGGGTAGGGGAATTCAAACGCGGTAGAACGTCGTTAGAAGATGAAGCCAGGTCTGGACGCCCACTGGATGCCACCGACGAATAAATGTGTAAGAAAGTTCGGGATCTGGTATACTCTGATAGGCGAATTCAGGTGGGAGAAATAGCGCAGGCATTAGGCATTTCACATGGTAGGGTTTCAAAAATCTTACATGATCGTTTAGGTATGCACAAGCTAACAGCCCGTTGGGTCCCCAAATCCCTTAACGATGAGCAAATGGCAACCAGAGCATCAGTATGCAGCGCCTTGTTGAAGCATTTTAGGTCAAAAGATGAGTTTCTTTTGCATCTGGCTACTGTAGATGAGACTTGGGTTCATTATTATGAGCCAGAGAATAAAGCTCAGAGTCGTCAGTGGGTAGGGCCTGGGTCCCCGAGGCCAAAACAGTTCAAGACGTAACCATCTGCTGGCAAGGTGATGGCCACAGTATTTTGGGATGCAAAAGGCGTTATTATGTTGGACTTTTTACCCAAGAGAAGTACTATAACTGGAGGGTACTATGCAAACTTGTTAGACCAGCTGAGAACCGCCATCCGTGAAAAACGCCGAGGTAAACTCTCTAAAGGTGTTTTGCTGCAACAGGACAATGCGAGAGTCCACATTTGCAAAGTTACAATGGAAGCTGTAGAGCGAAACGGGTATGAAATTAATACCACATCCTGCCTATTCGCCTGACCTAGCTCCTAGCGACTTCTTCCTATTCCCAAACTTGAAAAAAGGATATCCGTGGACTTCATTTCAGGTCTGATGAAGAAGTTGTGATGGCAGTTGAGGAATGGGTCAATGGAAAGGACCCTGACATTTTCCGTTCTGGGCTGACGGCACTTGAACACCGTTGGTCTAAGTGCATCACACTAGAGGGCAATTACATCGAAAAAGAAGAGGTGGATCTCAACCAGAAAAAAGTTAGGCTGGTTACTTATTGACTCACCCTGGTAAAAACATAACAGTTAATTTTAGTCCAATCCAAAAGGGATTTTGATTGACTATGTTGGGGTTTAACAACACGTCAACCCTTGTAGGTCATTTTGTGTCATCTCCCAGAGAACGGGAGAAAAGAGATAGTAGAGGAGATGAAAGAGAGGGAAAGGGAAGAAAGAGGGAAATGAAAGAAAGTGAAGGAACAGAAGAAATAACATTCCCCCTCTACCCTTACCTACTGCAAGAACAGCAGGCCTTGCCCAACTGTAAGCCAATATCAGTGGGGCACACTGGTGACAAAAGCTACAGGACACCTTCGCCTCACCCAACACCTCCCCACACCCACACACACACACTAAAGGGATATTACAAACTTACGTCATCCTGGTGTCGTTGACTGTAGTACGCGTGCTTTGCTCTCTCATCTGGTGACAACTGCTGAGTAAACAAACGCTTATCCATACAGAATTCATTGGGTGGCACATATAAGCTGTAAATATACATCAAATTTTAACCCATTTTGGTCTGTAAACCTGCAAAAGGGTAATTGGCAAACAGTACAGACCAAGATCAGACACACAGAATGGGGCATCTGATCAGGGTCTGCTTTGTTTGCAATAAATACAGGAATTTCTATAAACCATAGTAATAACAAGGTCAACTAGAATGCGCAGTCGATTGTGCGCCATCACAAATGCCAACACTCCATGCTAATCTAGAACCTGATCGGACTGCTCCTAAGAAGCAGTTTCACCTGGGTAAGCATATCATGTCTGTATATTGTCTGTGCTAATCCAGCAGACAATTAATTGATGTTTTTTCTTAAGAAAATAGGCTCTAACATTTCATGCAAATTTTAAAATGTCTGCTGAAATTTTTATCCAGCATGCAGTGTGTTAAGAGGAAGGGAGATGATTTCAAGGGAAATAACTCTGTCACATAACTGTTCACCTCCCTTCGAATTGTGAATGTGTGTGTGAAGGAGGGGGTGCTATATATTTAAAAGGCAAGACTAAGGATACATCCAATTTTTGCAAGGGTTCAAATATAAGGGAAGCAAGTTTGTCTGCAAAGTTGTCTCCCTTTGAAGAAATAGCAGCAACTCTCCAGGATTTATTCCCATTAACCTTCACAATTCAATGGGCAAATTCAGCAGACAACAAACTGATATTTTTCTTATTTTTCCCCAGAAAAAAGGATTAGACATTTCATGCAAATTGCCTCCATTGGAGACAATTTGCAAGAAATGTCAAACACCGTTATCTGGGAAAATTAAGAAAAATATTCCAGAAAGTCATCTGCTGAAAATTTTTTCGAAAGTGCTAAGCTTTAAGGTAATGTGATGTGAACAATGGAGAACTTGGTTTGACTGCACAGACATTACAGAATGATTTAAAACTTTGCTATTTGCATCAGAGATCATCAATGGTGACTCAAACTTACCTGACATCAGACGATCCTGAGGAAGACGATGGATTATGTGTGACATCATGTTTGTCAGGAATTCGGAACCCAGCTATGTTGAAGAGATCTCGGATCATGTGACCCTTGATGTTGATATCCAGCTGTGAGTTGGAATGAAGACTGGAAGATATGAATAAGAATTCGGTAAAAAGGCATAGCTCCAGGTAAGATGCTTTTTTCAATTGAAAACTATTGATATTTTCCTTATTTCTCCATAAAAACATATGTTGTGGGTGCACATTAGAAGTTCTTTGCCAAGGCACTTCTAATGAGTACCCACAACATATGTTTTTGTGCAGAAATAACAAAAAAAACAACCTATTCTTATCTGGAGCTATGAAAAAGGTCACACGTTCTGACACTGTATTTATTTATTTATTATTTTTTTTTTTTTTTTGCTTTATTTAATTATCTTTTTTTCACAGCTGTGTTTCAACATGTTTACATTGCAATTACAGTATTTCAGTCATTCTTGCATGAAAAAAAGATAAGAATAATAAAAACAAGAAACGAAAATACTGCACCATTATCATATGGCGGGGGAAGTCAACTCTGTCTATTGACAAAATTTGCCCATTAGCAATCCCAAACCAGATCTCCACAATATCAAGTATGGTGAAAATCCACTGATATTTACTCAAGTCATTGTCCAAAAACGAAAATACAGGCAGATGGATAGATGGACGGATGGACAACAAATGGTCACATGGATGACCAATGTGCAACCATGAAACCCAGCCACTATTGTTTGGCAGGGTATAAAAATAACAAAATATAGCATAATATTCTTATTTCAAAGTATCCACCTTCCATGTAGATATACACTGCAGCGCCGTTATAACGCGGTCGCTTATAACGCGGAAACCGTTATAACGCGGTTGGGCCTTGGCTCCCGTTTTTTTCCCCACCAGTTTGAAAGTGTTGCCCTTTTTCCGCGGAACGCGGCAGTCTAAAAATCGCCAGCCGTGACCATATACTCGCTGATTTACTCATTCTTTTTTACCAAACTTTTCATCAGTTTTTGTCTTTAGGCTATTTTAGATCACGTCCGCGCACCATTTAAAAGCCATACTACAGTAACTGGCACAGCCCTCAACCATAATTTTCATGTATTATAAGTGAAATAAAAGAAATAATAAGAGTAACTTACGCAACACAGATTAATTACATAATTATCCTAACACAGTCATAAATCAACACTTCATTGTCCTCTTTGCTGTAATAGTAGTCTGATAATTAATCCGTTTGTGTGACGTGTGAATGCACTGCCACAGTCCATAGCTCCAGATTAGGTGTCTTTTTTTTTCTTTTTTAATTAAAGAAGACTGTTATTTATCCTTATTTCTCCATGAAATTGTAGGTTTTGGGTACTCTCTGGAAGGGCCTCAGCGAGGCGCTTCCAATGAGTATCCACAACCTACGTTTACGTGGAGAAATAAGAAATTTAATATGTGGAGACCCCTCTAGTCTGGAGCTGTGGATAGACCCTCTTATCTGGAGCTATGACAGTCGGCATGTCCAAATAGATCAAAGAAACGGTCAAGTGTGAATACACTGAGATAGCTTAAAGCTCCAGATAAGGTGTCTTTTTTTTTAGTTAAAAAGTACTGCTACCCTAGGTTAACGGAAATAGACTGCTGGGAAACGAGATGTACTTTCTGGACAAACATGAAACTAAGACTGGTCAGTGCTCTTTATAAAAAAAAAATATCTGAGATTAGATTTTTTTATTGTGAAAGAAATCAACAGCAGCAATAAAAACTGACCAAGCAGGTAAGCCTGTCCCTTTTATCATGTTACTAAACATCTGACGCAACAGTTGGTATTGATTTTTTTCTGCACCTGTTGCTAAACCCTTAGCATGCTGTGTGCATATAATTAGCAGACCACCTTCTGAAATATTTTTTTCTTATATCCTCAGGCTGCAAGATTTTGACACTGCATTCAAACTTGAGAAAATTTGCATGACAAAAGTTGTTGTATGGAAAAAAAAAAAAAAAGAAAGAAAGAAAAAGAAAAATATCATCAATTTGTCATCTGCTGAATTTTTCCTGGGAGCAACAAAGGTTATTTTTTTGACAGGCAGATCAACTGTGCACATGCTCAAGGCAATTTCCGGTAAAGGACAGGTTGTTTATTACACAGTTATTCATAATGCAAGACTGTTGCAGTTAGTTCCCTTGAAGATCATAAAAGAAAACAAAACAATTTAAGTTTAAAAAATTTATTATTTACTGGATTAAAAGAAAAAACGGAAATCAGGCAAGGTACATGCACAACGTTTCAACAATAAAAAAAAATAAAAAATAAATAAATAAAAAAGGAACATACAATATAACATACATGCAATGTGTAATATCCCATAATAACTGGAGGAAACTGCAGTGGTGCAAGTGGGTGTGGTTGTCATGTTCCGTATAACGCGGACCACGTATAACGCGGACCACGTATAACGCGGTCAGTGTTCATGGCTCCCGACGACCGCGTTATAACAGCGCTGCAGTGTACTTGCATGACAGAAATGGTTAATATTACATCATGCAAAAGTAGGCACAAATAGGACTGGCAAATTCTGTCTACAGTGAAACCTGTGTAAGAGAGCCACCTTTGAGACTGACTTTAAATAGTGGTTGATGTGGAAAAAGTTGTCTGTCTTATAAAGGTACATGTCATGTAATTTTGCTAGCTGTGTTTCGACATGTTTACATTGCAATTACAGTATTTTTCCATCTTTCCACACCAACTACTGAAGTCAATCTCAAAGGTGGCTCTCTTACACAGGTTTTACTGTATGTCTTTTCCATTCACCAGGAAAGGCAAATTCTGTCTCTGTCTTTTCCATTCACCTGAACATCTTTACTCTTTTCCATTGTACTCGTACTAAAATTTGAACAAGTCTACTTTACTACAATCCGATGTGTCTAAAAATTCCTGTACGAGTTGCAAACAGTGTAGACCCTAATCAGATTTGTGGTTCTGTTGCCTGTTGTCTGCTGAAATATTTTCTCAGCATGCTAAGTGTTAAACCAATACAAACAAGTAAAATATAAACTCATCTACCAGGGTTGTGGAAATATATACTTCTACAAACAGAAGTAAATGGTCAAAATCAACTTGTCCAACAAAGAGTTACTTGCCCGAAAATTGACATTTTTCTTACTTTTCAAAGAAAACATATGTTGTGGGAATTCATTAGAAGTGCCTCTATGAGTCACTTCTAATGAATACCCATAACAAATATTTTCTTTGAGAAAAAATTTCAAGTTTGTAGGTAAAGTAGTTCCTGAGATATCTTTGACACAAATAAATGCCATGGCCATCAGTATAGCCAGAACAACAAAGGGAAATAACTCTAAGGGACCTGGTCCTATGGCCCTTATTTTCTTTCCCACAATACAACTAGTCATACTTGTCATGTGTACAAAATTTCAAGTTTCTAGGTAAAGTAGTTCCTGAGATATCTTTGACACAAAATAAATGTTAACAGACAGACTGACTGACTGACACACAGACACACAGAAAAGAAAAAAACTATATACCCCATTGCATACTTCGTATGCCAGGGGTATAATAAGAAAACTATATATCTTATAATCTGGATACTCTTTTTAGCTAGAGCTATGAAATCTTTGTCCCAGGATAAGTAAATTGAAATTTTTTACTTGCCCTAAGGGAAATAGGACAAGTTGGACAAGGCAGTCTTATTGGGCACGGCATTTCCACAACACTGACTTTTACCTAGGGGAGATGTTGACTTCTAGAAGCCAAGGTTTTAAATTCTCGTCAAGGAGAATGTCGAAACCAAACAGCTCATGAACACAGTAGCGACTCTTACAATTGGCTTTGATAAGACTGTTCACTGGTCCATCAGCACTGAAAATACACACAAAGATCCAGATAAAACCGAAATCTAGATAAAAGTGAAATCCAGATAAAACCGAAATCCTGATAAATACAGTGGACTCATTATCTCGACTTCGGTTATCTTGAATAACCACTTATCTCGAAGTGAAAATCTGGTCCCTGTTTAAACATGAAAATCTAACAACATGGTATTCATATATTGTGGAAAAGAGGAGAAATTAAAAGCAATTTCTCTTGTTTTCCCTCAATTCTGCAAATCTGATATGTCGATGTACGGATATCTCAAAGTATTTCAGAGAGTCCCTTGAATTTCGAGATAATGAGAGTCGACTGTACAGTAAAACTTCAATGTCTCAAACACCCATGCATAGCTCCAGATACGACACTTTTTTCACCACAGAGTGTTAATATTTTTCTTACTTCTCAAACATATGTTGTGGGTACTCATTAGAAGCACCTTGCGGAGAAATAAGAATAAATATTACGTGGATATCCTCTTTAATGTGGAGCTGTGCTGATGGTTTGTTTACTGTGGCAGATTCAAACCTCATTTTGAGTCCCTAAGAAATTTTGCCGATAGCTCAAGAAAAATATTTAGCGGTACTTCAGGGAAAATTCATATTTTATCATGAAAATGTATGTTCTGTGTTCTCATTAGAACTGCCTTACAGACTGCCTCATCAAGACAATTCTAATGAGTACACTCAACTTAGCATTATTTTACAGAAGATCAGGGCCCAGTTGTTCAAAGCGTTGTTAGCTTAACGAGCTCGTTAAGGGCCATTTTGTTAACTGTTTTAGCAGATTCAATGTACAATTTTCTGAAATTTTTTGCTGAAAAAATGTGAGTAGCTTTTGCACTGCAAAAGCTACTCTCATTTTTTCAGCAAAAAATTTCAGCACATTTGCGTATCACTCGATGTAAATTTTAACGAATCGTTAACTAACGACGTCGTTAGCTTTGAACAACTGGGCCCAGACATCCCTAAATTATCCCCAATTTGCCTCCTGACCTGGCGCTATGATCAACCCTCAATTACTCATTTCTAGAACAAATTCCCATGGTCCCAAAAATGTTTGAGCCTTTAAAGTTCAACTATAGTTTACTTAAACATGGATTACCTCCATCAGGTATTCTTTTTTTTTCTTATTTCTCCACAAAACCATCCATTGTGGGTACTCATTAGAAACCCCTCAACAAGGTATTTCCAACATTATCATGGAGAAATAAGAAAAATATTAACACTTTTTTGTCAGAATAAAGTGCCTTATGCGGAGAGCTAATGTAATATACCTAAAACTGTGAGCATTCAATTCTAGTGTGTAAATGTAACACATATGAGCCAGCGCACGACAAAACCTACAATAAGACCTGCAACCAGCAAAGACTCAGATCAGAGTGCGCATTTATAGAGTCTGATCGCATGTGTCTTCTACAGTCTCCTGGCTATCCAAAGAGGGATGAAAGAGAACCCTTGCCATACTGGGTTTATGTTCAGGCTGATGTGAGTCTTTGCTGATCACATAGGTCTTATTGCAGTTTTTATCGTGCTCTGGCTCATTTTCAAGCAGAAAAAGGAAAATATCAGTATTTCTTACCCCAATGCCTGAATCAAACTACAGATGCAAAAGTCAGCAATCAAATGTTCAGCGCATTCAAAAATGATAGCAACTGGAGCTACTGTATTCTACCTAATTACCATACATACCCCTATAAGCGACCAGTCAAGCAATTGCGTAGTCTTCAGATTACAGACCATGTATCTACTTCTTTATAAAAGTCAGAAAAATATTCTGTAATTATCAATTGATACGCCCCTCATGAAGTTCTCTGCTGATCTTTCTTTGAAGTGTATCCATTTTAGGAGGATATTTTACTACAAGTGATTTTTGAAAAAAAAAAAAACTTGAGCGCACAGTGCGGTAATTAGGGCGAATACGGTATATCTAAAATGCATAAGGGTCTTCATACATACTTTTACTTGTTAGGGCCAGGGTTCCCTATTTTAATGTTTATTCAGGCTAGAAGAACTGGCAAACAATAATGGCTCTCTAGAGATGGTGATTTTTGTTGGATAACAGTCAACACTATTAAGGTCATGTTGAGCCGATCAATTTGCCTAATCAAACTTTTCCTCGGCAGGCTTAGTCCTCTAAGTGGTTAACCAGTACTTGTGCACATTTTTTCACCAGCGGAAGAGAGAGAATGCCCACAAAAATTATTTCATGATCAATCTCCACCAAAGAATGTTGCCAGATCCACGAGGATCGAACCTGCATCCTACTGATCACCAGTTAGATGTGCATTCCACTGAGCCCCCAAAGCCGGCAGCTGTTTGTAGAGTGGAAATCTTGCTTCTTTATTCTCAGTTAGTCTCCTGATTTTTATCTATTGTATATGCATTTACATACCTTAAGTACTGTGGCAGACAGGCCTGATTGATTGTGTTGGGGTTTAATGACACATCAACCCTTGTGGGTCATCTCCCAGAGAAAGGGAGAAAAGAGATAGAAGAGATAGTAGAGGAGATGAAAGAGAGGGATAGGGAAGAAAGAGGGAATGAAAGAAAGTGAAGGAACAGAAGAAATAACAACATTCCCCCTCTACCCTTGCCTGCTGCAAGGACAGCAGGCCTTGTCCAACTGTAAGCCAATATCAGTTGGACACCCTGGTGACATAAGATACAAGACACCTTCGCCACATCCACCCACCCCTATAAATAGCTCTGGATGTCACTTTTTTTCTTCCGAAAATTGTTGATATTTTTCATATATCTCCACGAAAACATATGTTGTGGTAGTCACTAGAAGTACCTTGCCAAGGCTCTTCTAGTGACTACCACAACATATGTTTTCATGGAGAAATAAAAATATTTCCTGGATACCCCCCGCTTATCTACAGCTATGAGGCTTGAACCTGAGCAGACGCCGTATTCTCAAGCTCATCAGTTTAACACATCAACAGGTACTAAAACCATTTTGGGTAAATATGAAAAAAAACATTTAGGGTAAATATGATATGATCCAAAAATACATGTACCTTACAACATTTAATGGTTGCAATACTTTCAATTTAAATACATTTATTAGCAGACAACATATTAAACAAGAAGTGTCAATAAGCAGTGCTTATTAGATACTGATACACGCACACCCCCCACCCCCCCTCAAACCCTACCCCCCTCCCTACCAACCCTCTGCCCCACACACATTTTTTGGTGGGCTGGAATATAAATACCTTTTTTTTTTTTCCATACAAATTGACATTTCCAGCCTGAAATGTCAAGACCTATTTTCCAGGAACAATAAGAAACAAGAACTATCCTTTGACAGACATGTCCTGTGATCTTTAAGGTAACAAGATGTGTCAATCAACAGTGCTTAATAGATACCGCCCTCCCCACTCCCGCAGCCCCACAAGGACCAAAATGTAATGGACTGATGTACATATGTGAAAACAATATACCCTCCCCCCGCCTCAAACACAGCTTAAAGTGTCTATCACAACTGATGCAGACAACATTTTTTTTTTCTTATTTATTTATTTATCTTTTTCATTTTATTCATTTATTTTGTATTTTTCAATGTAAATAAGACTTGGCATTTCATGTGAAGCAAACGATTCACATGAAGTATGAATTTTTATTTTCTCTGAAAAAATAAAAACAATGAAAATGTTGTCTGCTGCAAATCTGCTCAGAGCTTTAAGGGATAAAGGCTATGATTCCTTCTTTCAACAATATAAGTTTAACAACAACAAAGGCATCTTTAAAAGGTGATTTATGAGTGCAGTTATGCAGTTATTCTCACGGTTTCAGTGATGGGCTATGCCAAGCGAAAAAAAAGCCTTCCAACATGCGTAAAACTTGCAGATTCAGATCAGCCTGTGTCTGCGCAAAGTATGATCTGGGCCTCTGTTTGCCATTCAAACATTCTGTGTATCCAATGATTCTTTTATGGGACTGTGAAGGTCCTGATCAGACTGTGGATGTGCAGGCTGATCTAGGCCTTCGCTGTCGGGTTATGCCCAACGACACATTTTCACACGGCTTGGCCCAGAGATTCCTGAGACATGTCATAAAACAAGTACAAGTAATACACATTAACCTCTTTATAACACGGTTCGTTATAACAAGGTTTTGAATACAACACGGTTCAAACATGGATCCCAAAAATGTATAGATTATATAGAAAAATGACCATAAATGGTCATTTTTCTATATATTCTATACATTTTTTTTTGGATATAACACAGTTGTATAACTAACACGGTTTATGCTTTGGACCCCAACAATAGTGTTATAAAGAGGTCGTGGTGTAGGCCCAGATAAAGAGTTTTCAGAGAATAATATTCTTTTGTACACAAAAAACATATCTTGTAGGTACTTATTGGAATTGCCTCATTGAGATACACCATATTTTTTTTTGTGCAAAAACATCAAAAAAACATACCTATATAATTTTAACCCATTAAACCCCACTTTTATATAGTAAAACTGGGGTTTACAGGGGTATAGATTATTTTTCTTATTTCTAATCAAAACATAGATTGTGGGTACTCATTAGAACTGTCTCACAGAGGTGAGTCTAATTACCCACCAGCTGTGAGGTGGTTCTAATGAGTACCCACAAGCTATGTTTTGAACAGAAATATGAAAAAGATCAGATTTTTTTTATCTGAAAATTTTCATTTTTCTGTGGTAAAATTTTCAGTATATTTGTATAGGCATGTTTTCGTAATGAATGCCTTGGACATCATTTTATCTGGACCTATAATAATTAAAATAAAATAATGACCAATTAACATGTTTTACAGCATACATGTAATTACTGAATCATCTTCTGGCTGAAATATTAAGAAAGAATACATATCAATATGTTTTATTATAAAACACTTAATAACTGCAGCATCAAAATTTAGTGGTTTGACGGGAAGACCTTATTTGCCCATTTGAATTTTTGTGCATTCATACTTTCAGATGTATGCCACACTATATACACACATACACGCATATATATATATATATATATATATATATAACTAAATACTGACAGACTTTCGTTTTGGTGTTTTTTGCCTATTTTAGCAACAGCGCCAAACAAAGTGACCACCAAATATTTACATATGTTTTACAGTATATGTCTTTGCAGCACATATATCCTCAATTTATAACTTGTATCTTAACTTGTAATATCTATAAGAGGAATTCTCTCAAGGCTACTGGACATACAACCAGGGGAGGTAACTCAAAATTGTTTTTCCTTCTTCTGAAAAGGTGTCCATTCTAAAAGAAAAAACATTGCTCCCCTTTGGAGAAAAATCTTTCCTTTATAGAGCAGACCCTTTTCAGAAGGGGCTTGGTTTTCAGGAAAGCAAACTGTAAGTCAGGAAAATTGTCTCCCTTGTAAAAATGGCAGAAAATCTACCAAGTGTATCCATTCCCATTAACCCTTGTCCTGCTGAATAAATTGAGATGCCATGCCCACTTCTGATTTTCAGCCAATCAGATTACTTGATCCAGGTTGTTGATACAAATTCAAATACTGAATGGCAGTGCAGATTCAGATCAGTTGGCTTCTTCAGATGCCAACTGGATCTGGATCTGCACTGTTTGCAAAGGCAAGACATATCTGGGTTCAGCAGGACAAGGGTTAATCTTTCAATGTTGTAAGGATTCGGATCAACAGAGAAAATTCAAATGGAAGACAATGTTGTCATCTTCATTTTTGTAATCCAGATCAGTTGGATTCTGCAGAAGCTAGCTGATTAGGATCTACACTGCTTGTCATTAAGTATGTGAATTTGCATCAACAATCTAGACCAAGGAATTTTTTAATGAGTTGGGGTTTAACGACACATCAACCATTGTGGGTCATTATGTGTCCATCTAGACCAAGGAATCTGACTGGCTGACAGAAGTGGGCATCTTTTTATACAGAATGACAAAGGTTAATTCTGAAGGGAAAACAAGAAAACAATCTTACCATATCACAGTTTTGATAATGAGATCTTTCATGTTGTCCCACACAGCACTAGTATTGATACCCTGTCTTTTCATGAAATTCCACAGAGCCTTCAAACTCCTACAATGACAAATCCAAATGAAGAATAAAATATTCACATATCTGAAGCTATTCCAGTAATTTCTGCGGGTTATATAGTTTATAATTCCCAGGAGGAGGAAAAACATATTTCCTTCACACTGTCCAATGAGTGTCGGCAATGTAAAATTGCAAATTTTATTGACATCATTTGAAAACATCAAGAGTATAAAACATCAAGAGTATAAAACAGAATGGGAAGAAATTTCTATGGTATGTAATATATGTTAATGCACCTTGAGTTTAAAATACAGGAAATATTTCCCTTGAGACTTGCACTTGTTTGTTTATTGGATTTGCAAATCTCTCGTGAAATATTTCCTGTATTTTAAACTCAGGGTGCATTAACGTCTATATATGGATAAAATATACAGAAGAAATATTAAATCTCATCATTGCTCATATAAAAGAATTATTAAAACGAAGGTAAGAAACTGGAGTTTCAGTATTATCAGATATATCTTATGGTAAATGATACACTTTCAGGGGAGACAACTATGTCCAAACTGTTTTTTGTCGCCTTCTGAAAAGGGGTCTACTCTATAAGGAAAGAATTTGCTCCCAAGGGGAGCAAATTCTTTCCTTATACATTAGACCTTTCTCAGAAGGGGCTTAGAATGCAGTAAAAAAGCAAACAGGAAGTCACAAAAGTTGTCTCATTGGCAGGAATCTACCAAGTGTCTCCAGTCACCTTAAAAATACACAGAATATACACCACGACCTCTTTATAACGCTATTGTTGGGGTCCACAGCATCAACCGTGTTAGTTAAACAACTGTGTTATATCCAAACAAAAATGTATAGTTTATATTGAAAAATGACCATTTATGGTCATTTTTCAATATAATCTATACATTTTTGGGATCCATCTTTGAACCATGTTATATCCAAAACCGTGTTATAACAAACCGCGTAATAAAGAGGTTGTAGTGTACATGTAAGCATGTAAGTAACTTATGGTCCACTAGTCCAGGAAACTGTAGCAAATGATATTTTTTTTTTTCCTCCATACTTGGGCTATTAAGGCTAAGAACAGCCTGCCTATTAGTAGAGTCTGATCAAGCCCTTTGTTTCCCATTTATAAAATCAATGAATACTGCAATTCACTAAAGAAAAGAAAAGACCCTGATAGGATTGCAAGGATGTGTAGGCTGATCTGGGCCTTTGCTGTTCACATATAGAATAAGAGCTCTGGCCACACTGCACGCTGTAAATTTCATAGAGAAGTAAGAAAAATTCTATGATTTTATGCATCAAACAGGGTTCAAATTTAACTTTTTTGACAGCTTGCTAAAATTAAAAAAATTTCAGCAGACATATTAAAATATTTTTCTTATTTTTCCCAGAAAACAGGTTTTGACATTACATGCAAATTGTCTCCTATGGAGACAAATTGCATGTAATGTCAAAACCTGTTTTCTAGGAAAAATAAAAAAAATATCGTCATTGCTTTTGGAAAAGAAATTGCAGAACTTCAGCAACAATGCCTCAGGTTCCACCAATTAAAGAGAGAGAATCTTTCCAACTTGCTAGAATTAGCAAGTGATGGAAATTGCAGCTTGCTTTTTGCGGAAATTAACTAGCATTTAGCAAGTTAGCAAGTGCTAAAATTGATCCCTGATCAAAGCAAGAATTTCTTTTTTGCTGGATCATACTCTACTGTGCTTTCGACATCTTTCAGAAAGTTGTTTTTTGCTTGGTGCTTTACACAGAAGAAGTAAATCTGCAAACTTTTGTCATGATTCACTGCAAAACCATTTGTCGTAACTACCTATGCACAAAAAGTTTTATCCTAGTCAATGGTTTTTAAAAAATCAAATATTTTCACTTTTCCCCATAGTAAAAATGAATGCAAATTATGCAGAAATTTGTAGGGTAGGTAACTTGGGGGCAGATTTTCAACAAGTTCTGCTTGATCAATTTTTCTGAAATTTTCACAATATTGTTGTGAAATATCAATAATTTAAATTCAGCAAAGAAAATTAAAAAATATTTTCTTAGACAAAAATTAAAAAAAAACCATCGTACTATAGAAATTGCATAGGTCAGACCAATTTTTGGCGATAAATTTAATTTTAGGGTACATATTTGAGAACAAAACACAGAAACAGAAAAGACAAATGGTTTCTGATAAGATATGGTCTATCAGAACAAAATATTTTCATTTAAGAGAAAACGCCAAACAAAAAACGTCTTTCCGAGAGATGTCGAAAGGACAGTAGATAAGGCAATTTTCTTTTTCAACTAAAATTAAAAAAGTACTAATATTTTCTTATTTCTCCATGAAAACATACATTGTGGTACTCATTAAAGAAAAATATTTATTTGAATTTTCTTTGTAGCAAGAGCTATGCGGTTAACTTACCATTTATGTCCCTGGCAGACTGCATCATCACCATTAGCCTTGTATTCTGTGTTCTTTTTGTTAACACTATAGTTTGTGAGGTGAATGAACTTGTTGTTTAAATTCTTCATAGACGAGGAATATCTGGAAAATGAAACAAAACCATTAAAGAACTAATCACAACTACAGCAAATGACACTGTAAAAATTATATATATATTAAGGAAAATAAGGCTTAACATTTCATGTGAATTATCTGCTATAAATTGGAATGTTATATTTTTTTCTTTGAAAAATAACAAATCAATTTTATAATGTTGTCTGCTATAAATTTGCTTAGCACTTTAAGGATTAAAATCTCTAAGCAAAACCAGGAGACATCAAGTGAAAAACATTTTTTCCTTTCATTAGAAAATAGACAGATTCTCACTTTGGGCTATTGTCACATTATACTGTTTGATGTCATTGTGTGTTCTTACACTTATGAAATATTGTACAATACTGAATTCCAATAACACTGCCCAATATGAAGTCATATGATAATGACAGCTTGTATTTCTAGTATACAATACCATTTCAGATGCAGACCATATACATGTACATGGCAACTTCTTTATAGCTCCAGATATGGAAGGTGTTTCTTATTTTTCCACAAAAATGTGGATACTCATTAGAAGCACCTCCTTGAGACACTTCTGATGAGTACCAATAACTTATGCTAAACCCATTGTATATGGAATAGACTCTCCCACACTATATATTGGAAGAGTCCAATTTCAATTTTAGGTACACCCAGCTATGAGATTTTCATATTCCTAGAGAAAAATGGCAAAACTATTTGCAAATAGTGGAGACCCTGATCAGACACCACATTCTGCGGCGTCTATCTGGGTCTGCACTGTTTTTTGCCAATTACCCTTTCACGGGTCTCCGGACTACAATGAGTTAATGGTGAAATAAGAAAAACATTTATCTGGAGATTCCTCTTATCTGGAGCTACTGACTTCTTTATGTTTGTCTGTGTTGGGTTTTACGGCCCAGTCAACACTGTTAATGTCATGTTGAGCCGTTCAGTTTATCTAACCACACTTTTCCTGGGCAGGCTTAGTCCTCAAAGCAGTTCACTAGTACTTGCGCACGTTCTTTCACCAGAAAGTGACAACTGCCCTTCTTGAGTCAGCAGTACAGAAAGAATGACCGTAGAAAATATTTCATGATCGATCTCCACAAAAGAATGTTGCCGGACTCGGTATAAACTTCTTTAGAAAACCACTACTGGGAAAAAGCAAACAACCCTTTTGTATCCAAATAGAAATGTACAGATTATATATATATAATGATTACAAGTGATTATTTCTTCTATATAACCTATACTTTAAAAGCCATCTTTAAACCGTGTTACAGTGAATCCTCATTGCAGCGACAACATTTGTCCCCTAAGATGTTGCCATTAAAATGAATCTGCGGTTGTACAGAATCCTTAATGGACTGAAAGATATGTTAGAAAGACCTTGTTTTATTCTTATTTCCTCATTTAACATATGTTTTGGATATTTGTTAGAATTGCCTCAGTGAGGCAATTCTAACAAATATCCAAAACATATGTTGCTTGAAGTTTTAATGCAATATTCTTGCATAATTTCTAATTAATTGTCACCTCTTGAGCAAAGGTTATGTGACATTCAAATTGTCATTATAATGAATATTGTCGTTGTATTGAGTGTCAGTATAAAGAGGGCTGACTGTACATCCTAAATCATGCTATAAGGAATTGTGTTACTTAGATATTACTGTTTAATAAAAAATTCCATGACAAGCTTACTTCATGGAGGCAAATCTGGCAAGTCCATCCTCAAACACATACAGTCTAAGCGGGTCATATGAACTTATGTAGACATAGATACGGAGATCAAACTTGCTGTCATTGATTAAGTAGGGTCGTCCCAGGTACCTAAAATGAAAGACATGTAAAAACGCTGGCTGAGAATAAAAACTTACAACACTGGTATTATAAAGATAGTTCAACTTCTTTAGTTCTGGCCTTGTTTAGTCCTTGTATTATTTCGTGGCCTCTGGCTTACAGTTGGTTTTGTTCTGTCCTGTTTGATGCCTCTTCTCAGCAGACAATAAATTGATGATATTTTCCCCCAAAACTAGGTTTTGAATATTCATGCAAATTGTCTCCTTAGGAGACAATTTGCATGAATTTTCAAAGCCTATTTTCTGAGATAAAGAAGAAAAAATATTTCAGAATACTGGACCCAGTTGTTCAAAGCGTAGTTAGCTTAACGAGCTTGTTAAGGGTCATTTCGTTAACTGTTTTAGCAGATTCTATATACAATATTCTGATATTTTTTGCTGAAAAAATGTGAGTAGCTTTTGCACTGCAAAAGCTACTCACATTTTTTCAGCAAAAAATATCAGAATATTTGCGTATCACTCGATGTAAATTTTAACGAATCGTTAACTAACGACATCGTTAGCTTTGAACAACTGGGCCCCGATTGCTGGATTTATTATCCGGCATGCTTATCAGTACAAAAAACATGTGCATGCAGAAAAGGAACAACGGCTTTGGTAAGCATCAATAATCATGACCAGCCTGTGTATCCACTAAGTCTGGGCTGGATAACTGCAGCTTGAAATTATGTTCTACATATCTTGTATAGCTCATACAATATTTGATCTTGGTTTGTTGGGGTGGTTTTCCGGCCTAGTCAACACTGTTAAGGTCATGTTGAGCCGATCAGTTTACCTAACCACACTTTTCCTGGGCAGGTTTAGTCTTCTAAGCAGTTAACTAGTGTGCTTTCGACATCTTTCAGAAAGTCGTTTTTTGCTCGGCGCTTTAAACAGAAGTAGTAAATTTGTAAACTTTTGTCATGATTTAATGCAAAACCATTTGTCGTAACTACCTGTGCGCAAAAATTTTTATTGTAGTCAGTGGTTTTTAAAAAATCCAATATTTTCACTTTTTCCCATAGTAAAAATGAATGAAAATTATGCAGAAATTTGTAGGGTAGGTAACTTGGAGGCAGATTTTTAACAAGTTTCACTTGTTCAATTTTTCTGAAATTTTCACAATATTGTTGTGAAACATAAATAATTCAAATTCAGCAAAGAAAAGTAAAAAATATTTACTAAGACAAAAATTCCTAAAAAACACTTTACTATAGAAATTGCATAGGTCAGACCAATTTCCGGCGATAAATTTAATTTTAGGGTACATATTTGAAAATAAAACACAGAAACAGAAAAGACAAATGGTTTCTGATAAGATATAGTCAATCAGAACAAAATATTTTCATTTAAGATAAAACGCCAAGCAAAAAACGTCTTTCCGAGAGATGTCGAAAAGACAGTAGTAGTTGTGTATATTCTTTCACCAGCCACTGAGCCCGCGTATTTTGATCTTGACCAATCTGCAGAGATGTAGGATATTTGTTGATTGCTCGCATCAGGTCACCAATGGACTTCTTAAGAAGGACTATTTGGTGACAATTCTGGAATATTATTTCTCATTTCTCCACAAGAACATGTTACGGGTTCTCATTAGAAGTGCCTCACTGCCGCTTCTAATGAGTACCTACAACATGTTTTTTTGTGGATTTTGGGATGGGTTGGAGTTAAATGGCAGAGCCAATACTATTAAGGTCATGTCAAGCCAGTCAGTTTACCTAACCACACTTATTCTTGGGCAGACTTTTCCTCTAAACTGATAACCAGTAGTTGTGAACATTCTTTTGCCAGAAACCGACAAATGCCCTTCTTGAATCAATGGAAGTGGTAGAATGACCTGGTTTTATGGAGAACTGGAAAAAAGTTACCCCAGAATTATCATCAAATACTCCTCCTTAACTTTTCGCACCCTTGCCCTCAACACCGCCGTAAAAAAACATACAATTTTTTTAGTTAAAAATCAAAATGTGAAACAATAATACCCTACCATTATCGTGTCACAAGCAGATAACTGTGTAACTAAGTTTCGTGAAAATCAGGCCCCCTAGCAATCTCTTAAAAATAAAGGCTTTTTATAAAGGCTATTTTTGGCCAAATAAAGGTTTTTTCAGGATAAATTTTGTACAAAATAAAGTGCCAGCCTCGGTGGCTCAGTTGGATGCGCCGTCCGACTGGAGACCAGGAGGTCGCGGGTTCAACCCCCGCCGAGGTCGGCAACATTCTTTCGTGGAGACTGATCATGAAATATTTTCTACGGTCATTCTCTCACTTCTGCTGATTCAAGAAGGGCAGCTGTCAGTTTCTGGCGAAAGAATGTGCACAATACTGGTTAACTGCTTAGAGGACTAAGCCTGCCCAGTAAACGTGTGGTTAGGTAAACTGACCGCACTCGACATGACCCCACTGGGTTGACTGGGCCGTAAAACCTCAACACAAACAAACAAAATAAAAGAGCATTTAACCCTTAAGGCACCAAGAAAATCTGCATCTGAAAATGTCGTCTGCTTATGTCGTAGGCTGCATCTTCTTGCAAACTTTTCAAACTTACATTTTGCATATAGGCAAACAGTGTGGACCCAGAGCAGTCTGATCTGGGTCCGCACTGTTTGCAACAATGACTTTTAAAGTAACTGGCAGAAGACAAAGCAGACGACAATTGTTGTGATTGGTGCCTTAAGGGTTAATGATGAAATTTCTTGGCAGATCCCAAGCAAAAGAACTCCGGGTCATCCCCTCTCAAGCAAAATAGGGAGAAAAATTGCGGAGAAAATCTGATACTTTCATCTTTAAATGGTAATGACAATATTAACTTGCATTTCTGTTTAGAAAAATATGAATCAAAATAACAGAACTATAATTTGTTGTTACCAAATGCTACATATTGATTCTGTCCTTCTCTTGCATTTACAAATTACCAAATATAAAGGTTTTCTCATCAAAATACAGGTTTTTCAGCCAAATTAAAGGTTTTAAAGGATTTCAACAAAATTAAAGGTTTTTAAAGGTTTTAAAGGTTCCCCTAGGGGCCCTGGAAAATCCATTGACATGTAACTCAAGTTATCATCCGGAAACAAAAATATGGACGGACCTACAACAGATGGGCAGACAGACAGACAAACAACATAATACCATCGTGTGGCGGGGTATAAAAAAAGTATCTCATCTGGAGCCATGTGATCAAATTATATTACTTACTTTTGCACAATCACTGGTCTTCGTCGTGGGATCTGTGTAAATTTATTGATTACCTTGATCCCTATACCACGGGCAGAGGCAGGCTGCAAATAAAATCAAATGAGACTTTCATTAAAAAATCAAATTTTTGTCCAGACTTGCAAATAATTAAACCAGTAAACATTTATTTTTATAATCACAAACAAACACATAAAAATCTTTAAACTTTTAACTCTAAATCAGGGCTGTGGAAATACCATGCCCTTCTTGTCCAACTTGTTCCATTTCCTTCAGGACAAGTATGAAATTTTAATGTCCTGGGACAAGGATTACATAGCTCTAGCTAAGAAGAGTACACAGATTATGAGATATATTTTTTTCTTATTTCTTGGAGAAAATGAATGTTGTGGGTACTCTTTAGAAGTGCCTCACTAAGGCACTTCTAATGAGTAACCACAACATATGTTTTCCTCAAGAAATAAGAAAAATGTCAATTTTCAGGCTAGTAAATCTTAGTTGGACAAGTGGATTCTGACCTTTTACTTTTCTGTGGACAAGTAATAAATTTGATAATTTTGCAATCCTGTATAATTAATTCCAACAGCTACAAAGGCTGGAATATACTGTATCTTTCCTATGTATTCAGACAGAGAGATCTGATCATAATGATTTGGACCTAGTGTTCAAAACTTCATGAATTGATTGTGTTGGGGTTTAACGACACGTCAACCCTTGAGGGTCATTTTGTGTCGTCTCCCAGAGAAAGGGAGAAAAGAGATAGAAGAGAGAGTAGAGGAGATGAAAGAGAGGGACAGGGAAGAAAGAGGAACAGGAATGAAAGTGAAGAAACAGAAGAAGTAAAAACATTCCCCCTCTACCCTTACCCACTACAAGGATAGCAGGCCTTGCCCAACTGTAAGCCAATATCGATTGATTGTGTTGGGGTTTAACAACACGTCAACCCTTGTGGGTCATTTTGTGTCGTCTCCCAGAGAAAGGGAGAAAAGTGATAGAAGAGATAGTAGAAGAGATTAAAGAGAGGGACAGGGAAGAAAGAAACAGGAATGAAAGTGAAGAAACAGAAGAAATAAAAATATTCCCCATCTACCCTTACCTGCTACAAGGATAGCAGGCCTTGCCCAACTGTTAGCCAATATCAGTTGGACGCCCCGGTGACGTAAGATATACGACACTTTCGCACCACCCGACCACCCCAAAGCCAATATCAGATGGACGCCCCGGTGATGTAAGATACACAGCACCTTCGCACCACCCGACCACCCCCAAAACTTCATGAAGTTATTATCTAACGCGACGTTAAAATTTCTCTCTTAAAATATGGCAAATACATTGATAGTTTTTGCTGAAAAAATGTGAGTAGGGTATGTATTGCAAAAGCTACTCACATTTTTGCAACAAAAATATCAATGTATTTGAAAATACCTTAGCTACAAAAGTTAACCAGCTTGTCATTAAAAAGCTTGTTAAGCTAACAATGTTTTAACCAATGGATGTTCCATTGTCTCTATGTAAATAAAACTAAGGTTAAATCTCAATAACCGAAAATTATACCAAAGCTGGACCATGGGATAATTTTCAGATTTGAAAATTAACCCATGGTTTTATTTATAGATCTCACAGGTGTACTTTAGAATGACTGTCAACTCATCAGTGCACCTTAACCTTTTTCACTCTCTGGGCTAATTCCGCAGGCGATGACAAGTTAATATTATCACCCAAAAAAACAGGTTTTTGTTTTCTGGGAAAAATAAGAAAAATATTTCAAAATGTTGTATGTTGAATTTTGTTTCAGCAGACAATTTGAACATTTTCGTATTTTTTCCTAGAAAACAGAATTTGACATTTCATGCAAATTGTCTCCAAATGTCAAATGGTTATTGGAAAAAAATAAACTATCATCAATATGTTGTCTGCTGAAAATGTCCAGAGTGCTAACCATCAATTTTCAGCAGATGACATTTTTGAAATGGTTTTCTTATTTTTCTCTCAGGTAACTGGATTTGACATTTCATGTACTGTACATTGTCTCAACTAGAGACAGTTTGCATGAAATGTCAAATTCTGTTGGCTGGGAAAACTAAGAAAGTATCATCAAATATATTGTCTGCTGATATTATCCAGAGAGTGGTAAAGGTTAGAGGAACTTCAAATTTACTTCTGCACTGAGCAACTTTTTATTTAAAAATGACATTTTTTGTTGAATAAAACACATGAAACCAGACAGTCTGTCTGGAGTATATTATAATGACCAAAGCTACAGCTGACCAACCAGATTGCAACAAAGTTTGACCAAATTAAGATGCTGATGTAATTTTTTGTGATTGACAAGATTGCAACCAATCAGATTTTAGCAGTAGTGCCTCAGTTAGTTTAATTCAAAAAAGGTGGGGTGTTTCATCCTTTTTAGTACACAAGGTCAATTGGTACAGCATTTCATCAGACTGCCTGTTACCACTTTACCATAAATATATAAAAAGAGAAATAAAAGTAAAAAAGTAGAAAAAGATATACTAAATAAATACAAGTATAGTTTTTGTAAGAAAAAAAAACGAAAACAAAAACAGTCCCATACATTGGTTAAAACAGATAAACCATGTTATTGTCTCGGTTTTGGGAATACTGTAAATTATATCATAATTTGGTGACCTTTCACTGTCTGACCCAAACTCGGCTCCGCCTCGTTTGGGGTCAGACAGTGAAAGGTCACCAAACTATGGTATAATTTACAGTATACGCAAAACTTCGACAATAACCATGGTTTATCTATAACTTGAACAACTGGGCCTGGTGTTTTACATCTCTTTCAGTGGTATTTAAGCGATATCGAGATGATGAAGGGATGATAATAAAAGGCTTTGTATAGTCACCAACCAAATTCTGTATCTACAAAATTCAATCTAGGCACCATCTGTATTGAAGTTAGGAGCACTAACTACTCAGCCAAACAGATGCTTCCAGACAGATCTGAGTAAATAGCGTAGACCTGATCAGATGCTCCAGCAGAGCAACAGATAAGGCGCTTTTTCATCTGAAAAAGCTGATATCTTTCTTATTTCTCTATGAAAACATATGTTGTGGGTACTCATCAGAAGCGCCTTGGCGAGGTGCTTCTAATGAGTACCCACAACATATGTTTTGGTGGAGAAATAAGAAAACTATTATGTGGATATCCTCTTATTTGTAGGTATGTTCCAGCACAAAAAAGAAGGATTTGTTAAAATTTCATATTTGTTTTTTGTCTAAAAACCAAGATTCAGTCCTAATATGCTCTATTAGCGCAGTTCGGACATAGTTCAATGGTATGTAGAAAATGGCACAGAAATACAATAGTACAAAATAGATTCATTCAAGAATCAAATAATCTGGCTGCTCAGATTTTTTCTAAGATGGCCCCTTAATAACAGTTTTTAAGCTATTTCAGATACCAATTTGTCGGCTGCTAGCAATGTTTGTCCAGTGCATGCTTAATAGAGAGGCAGTTGCATTAAAAATTGTTTGTGGGATACAAAGTTAGCTGCTTAAGTAAGGGCCATGCTTAATCGGTGGCCTGAAGCCCAGCTTTGACTGCAAATGCACAATTTTCTTCAAATACCATATTAATAGTGTTGCTGAATACAAGAAGTTTCTTATTCTCATTGATAATGTTTGTTTTTTTTTTCAGAGATAAAAATGAAATTATACAAACCGGCTTTATGATCCATTTCTGTTTTGTCCCTCCATCTTCCCATGCCCTCTTCAACAGCTTAGAATCATAAGGTAAGCAATAGGTTTGTGGGAAAAATCCAAACTCTTTCTTTCCAAAATGGACCTGCATCTTGGACAAGTTACGCCACAATCTATCCTTTCTCCCAATTTGGAATGACCCAGGGAAATGATTCAGCTGAAAGCAGAATATAAGAATTCAGTTGACATGACTGGATACACTTTGATAAAACTCAAAGTATTAGTATATTTTTGGTTGATTTGTTTGTTTGTGTTGGGGTTAATGACACAAACCCTTATGGGTCATTTGTATCATCTCCCAGAGAAAGGGAGAAAAGAGATAGAAGAGATAGTAGAGGAGATTAAAGGGAGGGACAGAGGAGAAAGAGGAAAATGAATGAAAGTGAAGAAACAGAAGAAACAAGCAAATTCCATGGGGAATTTATGTCCCCCGCCTAATTTTTATTTGAGGTGTTAAAAATGGTAAAGTTAACCAGAGGACCACTGGTCCTGTATCAAATACCTAAGTATTGAAGCAGGAAACCAGTGAAAAAAAGTAATTTCAAGATTCTGAAAAAAAACCACATGCATATCTTCAGACCATCCTTAAAGCACCTGTACAGTTTCAAAAGGATCGGCCAAAAACTGTGGGAGGAGTTAAGGGGACAAGGTACCTGCTCCCTATATACTCCTGTAGTATTAGAACTCAAAAAATGTCTAAGTTAAAAATGCAGAAAAAGTGGTAAAAAATTATTTCAGGATTCTGAAAAAACCACATGCATATCTTCAGGCCATCCTAAAAGCCCTTGTAAAGTTTCAAAAGGATCGGACAAAAACTGTGGGAGGAGTTAAGGGGACAAGGTGCCTGCACCCTATATACTTCTGCAATATTAGAACTCAAAAAATGTCTAAGTTAAAAATGCAGAAAAAGTAATAAAAAAATATTTCAGGATTCTGAAAAATCCACCTGCATATTTTCAGGCCATCCTAAAAGCCCACGTAAAGTTTCAAAAGGATCGGCCAAAAACTGTGGGAGGAGTTAAGGGGACAAGGTACCTACTCCCTATAGACTTCTGTAAAATTAGAACTCAAAAAATGTCTAAGTTAAAAACGTGTAAAAAGTGATAAAAAATAATTTCAGGATTCTGAATAAACCACATGCATATCTTCAGACCATCCTTAAAGCACCTGTACAGTTTCAAAAGGATCGGCCAAAAACTGTGGGAGGAGTTAAGGGGACAAGGTACCTGCTCCCTATATACTCCTGTAGTATTAGAACTCAAAAAATGTCTAAGTTAAAAATGCGGAAAAAGTAATAAAAAATTATTTCAGGATTCTGAAAAAACCACATGCATATCTTCAGGCCATCCTGAAAGCCCATGTAAAGTTTCAAAAGGATCGGCCAAAAACTGTGGGAGGAGTTAAGGGGACAAGGTACCTACTCCCTATACACTTCTGTAGTACTAGAAATCGAAAAATGACTAAGTTAAAAATGCGGAAAAAGTGATAAAAAATTATTTCAGGATTCTGAAAAAACCACATGCATATCTTCAGGCCATCCTTAAAACACCTGTAAAGTTTCAAAAGAATCGGCCAAAAACTGTGGGAGGAGTTAAGGGGACAAGGTACCTGCTTCCTATACACTTCTGTAGTATTAGAACTCAAAAAAAGTCTAAGTTAAAAATGCAGAAAAAGTAATAAAAAATTATTTCAGGATTCTGAAAAAACCACATGCATATCTTCAGGCCATCCTAAAAACCTATGTAAAGTTTCAAAAGGATCGGCCAAAAACTGTGGGAGGAGTTAAGGGGACAAGGTACCTACTCCCTATACACTTCTGTAGTATTAGAACTCAAAAAATGTCTAAGTTAAAAATGCGGAAAAAGTGATAAAAAATTATTTCAGGATTCTGAAAAAACCACATGCATATCTTCAGGCCATCCTAAAAGCCCATGTAAAGTTTCAAAATGATCGGCCAAAAACTGTGGGAGGAGTTAAGGGGACAAGGTACCTACTCCCTATAGACTTCTGTAATATTAGAACTCAAAAAATGTCTAAGTTAAAAATGCAGAAAAAGTGATAAAAAATTATTTCAGGATTCTGAAAAAACCACATGCATATCTTCAGACCATCCTTAAAACACCTGTAAAGTTTCAAAAGGATCGGACAGAAACTGTGGGAGGAGTTAAGGGGACAAAGTACCCACTAAAAACTCGGAACCACGCACCACGCGCCACGCGCCACGCACCACGCCCCACGGAAAACCAAAAACAGTGTCCCTCCACTTTTCTTCGAAAAGGCGGGGGACAATAAAAACTCCCCCCTCTACCCTTACCTGCTACAAGGACAGCAGGCCTTGCCCAACTGTAAGCCAATATCAGTTGGACACCCCAGTGACGCAAGATACACGACACTTTTGCCTCACCCAACCACCCAATTTTGATTCATAAAACTGTCAAAATATCAGTATCATTTTGGTTGATGAAACTGTCAAAATATGAGTATCTTTTTGGTTGATAAAATTGTCAAAATATCATTATCTTTTTGGTTGATTAAACCAACAAAATATCAGTATCTTTCTGGTTAAAAAAACTGTCAAAATACAGTACCTTTCTGGTTGATAAAAATGTCACAAGAGCAAGTCAATGGGGCGCCACTGCATATCCCCCCTGCAGGGCCATTGCATACTTCCGCACACATCAAAATTTCAAATGTGTTCCTCTAGTCCTCAGCCAGCTATTACCTGTGACAGATTCAAGGTTCTAGCTCAAAAAGCCTAGAAGGGTTTGTGTGACAATTAAAAAAAAAGGACCCAAAATCCTACTTTTTGACCTCTGGTGACACACAGACATGCCCCCGGGGCAAAAGTTTTGCACCACTGTATTCTGCTCTTCATTACCTTTGATTTGATATGCAACATGACTATGTACAAAATGGATTTTGGACCCTTTGGGGGCCACACACCCTTGGCCCTGCCCCCAGGGGTTACATCAAAATTCCAAATATGTTCCTCCAGTCCTCATCCATAGGTCTATTGCCTTTGAATGTTTTGAGATTCTAGCTTAAATGGTCTAGGAGCAATGGTGTGACATTACAGATGTACGGCCGGCCGGACGGGGGTATCACAATATCCCTGCTTTTTCTTCAAAAAGTGCATGAATAAAAAATATCAGTATCTTTCTGGTTGATAAAACTGCCAAAACATTATGTCTAATTGCTTGCTGATTAAAATGTCAAAATATCAGTATGTTTTTTTCTTTTCATGTCTGCTTTTTCAACATCATTCATTGATGAGAACACTTACCTTCTGATATTCTCTCAATGCCTTGAAGCCTGGAGATTTCATGTGTTTGCCCCAGCACCCCAGCCAATCGTGGTTTCCTGAAATGGTATACCATATTTAACCTAAATACTCAGAAACCATAACTCCTTAAAGACACATTTTTTTCCTTCTTTGGCTAGACCCCCCCTTCATGATCACCCCCAATATACAGTCCTGATAACAGAGCGCACATCAAAGGCTTATCTTATCTAAGTGATTATGGAGTCTTTATAAGGCTGCTAAGTCTCCTTAGGTGGGGCCTTATAAGGGTTAATTCATAAAATTGAGCAGTATTCAATATGTTACTTTAGAGCCAAATAAATTCATTTGCAAATTTTGCATTTAATTTGTTGATTTTATTTGTTGATTTGTATTGTATCACTTTATTTTTTTATTTATTTATTTTTGATAGTTTTTTTTCCTTGCATTGTGAAAAAAAGTACAAATAAACTGAAATAGAAATATAAAATTGAAAATATTTATTTATTTATTTATTTATTTTCTAAAGTAAATAAGAACACTGCACAATCATTCGATTTCCATTTCAGTAAAACAATACATTATAGAATATGTCAAAAAGTTCTTAGACAATTAAGAATGTGTATGTTATGCCAAAAAGCTTCTCTTTTTCAATGAATACATAAATAACTAAATAAAATACTATCTTTCTTCCTAATTTTCTGTATTTGATCCAAAGAAACAGATAAAGAGGGCATTTGGTGATAAATTAGCATATAGGCATAAATATCTGTATTTCTCCATAAAATATGTTGTGGGTTTCATTAGAACTGCCTGGGAGAGGTAATTCTAATGAATAAAAAACAGGTATATTTTATTGATTAAACAGAAAAAAAAATCATCAAATTACCACCAAATTACCCATCTTATCTGTTTCTCTGTCTTCATCATAAACTTTGCTGATATAAAATCTAATTTCCCCTTATCAGGCCCCTACCTGTAAGGGTGGTCAAAGTCACCAAGAATTTCTTATCTTAATCTCCTTAGAATCATTAGAGTGTTATGCAATCCAAAATGTGTCTTTAACCCTTAAAGTGTCAAGTAAAATTTGCAGCAGACGACAGTCCAAATCTTTTTTTTTTATTTTTCAGAGAAAACAAGTCTTGAAATTTGAAGCAGACGATTCACATGAAATTTCAAGATTTGTTTTCTCTGAAAAAATAGAAAAAAAAAATAAAAAAAAAATTGTCGTCTGCTGCAGTTGTGACTGACGCTTAAAGGGTTAAAGTACTTGTCCTAAAATATATCTAAAAACTGCTGTGTGAGTGTCCACAAGTGTGATGATTTGGAAATGTGCGTTTATTTCAACAGTATTCAAGTCATATCGAGATGATGAAGGGGTGATAATAACAGGCTCTGTGCAATGAAGCACCATACAGTTATAAGCTAAATTTGAGCCAAGGATCTCAGGGCCCAGTTGTTCAAAGCCTCGTTAGCTTAACGAGCTCGTTAAGGGTCATTTCGTTAACTGTTTTAGCGGATTCAATGTACAATATTCTGAAATTTTTTGCTGAAAAAATGTGAGTAGCTTTTGCTGAAAAAATGTGAGTAGCTTTTGCACTGCAAAAGCTACTCACATTTTTTCAGCAAAAAATTTCAGCATATTTGCGTATCACTCGATGTAAATTTTAAGGAATCATTAACTAACGACGTCGTTACTTTTGAACAACTGGACCCTGGAATTTAGCACTAACCACTCAGCAGATGCAACCTGTGAGAATGCCATCTGATCTGGGTTTATACTGTTTACCCTGGTGATCTGTCTGAACACTTTGGGTAAATTTGATTATAGTACTTAAACTTCAAGTCACAAAATTCAGAGGACTTGTGAAAAGAATATATAAAATTTTACAGTATACACAAACAGTTTATTCAAATAAGTGCTCAGAAGATATTTATACCAAAACTTTTTGAGAAAAAGTGGGGATATTATAATCACCTCCAGCTTCCCGAGATGCTTCTAATAGGTACCCATAACATTATTTTTGGATAAAAAGCATCTTGTATGATCAGATGACATTTTTTAATTTTATTTTTATTTTTTCCATCAAACTCTCCAGATATGAAAATGTAAAGTCCTATTTTCATAAAAAAAAAAAAAATAATAATAATAATAATAATAAAACTATTATTCACTTGCCTAGCATGCAATCACATGAAATATTAAGCTTTATCATCTCTGAAAAAAAAAAATAGTAGAGGAATTGTTTAGGAGGAGGATTTAGTGATAATTCTGGGATAATTTTTCTTATTTCTCCATAAAAACATATGTTGTGGGTACTCATTAGAAGCGCTTTGCTGAGGCACTTCTAATGAGTACCCACAATGTATGTTTTTATGGAGAAATGAAGAAAATTATCCCATAATTATCACCAAATACTCCTTCTGAACAATTCCTCTGAATAGTTCAGAATGTAATCTGCTACAATTTTGAAGGATGATTTAAGAGTTAAAAATCAATACACAAAAAAAACATAAAAGCAAGAGTCTATACTCACGTTTTGTTATTCTGAAACCCACACGTGCAAGCGTTCCCTTGACAACATTTGGTGTGATTGGACTTAATCGCCATTTTAGGAACTTCCTGATCTCCCATGGTAACTGTTCAACTGAAACGGAAAGCAGAGTCATAATTCACCAAAATATAAATAATGATTCTGTAATCTCAAGGAACATGGCTTCATGGTCCTATCAGAAGATGCTGTCACTGATTGACTGTTGCTACTCAGGTATGCACTACTCCTTTGCCTCAATAACTCTGCTAAATATAGTGAACCCTTGATACAATGATTTCATTTGTTCCAAAAGACATTGCCATGAAAATGAATTTGCTGTTGTTCAGAATACTTAACGAGCAGGGCCCAGTTGTTCAAAGCTAACGATGTCGTTAGTTAACGATTCGTTAAAATTTACATTAAGTGATACGCAAATATGCTGAAATTTTTTGCTGAAAAAATGTGAGTAGCTTTTGCAGTGCAAAAGCTACTCACATTTTTTCAGCAAAAAATATCAGAATATTGTGTATTGAATCCGCTAAAACAGTTAACGAAATGACCCTTAACGAGCCCGTTAAGCTAACGAGGCTTTGAACAACTGGGCCCAGATTGCTATGTAAGACGTCTAGTTTTGTTCTTATTTCCTCAGAGAACATGTTTTGGATATTAGTTACACCTCACTGAGGTGATTCTAACAAATATCAAAAACATATGTTTCTTTAAAGCATTAAATACAATATTCTTGCAAAATTTGTGACTAACTGTTACCGCTTAAGCAAAGGTTTCATGACAGTTGAATTGTCATTATAAGGAATTTTGTCGTTGTATTGAGTGTCGGGATAAAGAGGGTTGTCAGTATCAAAGCTCTATCTCAAAAACATGTACTTTCCGAGATATCTTGTGCACAAAGGAAAGTGTGATGAATGGATGAACAAAGCAAAAGCAATGTTGCACATCAACTTTTTTTGTCGCAGTCAAGAGAATAAAAAAAAAAAAACTTATTATTTGGTGGTGGACTGCTGAGATAATTGTAATGAGCATCTGCAATTTCTGTTTAGGGCAAAAAAACTGAACTGTTACCCCCACTCCCACTCCCCTCCCCCTTAAAGAAAGTAAGGAACATAATGAATTATCATTTTACTTTATTTACCCTAAGTATTCGGTCAGAGAGGCCTGAGCAAAGAGTATGGTCCCAAATCAGATGGCGTCGAATGTGGCATTTGATCAGGGTCTAAACTGTTTGCCACTCATCCAGCAGTTTTTAGACACATCAATATGTAGTTACTGTATTTGCTCTAATTACCAACTATGTGCTTAAGTTTTTTAAAAATTACTAGAAAAAACTTGAAGTAAAATAGCCTGCTAATACGCTATACTTAAAAAAAGATCAGCAGAGAACTTCATGAGGGGCATATTTAATGATACTTACGCAATATTTTTCTGATTTTCTTCATAAAAGCATATGTTGTTGGTACTCATTTGAATTGCCTCGACTTGTCAAAGCAATTCAAATGAGTATCAACAACACGTTTTTATAAAGAAGTACATAAAAGTACACTTGCTGTAATCTAAAGACTACTAAACTGCTTGACTATGCACTTATAGGAGCATATGCGGTAATTAGGTCGATTACAGTAAATGGACTCAGGAAAAGTATGGTAAGCAGTTAAGACGTCCAAATATTAAGGGTAAATATGCTGCACAGCTCCAGATAAGGCAACTTTTTTCAACCAAAAAGTTTTGGTATTTTTCTTTTTTTTTTTCCATGAAAACGTGTTGCGGCACACATTATAAGTGCCTCAGTGAGGCGCTTCTAATGAGTACCCACAACATATGTTTTCTTCGAGAAATAAGAAAAAATATATATCTCATAATCGGGATACTCTTCTTAGTTAGAGCTAGGAAGTCCCTGTCCTTGAGCAAGTAAAATGGAATTTCTTACTTGTTCTCAGGGAAATAGGACGTTAGAAAAGTGGGGCATGGTATTTCCACAGCACATTTAATGTCATAGCTCCAGATGAGAGTGTGAATGCACATTATTTTTCTTACTGCTCTCCACAAAAACATACATTGTGGGTATTCATTAGAAGGGCCTCACCAAGGCACTTCTAATGAGTACCCACAACATGTCTTCATGGAGAAATAAGAAAAATAATATATGTACATTCCTTCTCATCTGGAGCTATGTATAATAATCAATGTGTATAGTATTGTGTTTGTGTTGAGGTTTTACTCATTAGAAGTCCCTAGTCGAGGTGCTTGTAATGAGTACTGAAAACATGTTTTTGTGAAGAAATAGGAAAACATATTTTCCTGATACCCCCTCCTATCTGAAGCTACGTGTTGTCTGAATCTATGGCTTATAGGAAACCTTTTTCTCCTTCAGTTATAAAGTTGATGGTGGGTGGTACATTTGAGAAGTGACTCTGGGTCAGTGCTGGCTTCGTGGTCCTATCAGGAGATGCTGTCACCGGTCGACTGTAGCTATTCAGGTCTGCACTAGCCCCACTCACTGGTCTAGATTTGAACCCTCGTATATGAGCAGAGGAGGATCGTCTTGACAAACTACTGGTGAACGAATAACCATCTGATTCAGCTGTATTGAAATGAAGTGATACATGTTAACCCTAGTCCTGCTGGTCCTGGATTTGCCCTGTCTTGCATACAGTGTAGATCCAGATCAGAGCAGGTCAACTGATCTAGAGCTACACTGTTTATCATTTAGTACATGAATTTATATCAATTCTGATTAGCCGACAATTAGAAGTGGGTGTGGCATCTTAATTTATTCAGTATGGTAAGGGTTAACCCTTGTCATGCTGAATATATTAGGATGCCATGCCCACTTCTAATTTCCAGCCAATCAGATTACTTGATCCGGGTTTTTGATAGAAATTCATCTATTTAATGACAAACAGTGCAGATCCAGATCAGTTGGCTTCTTGGATCTACACTGTTTGTTAAGACAGGGCATGTTGTGCTCAGCAAAAGAAGGGTTAAAACTAAGAGCCAATCATAACAGCAGCTAACATTCTATTTTATATACATAACTGTCCAAGAAAATAAGGCTTGACTTTTCAGGTGAGTTTTCCACTTAGCTGACAATACGCAATCAATTCACACACATCATCATATTTTTTTTCTGCTTATTTCTGAAATGCCAAGCCATATTTTCTCCGACGAAAAATAATAAGAATTTCATTTGCTACAATTTTGCTTAGCATTTTAAGGGTTAAAAATTGGGCTTAACATTTCATTCAAATTGTCTCCTATGAAATGTCAAGCTCCATTTTCAAGATAACATAAAAATATTTTAAGTGTCATCTGCTGATCTCTAAGATATCTTATTAAAAGGTAAGCGACAACCTGACATATCTAGTTTTCTTTTGAGAAAATATGATAATTTGATTTCCCATCTACTAATTAAAACATTTTAAAATACCATCTGCTGATAAACTCAGCAGATGGCATTGATGCAAATTGTTTCCTGATTCTTTTTTTCTCCAGAAAAAAAAAAGACTGACATTTCATGCAAATTGTCTCCAAGACAATTTTGCATACAATCAGAACTGCCAAACCCAATTTTTCAGGAAAAATGTGAAAAATATTCCAAATATCATCTGTTGATAAATTCCATGAAAGAAAGGTATCTGCAAAAATACATTTGTATTTTCATATCTCCATGAAAGCTAATGCTATGGATACTCATTTGACTCTTAAGTGAGTTTATTTTAATGGGTACTAATAGCATATATTTTTGTGGAAAAATTCTTAGCTTCGGATAAGATGCATTTTTTCAACCAAAAGTATGGATATTTTTCCTTAACCATCCATGAAAACATGTTGTGAATACTGATTAGACGCACTTCATCAAGGCACTTCTAATGAGTACCCATAATGCAAGTTTTTATGAATAAATAAGAAAAATCATTTTCTGAATACTTCTCTTTACTGGAGCTATGGGAATTGGTTAATTGAAAAAATATCAGTATTTCTCTAACATTATGGAGTACGTCATCAGCAGCAGACCTACCCATACAGATACATGTATTATCTCACATTTAACCCAATGAAGATTGAATGAACTCCACCCCCCCCCCTCACCCAATACTATATATTGGAAGATTCTAATTTTTATTTTTAGGTATGTAATGCTATGTGATTTAGATATTCCTAGAGAACTATTTGCAAACAGTGGAGACACTGATCAGACACCGCATTCTGTGGTGTCTGATCTGAGTCTGCACTTTTTGCCAATTACCCTTTTAGGGGTCTCCAGACAACAATATGTTAAGTTGTCTACTATCATTGCAACCATTACCTAATACATCAAACATCCGCCTCCTCATCATAACATTTATCATCACCACCATCATCATCATTAGAGCCTCCTCTACAGCATACTTAGACTAAGACTGTTCCTAAACAGCAAAGAGGAATGCTCACTACTAGACTTCTGACTCAGGAACATCAAAGAACTAAACTGGTGTCATCATTTTTTAGAACTTCTATGGGAGGCATCATGCACTGTCAATCCCTACAATGTAGCTGTTTCCAGACTTATACCTGATGTTTTTGCCACAACTAAGCCATAAACAGACTTTCTAAACCCTGGACATTACTATTCTCCTATTTTTCTATATACAGTCGACTCTCTTTTTCTCGAAATCCAAGGGACTCTATGAAACACTTCGAGATATCCGTACTTCAACATATCAGAGTCAAACAACCACCTTTAACAGAATGAATCTTTAATTTGACTCCTAAGTAAGAGATATATTGAAAATCTCTGTGTTAAAACAGGGACTTCGAGATACGTGGTTATTCGAGATAAGCCATTTCGAGATAACGAGAGTCGACTGTAGTTCTTCAGGCTGATAGACATGTTGGGTGAAGCGTGCTTAACAAGTAATGCTTACTTCCCATGGACGCCTGATCACACCCCATTTATTTTGGGTCCATATCTGTCAGTCTGAACATTCCTAATTTTGTCTCTGTGTATATCGACTTTATGATTTTCTATGTACTATATTGGTATGTTGACCTCCAACTCGTAGTCATCATCTAATCCATCTATGGCTTAATCATCATCAACATTATTGTCAAAATCATCACCATGATAATTATCATCACAACTTACCATAATTAGAGCTTTCTATACAGTATATTCATCAACTAATCTATTAATGGCCAATCATTTTAATCATCATTAATATCAATATGACCATCAACACCCATCACAACTTACCATCATCAGAGCCTCCCCCTATGCAGTCATCATCCAATCCATCAATGGCTTCATCATCTTCATCATCTTCGTCGTCATCCACACCATCATCATAATCATCATCTTCATCAATGAGACTGGCTTCACCATCTCCAGGCAGCCGTTCACTGAAAAGAGATACCACATTTGAACTAAATATCACAGTTCCAGAGGCACTTTTAATGAGTATGCACAATCTATGTTTTCATAGAGAAATTACCCACAATGTATGTTTTCATGGAGAAATCACCCACAATGTATGTTTTCATGGAGAAATTACCCACAATGTATGTTTTCATGGAGAAATTACCCACAATGTATGTTATCATGGAGAAATTACCCACAATGTATATTTTCATGGAGAAATTATGCACAATGTATGTTTTCATAGAGAAATCACCCACAATGTATGTTTTCATGGAGAAATCACCCACAATGTATGTTTTCATGGAGAAATTACCCACAATGTATGTTTTCATGGAGAAATTACCCACAATGTATGTTATCATGAAGAAACTACCCACAATGTATGTTTTCATGGAGATTTTACCCACAACGTATGCTATCATGGAGAAATAAAAAAAAAACAACGTTATATGGATACCCAGCTGTTTGCATAAGTGTGAGTACTCATTACTTGTTGGGAGTCCCTTGCAAGTCACTTCTAATGAGTACCTACAATAAATGTAGTGTTGAGTAATAAGATAAATATCAATACTTTTCCACAGTAATTTTATTATCTTTTTTTTTTAACTGAAAAGTACTGATATTTTTCTTGTTTCCCCACAAAAACTTATGTTGTGGGTACTCATAACTCATCGCCAAAGGGCTTCTAATAAGTAGCCACAACATATGTTGTTTTTTGGCAGAAATAAGAAAAATATTATCGAGATACCCCTTCTTATATGAAGCTATGTTTTTCAGGTGAAAAAATGTATCTTATCTGGAACTATGCTTTTTAGCTGAAAAAATAATATATGCGGAGCTGTGCTTTTTGATTGAAAAATGTCTTTTCTGGAGCTGTGCTTTTTGATTGAAACTGTCTTATCTGGAGGTGTGCTTTTTGGTTGAAATAATGTATCTGACCTGGAGGTATACTTTTCAGTTGAAAGCATGTATCTTACCTGGAGCTATGGTTTTCAGTTGAAAATATATAACTGGTTGAAAGAAAAGAATTTCTCAACTGGAGCTTTGCTTTTTGGTTGAAAAATGTCTTATCTGGAGTTGTGCTTTTTGGTTGAAAAAAAAAAAGACTTATCTGGAGTTGTGCTTTAAGGTTGAAAAAAAACTGTCTTATCTGGAGTTGTGCTTTTTGATTGAAAAAATGTCTTCTCTGGAGTTATGATTTTTGGTTGAAAAAATGTCTTATCTAGAGGTATGCTTTTTGTTTGAAAAAATGTCTTATCTGAAGGTATGCTTTTTGATTGAAAAAATATAACTGGTTGAAAGAAAAGAATTTCTCAACTGGAGCTTTGTTTTTTGGTTGAAAACTGTCTTATCTAGAGTTGTGTTTTTTTGGTTGAAAAAATGTTTTATCTGGAGCTGTGCTTTTTGGTTGAAAAAAAAAAATGTCTTAACTGGAGCTATGCATGTCCAAACACTGCATGCTGAGTAAAAATTTCAACACACAACATTTTAAAACATATTTCTTATTTTTCCCAGAAAATAGGATTTGACACTTTATGCAAATGGTCTCCTTATGAGACAATTTGCAGATCCTATTTTCCAGGAAAAATAAGAAAAATATTATCAGTTTGTCGTTTGCTGAATTCGCCCCTAGCATGGTAAGTGTTAACTGGAGCAATGTTAATTAACTTTGTGAATATACAGAATCAATGCAAGATTTGAGAACTTGACAATTTTTTGGCATAAATTTCTGTACATATTCACTACACAGCCTAGTTCATTACCCCAGATAAGAGAGGGTATCAGGTAAATATTTTCTTTTTTCTCCATGAAAACATATATTGTGGGTACTCAATAGTTTCTAATGAGTACCCACAATATGTTTTTACCGAGATTTAAGAAAATTATTAACATTTTTTGGGTTTAAAAAAGTGCCTTGTCTGGATCTGTGTATTACTGTTTGCTTTCATTCATACAAAGAGGTAATGGTATCACAGAAAAAAGTTCATGACAAGACAGCTAGAAATTACGGTATCTTGAAAATGTGCCATCTGAATGCAGTGATACTTAACTCTAGCTATTGTAAATTGTGTTGTGGTTTAAGATACCTCAATGCTTGAGAATCATTTTGCATTATCTCTTAGAGAAATGGAGAAAAGAGATAGATGAGATAGTGGAGGAGGGGGCGCCTGTTCACCATTTTACCACATGGGTAAAGTTGTAATAGGAATCGTTTATAGTGTTGTTAAAAGGAGGGGCCAGCCGAAAACGAAATGTTTATAAAAATTTTCAAACGGGCAGAACTCTATCAATTTTTGGTGAACTGTAACCTCAAAACACTATGCCCTGCTCCACATCATGGTCTAACCATATATCAAGTTTTAGCTTGATAAGATGTAAACTGTAGGTGGAGTTAGCCAGAAACGAAACAGTTACAATAATTTTCGAAGGGGCATATCTCAGTTAATATTTGGTGGACTGTAACCTCGAAACAATATGCCCTGCTACACATCATGGTCTAACTATACATTAGGTTTCAGCTCAATCAGATATGAACTGTAGGAGGAGTTATCCAGAACCAAAAAGTTTACAGATGAACGGACAGACGAGCTCCGAAGGGCATAACCTAATACAACCGTTTTTCATATAGGCATATAAAAATTGCTTTATCTGAGGCTATGTAGATCTACGAGAAGCTAAAATTAACTCACCCTGATGGCGTTCCATTTTCTGATTCTTCATCTTCCTCTTCCATATCTGACCCCAGTGTTGTTGCAGACACATTCTTCTCCATCCCCTTTCCTGGCTGAGATGCAGCCCCTACCACTGGTGGTCTCTGCTCATGCAGAACCACTTCACCTTTTGACTTCTTGCTGTAGTACACGGTGGACGCACCAGTTGTCCTTGTTGACATATTACTGTTCAGTTTATCGTAAGCTTTTCCAATATTTGACGGGGCTACGTATGTAACTCCGTGCTTTGTTACTGAAGTTTCAGTTGTTTGAATGGTTTTTGTTGTTGCCGACACCGGTGGTTTGCCAGTAACAGTTGTGGTGGTACTCGAGACCGGTGATGGATCCATTACTTCACTATATGGTTTTGTTGGAGTATAGTTTAAGTTTCGAACTTTAGACTGGGGTTCGGGTGTTGAGGGTTTTGACCCTGGGGCCTGAGATCCCGGACGTGGTAGAGAAGACACCGGCTTAGCATAAACGGTGGTTTGAGCTGTACTGGTATCTGTACTAGAACCAGCCGTCCTAGAGACACTAACAGTCTTGGCCACCGGTTGCCCCTCCGTCTGACTAGATGAAGTAACTTTGGACGGAAAAACAGAACTAGAACTAGATGATCCTGTAGAAGACTGTGTCACTGCACTGGAATCCCGTTTAGAAGGACCAAATTGGTTTCGTTTGACTGAACTACCTGAAGAATTTGTTGTGCTTCCCAAAGTCTCACTTAAATCTGCCTCCCCCCTCTCTAACCTTGTCGGTGGTACTGCCCTTCTCACTGTCTTTGCCTGTTCTGATTTACCTTCTGATGATTTGTTGTCTTTTGTATCACCAGATTTGTTGGTGGATTTCGCTGTTGCTTTTGAATGAGACGCTGTATGATCTTTCTTAATTGCACTTTGCGGTCTCATGAAGGCATTCATCTGGAAACCAAACATCGGAGTTCCAGAATTCCCATCCACAGTGCCACTGTTAGTCTGCACCATTGGAGAAATGGTTGGTGTCTTCCTGGCCTTCTGGTTTTGCAATTCATTAACAATATCTTTGGCACTTAGCGGTCTTGCATAGGGATTTGTGTGACCTTTGGACGGAGATTTATGGGCACTGACTGGTGGCTGATTAAACATCGCCGCAGCAGCCCCATGTTCAGCTGTGGATTTACCAGTTGGTGTTGGGGGTTTAACGCTAGATCTAAAAGGTGTTGATATATTACTGCTGGAGCTTGAAGCTTGGCTGAGACTGCTGTAGGCATTTCTGGCAGCCTCAGCATTACTTCGTATAGTAACAAGATCGGCATGGTTGAACAGCTGTACTGGCTTGATCACCGAGTTGTTGTACTTCAACATCGGCTTCTGGACCTGGAAAGACATTATGCAAAACAAATTGAAAAACCTTCTTATTCTCCAGGAAAACATGTTATGGATACTCAATAGAAGCACCTAAGTGAGGCACTTTGAATGAGTATCCAAAAACATGTTGTGGGTACTCATTAAAGTGCACTTCTATTTCCTGGAGAAACAAGAAAATTACCTGAATAACACTCAAACTATGTCATTAGAATAACCTCAGAGTGCGAAGGCTTTCTGAATATTGTGTAAGGAAATACTGAGTAACTATGCATAGTTCCAGATAATATTTTTCTTATTTCTGCACAAACACTTACATTGTGGGTACTCATTATAAGCCCTTCGGAGAGGCCCCACAACATATGTTTTCATGGAGAAATAAAAAAAAAAAAAAAAAAAAATCTATATATTTCCATTGAAAAAGCACCTTATTTGGAGCTATGACTTTACAGGTTTCATACATTTAGGATTGACTAAAATTCCCGGACAATATGGGAGCTGGAAATTTTATGAATTTAGCAAGAAAAATACATCAGAACCAAACATCCTAGCTTCATCAGGCAGAAATGTAAAATTTCCTGACATTTTCTTGACTTTGGTTGTGTTGAGGATTTACTGCCTAGTCAACCCAATGGGGTCATGTTGATCATGGTCAGTTTACCTAACCACACCTTTACTGCGCAGGGTTAGTCCTCCAAATGGTTAACCAGTATTGTGCACATTCTTTTGGTAGAAACTGACAACTGCCCGCCTTTAATCAGCTGAAGGGAGAGAATGACCCTAGAAAATATTTCATGATCAATCTCCATGATAAAAACAGATATGCTGTGGGTACTCATTAGAAGTGTCTCAACAAGGTACTTCTAATGAGTACCCATAACATGTTTTTATGGAGAAATAAGAAAAAATATCCCAGAATTTTCACCAATCACTCCTCCTAAACCATTTCTCTTGTGCGTGTACAAAAGCAGGGTTTTCAAAATCACACATTTTGGCAGTTTTTGCCCCCCCCCCCCCCCCCCCCCCCAAAACCATGTGTTGAATCCTAAAAAGTTAGGGGCAAAGTTTCTGAGGGATGCATATATTTTTTTATGGTTCATTAAAAATTTAGTTTTTATAAGTAAAACTTATTTTAACAAGGATACTCACCACAGACTTAACTTAGTGCATTTCCCTTATTCCCCGCAAAGAATTTTATGGATCGATCTGTATGGTTCAGTACCGGCAATTACCCAGTGAACAAAAGCACGCGAAAGCGCACAGACTTCACGGGTACTTCAGAAATTCCCTTGCCCTAAAGATGGAGGGGTCGGGAGGTGGGACTCTGCGTTAAGTCTGTGGTGAGTATCCTTGTCAAAATAAGTTTTACTTATAAAAACTAAATTTTAACTGGAGTCTCCTCACCACAGACTTAACTTAGTGCAGAATCAGCCTTGGTGGGAAGGAATCTTTAACCATCATACAGAGCGATCCTTTTATCCAGGGATAAATCCTGTGGAAACTTAGAATTCTAAGTTCATAAAATAATGGAAATTAAGTAAGAAACTAAATTTCCACCACTCTATCCCTGGAAACAGCACTATCATATCCAAGTACCTTTGAATCTGTCTTGCTAGGACTCAGACGATAGTCTCTCAAGATTAGCATCGAGGATGAGAAAGACCTGACTGGCCCCCCACCACTTTTTGAGCAGAAACCACTGGACCCATCAGTCGTAGGTTCTCTCCTTGTGTGTTTAAATCTCGTAGATAGAACTTGGCAAAAGACGAACGAGAAGACCACACAGCAGCTTTGATAATATCCTCAATCGGGCTTTTATTCATATAAGACCAAGAAGCCGAAAGAGCCCTTAACTCGTGAGCCTTAATCTTAAGCAAAGCTATCTTAGACTTAGACAATTTCTTATAAGCTAATCTAATGGTATAAGAAATCCATCCGGAGATAAATCCCTTAGTAATATCATGATCTCCCTTCAAGGTAAGAAAAAGCCTTTTTCTGTTTTTTCGAATAGGCTCGGTCACTTTCAAGTAACGTTTCAAAGCCCTAACAGGACATAAAAGCCTGTTAAAGTCATTAAATTTAATTGTTCTGGCTAAATTTTGAACCAAAATATCATCCGGCCAAACGGATGGTAATTGATTTTTTGCCAAAAAGCCCGTTTGTGTCCTTAAAGAAACCGAACCATCTGACTGATTGAATCTGAGATGTCCTGAATCCATGGAGAAGGCATGAATCTCACTAACACGTCTTGCTGTTGCCAAGGCAAGCAGAAATACGGTTTTTAGAGTGAGATGGAACCTAGAAGCCTTATGCAACGGTTCATATGGTTCAGAACATAATGAAGAAAGGACACAAGAAAGGTCCCATTTTGGAGTTAAAGACCTTTCAACTGGCCTCTGTAATTCAAATGACTTGATAAGTTCAGAAATGACATGATCAGATCCAATGTTGTTGTCAGATTTAAACTTCAAAGTATTAGAGATAGTAGATCTGTAACCTTTGATAGTACTGACTTGATATTTCTTCTCCTGGAACAAATGTAGCAGAAAGTCTGCTACTTCCGAAGGAGTGGCCGAGAAAGGATGAACTTCCCTTTGCAAACACCAATCGGAAAAAACTTTCCATTTGGCGTCATAAACTCGTCTGATAGACGATCCCCTTGCTTCAACTACGTGTCTGGCAACGTTCGCCGAAAACTTTCGATCTCTGATTGATCTGCGGATAAACTCCAAGCGTGAAGTTTTAAGCTTCCTACGTTTTCCCTGACAAATTTCTGACCCAATTGTGTCAACAGATTTTTGTGCGAGGGAATCCGAATGACCGGTGCTACTACTAACCGAAGAATGTCCGGAAACCAAGACATTTCGGCCCAAAGAGGAGCTATCAACACTATGTTGCAGTGATGTTGGCGAATCTTGTTGATTATAGCTGGAATCAGAGCAAACGGAGGAAACGCATAAGCGTGCATTCCGTTCCAGTTCATTGACATTGCATCTATCGCCAGAGCCTTTTCGTCTGGGATAGGAGACATAGATTGGTAACTTCTTGTTGAGACGAGTCGCAAACAGATCTATGTTTGGAAAGCCCGTCATCGACAGAATTGAGTTGCAAATCGTCTGATCCAGAGACCATTCTGTCGAAATTGGTTTGGAAAGACGACTTAACCGGTCTGCTAAAATGTTCTATTTTCCTGGTATATGTCTCACCAGAAGATTTATTTCTTTCTGACTGCACCACTGGAGTGTCTCCCATACCTCCATGCACAGAGATGGAGAATGGGTGCCCCCTTCTCTCTTCAAATACAAAACTACCGAAGAGTTGTCTGTGGCAACCATCACTGTTGAATTGGAGACATATTGGTGACATTGTTTTAGAGCTAGTAATATTGCTTTCATCTCTAAAACATTGATATGAAGAACTGATTGGTCTGGAGTCCAAACTCCATGAAACAGCAGTCCTTCCGGTCCAAGATGGGCTTCCCATCTGGAGAGGCTCGCATCCGTGAAAAGACTGTGCGTTGGTAGAGACGGTTTCAGTGTTACACCCGAGATGAAATGTCCCTTGTTGTCCCACCATTCCAAATGCTTCCTGATAGGAGCATTGAGAAGAATGGGATACTCTAAGGGAAGCACATGAGGTTTCCAATGTGCAAACAGAGCCATTTGAAGTGGACGTAAGTGTAGCTTGCCCAATACTACAAATTGAGCTGCAGCACTTAGTTTTCCCAGAAGAGACAGAAAGACTCTTGCTGAGACCTGTTTCTGTTTCTTGAACCACAGTAACAGATCCAGAATGCCCTGTACTCTGTCTAATGGCACTCGAACTATGTTCTTGTGTGTTAGGAATTCCATTCCTATAAACAAAGTTCTGAGACGGAACCAAATCTGACTTTTCTTCGTTGATTATCAGTCCTAGGGACATAATCAGTTCGATTGTAAACTGTCGGTCTCTCAGAATTTCTTGACGAACCTGATTTCTGACCGCCCAGTCGTCCAAATATGGAAACAGAACAATTGCCTTTTTCCGTAGATTTGTTGCTATGGCAACCATCAAACGGGTGAAAACATAGGGACTTGTCGCAAGGCCGAATGGAAGAGCCTTGAATTGATAAGCCTGACCCTTGAGACAGAAACGGAGATACTTCCGAGACTGCCGGTGAATAGGAACATGTAGATAGGCATCTGTCAGATCTAGTGAGAACGCCCAGTCGTTGGGTTGAATCGTCTGTCTGACCTTGTTGGCTGTCTCCATTCTGAACGACTGAATATCCAGAAAAGTATTCAGTCTGGACAGATCTATTATTAGTCGTAATTTCCCGTTCTTCTTGGGAACCAGGAAAATACGAGAATAAAAGCCTGGACTTTCTGGTTCTATCTTCTCCACTGCCCCTTTGTGTAGAAGTTTGTTGACCTCTTTTACTAGAGCCAGACTTTCCGTCTGTTGAAGAAAAATTGGAGTTGGGGAGAGGGAGGGTTTGTTTACAAATGGAATTTTGTACCCTTTTCTTACGACAGAGAGGACCCATGAGTCCTCTGTTATTTCTCCCCAACGGTTTTGAAAGTGGGCCAACTGTCCTCCTACTGGAAGGTCCTTTCGAGGACGGGACAGTGGAGGAAGCATATCATTGTCGTGTAATGTTGGAGGCACCTCCTCGGGAGGGGGTGTGTTGACCCCTTCCACGAGAGCCAGAGCCTCCACCACGAGGGCCTCTTCTAGGACCACCTCGATCCATGCGATTCGGAGGTCTAGAAGAAGAAGAAGAAGAACCCCTGTGATCAGAAGATTTGTTTGGGCGTTTCGGAATTTTAAACCGAGAAGAAGAAGCTTGACTACTCTGTGCAACAGAGGAAGCTATAAAACTCTGTTGCTGAGATTCAGAATTTAATTTCTGAAGTGCTGCAACCTGACCGCCGAACAGGAATTCAGAGAAGATTGGAACTGAACGAAGTTTATTCTTCGTCGCTTCCGTCAATATCTTAGACCTTTCAATGGCAGCCTCCCTCCTAGCTTGCAGGAGTTCTACTGTCAGAATCACTGCCATAGAAGAGGAATGCTTAAGGCAGCTAACAATGGAAATGAGCAGTCTCTTCAGCATAGGAGCATCCAAATTGTCTGATTCCAGAGCTTTGACTGATGCCGCAGTGAAAAGGTCTGCATACGAGTTAATAGTAACCATATTCCTAGCCTGGCGCTCCATGGTTTCCAAACTCTTGACTGGAAAATTAACGTTTCCAGAGGATGCCTAATCTAGCAGAGATGCATCCTTATCAATTTTAGGTACACTGGTGGGAACTAACCAGGGCTCTGGAAATTTTGAATTCTGAATCGGTCCAGCCGATGACGATGACGTCATCAATGAGCCCATTTCCAAAAAAAAAAATTGTGTATATCACCTGTCATGAAAACTAATGACAACTGGCAGTCCTATAACTCCTTTTATATAATACTGTAACGGCACCTGGCTATCGTCTGTTATTTCTATGGCTGTCAGTGTTCAAAGTTTGTTAAGATGACAAACATGCATATTTTTGATACTGTTACATCTATCTTCGGTACGGATCATTCCAAGGCCGAACGAACATGTGCCTACTTTGCCTAGCATTTACCGCATAAATACCCATTGTCATACAGAATTCTACGCTGTATCACGAAATATTAACTTGTATTGAGCTTTTCCTACCGTGTCCTGCCCTTTAAGCTCCTTTTTATCTCTTAATTTTCCGTTTCTTCCTCATCAGAAACTTGTTTTCCCGATCAGCCATTGCGAACTTCAGTGCGATGAGCCGCACCATAATGACCGAAATGTTCCGCATGACTGGAAACTAGGCGACGTAGCGCACGCGCATGGATAGTATAAATAGCAACGTCTGCTGTCAAGAACCCGGTTGTTGTTTGGATAGCAACCGGAACGTTTGGCCTCTGCCAAGACTGAAAGGAACGATTTATTAGATCCGCACATATCAGAGCTACTCTGATTTGATCGGCGCTGGTTTATGTTGGTCACCAGCAGCTTCAGCAATGCCTAGATCAAAGAAAGGCCCCAGCCAGGTCTCATAATTTTATCATTTGCAGACATCTCTCTCTCTCTCTCCACCCATCTTGGATTCTGTACTCCATTTGAGTGGAAACTTTCACTTACTATCACTCTCCTATCTCTCCCATCATATAGGCAAAGTTGGCACAGGTTTATTTAAGGAATAAGTGTGTTAAATTTTATTTAATGAATTGGTGCGTGTTAAATTAATTGTAACAAACTTGTAAAGTAATATAGTTCTACTTGCGCATGCTTCGTCTCACTTCGCTCATATGAGTGAAGATAGATTGCCGAGAGCACGTCCTTGATAAATAGGTAAATGTGTCCCAGACTTTGTAAACTATAAACGAATGTGTTTAGAATTCTAGTGAATGTTTTGTTGCATGTACAAAGTCGAATTTACACCTTCCACTCATATGAGCGAAGTTCCACATAAATGGGCGCATTTCACATATATGAGCGAAGTTCCACATAAATAGGCGCATTTCACATATATGAGCGAAGTTCCACATAAACAGGCGCATTTCGCATATATGAGAGAAGTTCCACATAAATAGGCGCATTTCACATATATGAGCAAAGTTCCACATAAACAGGCGCATTTCGCATATATGAGAGAAGTTCCACATAAACAGGCGCATTTCGCATATATGAGCGAAGTTCCACATAAACAGGCGCAAGATCACATAAATGGACGCATCACACATAAATGAGTGCAAGTTCTCCCACACAGGCGCATCTCACGTATATGAGTGTAGTTCCACATAAATAGGCGCATTTCGCATATATGAGCGTAAGTTCCCACACACAAGTGTAGCACTTCTGATACTTCAAAATAATGCTTACAGTGGTATAGAGTGTCTGATGTGCATTATATTCCGTTTGCGTAACATATAGTGGCATTGACTGTTTATTGCTAGCTTGGTGTGTGAATACACACAGGTCGACGCATTCTCTATACTCCTTGTGTTATTTTAGAGTGCCATATTGCAAGTAGAATAATAGCTGAGTGAATTATTTACGCAATCATACTATTTAACTTCAATGTATTTTATACTGTGCGTCTATGTGGGTGAAGCTTTGTGTGCGCATATATAGGTGAAATCTTATATGCGCAGAAATAGGTGACGTTTTGTGTGCGCATATATAGGTGAAATCTGATATGCGTATATGTTGGTGTGATACAGTACACACTACGCAAACATCATAATAAGTGCATCATATTGATACTATCTTAGCTTGTGTGTACGTATCTAGAACGTTTTTGTGCTGATATTAATAACAGAAAGAACCACCAAACTAATGCGATTTAATTGTTAATACAGGCTTGATGTTTAGATCTTATATTGTGTGAATGCGTATTTGACCTACTAATATTTTAGTCACCTCAACTTGAATATTTTCGCACCAGTATCTTGTCATTCTCATATCAGTATTTATTGCCATAATACATAGTTAAGTTTGCAATATCAAATTGTTAAGGGAAAACCCAAATAAATATCAAAAACTGAAACTATGGTTGGTAATATGTTCTCTTCCCTTTAGCAATGAGCTCAACCCAGGTCGAATCCACAAATATTCATTGTGACGCCACCATCACATCTTGACCTACTGAAGTATTTCAGTCAACACTGCTCGACCAGGTGGTGGCCCATTACAATTTGGTTGTCAGAAGTGGGATAAATGTTTGTTAATAAATTCTGGAGTGAAATAAAGTAAACGGCACAATTAGAAAACATAATAAGTGTTATTAGCATTATCATCAATACTCAATTACGTATCAGAATAGCTGATCTGAGGATATGTGGCTATAGTGTGGTATCTCTGAACAGTAGACGACTTAGTTTTGAGCCTTGTCGTACTACCGTTGAAAATAAATAAACACAATAATTAAAATAAATCCTGGTGTATGGTCTTTGCTATTGTGGAAGGTGACAGTTTAAATAATTCTAATATGGAGATAGACCTCAACGCTCCATCTACTTCACAACAAAATACCACCAACGAAAATAATATGTACGGTGATGACAATTCACTAGCAAGTTCTGCAAACTCTACAAATGTCAATGCTTGAGAGCAAACTTGAGTCTGAAATAACCAAAATGGGCAAAATGATGCAAGATACGATTTCGAGTTTATCTGAGCATATGGATCAGAAACTTGCTGAAATAAATTCAAAATTTAATAATCTTGTTGCAGATATTACACCGAAAAACTCAAATGATAATTCATCAATTACTCAAACAAACCAGTGTAATGAGTCAACTGTAACACCTACTGTTGCCTGTGGCTCCAGTTCAAGTACGTACCATCCCCATTTTAAACTCAAACCCCAGTGTTTCGGTGGAGAGACAGATTTTGATGACTTTTTATCTCAATTCGAGATCACATGTGAGATTAACGGATGGCAGTATAGAGAAAAATCCCTATACCTAGCTAATTGTTTGACAGGGGAGGCAAGGTCCCTGTTAAGTGAGCTCGATTATGATGGTAGGCGTGATTTTGACACTTTAGTGGAAAAGTTAGCCAACCGATTTGGGTCAGTTAATAGATCAGAAATTTTCAGAACTCAACTTAAGTCTCGAGTTAGAAATAAGGGAGAATCTATACCTGAGTTGGCTCAGGCTGTTAAAAAGCTTGTACGCCAGGCATACCCAGGAGTAAATAAGGACGTGATCGAGACCCTATCGATTGATCATTTTATTGATGCTCTGAGAGACTCAGAAATCCGTTTACGTGTTCGAGAGTTTGGTCCTAAGACTCTTGGGGATGCTGAGCGAACGGCTTTGAGATTAGAATCCCATAAGATTGCAGATAGGCAACGTTCACGAAATGTTGGTCAGATTGAAACCGATAACAAACATGAGAAGAATGATCATCATAAGGGGGCCAATGATGATTTTCAGACTCTCCAAAAATCATTGGATGCTCTGACAAGTTATGTAAAGGATCTTGCAAAGCAGATCAATAAAAACCGAACAAAAAGCATGTACTCAAATGGGAGGCAACCAGGTAATCGAAATTCTAAAAAGAACGTTAACTTTGGTAGACCTTATCAAAATACCCATCCTCGTATGTATGCTTCACAGCAAAGTTCAGTTAGTCAGCCAAGTGATAATAATCAACGAGGCCGAGGTAATGAGTTATATCCTAACCAGATGGTACAGGGTCCGAGTTCTGGTATGAATGATCATTTTAGAAATAGGCAAAATAGTGATAGAAATTTTGCTAATACAAATACTAGAAATGGGCCTTCACGGTTTAAAAACAACCAGGGAAACTGGAATCGGTCGGTTTGGGGGGCCACAACCCGACGACAATAAATGGGTCCGCTGATATTCCAATAAGAAGCATGGAGGACGGATATTTTGTTGCTGGGTACATTAAAGGTAAACCTCATGCTTTTCTTGTTGATACTGGGTCATGTTGCACTATTATCAGCAAAAATGTATTTGAAAATTGGCCATATGAAATGCGCCCAAGTTTAACGCCTGTAAACATGCACCTGGTAACAGCTACTGGTGAATCATCTCCTTTTATTGGCAAAGCTGAAATCGAGATTAAACTTGGTGGTCAGAAGATTATGCATGATGTTCTGTTTGCTGATGTTAAAAATGATGGAATTCTAGGCATGGATTTTCTTACAAAGCATGGGTGTGATGTGTTTTTGAGCAAGAACCATATCCTGCTAAATGGTGAAAAGATTACTAGCTATCGTAGTAGTGTTGATATCATACCTTCTTGCTGTAGAATTGCTATCAATGAGAATGTTGAAGTCCCACCTGAGTGTGAAATCATAATTATGGGTCACGCGATGGATAGAGTTGATACCTGTGGTATTGGCGTTTTAGAGGCCACTGAAAGTTTTGTAGACCGCAGTGGGCTGTTGATAGCAAAAGCTTTAGTTAGTCCTGAATTCGGCACAGTCCCACTGCGTATTATGAATCTGAGCAATGAGCCTTGCATGCTTCACAAAAATATGGTAGCTGCAATGTATGAGCCATTAGAAATAGAAAAGTTTGAGATCGTAAACTCTATAAGCAGTAACACTTCTCCTGAGCTAGATTCTTGTCCTCATATTGATGACCTCATTCTTCAAAGCTCTTCAAACTTAAACGAATCTCAAAAGAAACGCTTAAGATCTCTGTTATACGAGTATAAGGACCAGTTCTCCAAATCCTCTCATGATTTAGGCTGCACAAATTTGGTAGAACATACTATTAAAACATTACCTGATTGCAAGCCCATGAAACTGAGACCATATAGAATTCCACTTGCTAAAAGAGAATTTGCAGAAAATGAAATAAAGGCAATGGCGGAAAAGGGTCTAATTGAGCCTTCCCATTCCGCTTGGAGTGCGCCCGCTGTATTGGTGCCTAAGCGTGATGGTACAACTAGGTTTTGCATAGATTATAGGCGTCTGAATCAGCTTACTATTCCCGACAGTCACCCTTTACCAAGAATAGACGATACGTTAGATGCGCTTGGAGGCTCTAGCTGGTTTTCCACGTTAGATTTAAAGAGCGGCTTTCATCAAGTAAGCATAGCAGAGGAAGATAGGCCTAAAACTGCTTTCTCCATCCCAGGCAGTGGCTTGTGGCAATGGCGAGTCTTGCCATTTGGTCTGATAAACTCCCCTAGTGTTTTTGAACGCCTGATGGAGAGGGTATTTGCTGGCTTGACCTTCCTCATTTTACTCATATACCTCGATGACATAATTGTATTTTCCAAGACGTTCGATGAGCATTTAGAAAATCTAAGAGTGATCTTTGAAAGACTTCGAGAGGTAAACCTAAAACTTAACCCCAAAAAGTGCAATTTGCTGTGTAGGAAGGTTGCCTTCCTTGGACACGAGGTGTCGGAAAAAGGGATCGCCACAGATCCAGCGAAAGTTCTAGCTGTCAAAGAATGGCCAGAGCCAAAGACCGCTACAGAAGTCAGGCAGTTTGTTGGTTTGGCTTCTTATTACCGGAAGTTCATACCTAACTTCGCAACCGTGTGTAAACCTTTGCATAAGCTTACTGAAAAGGACGCTCACTTCATCTGGAGAGATAAAACTCAGAATGCATTTGACACTATAAAACAGTTACTGACTAGTGCTCCTATCCTTAGCTATCCACTTCTTCAAGGACAACCGTTTGTGCTTGATTGTGATGCCTCGAACGTTGGAATCGGAGCCGTCTTGTCACAAGTTCAGAACGGTGAAGAAAAAGTCATTAGCTATTTCAGTAAGTGCTTGTCCAAATCTGAGAGACAATATTGCACTACAAGAAAGGAACTTCTAGCCGTGGTAGTGGCAGTGAAACATTTCCATCACTATTTATTAGGGCAAAACTTTACAGTTAGAACCGATCATGGCTCCTTACAGTGGCTCATGAGATTTAAGAATTGTGAAGGTCAGATTGCACGCTGGATCGAGACCCTGTCAGCATACACCTTTACCGTCCAACACCGGGCAGGAAGGGTGCATAATAATGCTGATGCAATGTCACGTAGACCATGTCATAACAATAATTGTAAATACTGTGACCGTTATGAGAGACGATACTTTCCCGATATCATGACAAACGAATCAGGTGCTGTTAAGAACACAGCCTTTAAGAAAGGCAGTTCTGAGAGTGACAAAAGGTTCACTCTAAGCGTAACTGGGGGTGACTATGATGAGAACACCTACCCCAAGACTGGTGGGGGTGATCATAGAATCACACTGTCCGACGTCGGTAGCTTTAAGGAATGCGAACAAAGCATATCCTTATGTTTGGAAGATAAATCCCGTGTATCTTCCTCGAGCCAAGAGAAAAATCCTGTGCATTATGGGCCCAACAGTACGGACGACAGTGGTAGCATCGTGCACACTACCACTTCTTTTGGACCTGGAGTAGCTGATGTGCTCTCTTCGGAGATGTCATCTGATATGACCCAGATCGGGAATCCACACTGCACACAGGCAGTTGGTAATCATGTTTGTGATGGGTTCGACGCAGCTCGCAAAATTAATTGTCGTCGTGTACATAGATTTTGCTGCAGGATGACAGCAAATGGTGAGGTATGTTGCTGCAATGTAGCAGTAAGTAGTGTAGATTGGTGGGATCATTCTGAGGACGAGTTATTGTTTGGGTGCTTATTTGAGTTTGAGGAAAATTCCGCAAAGATGCAAGTTGCTCACGCAGGCGTGACAACAAAAGATGAGGCTCGTGAGGACGGTCCTAGGTGTTCGCATGAGCATGAGTGTGAAACGGGGAGAAACACTTCAAACTCTGACAATCCACAAAATGATCACGATAATCATGTATTTAGTATTCACGAATTCAGCACCTGTTACGATGACTGCAAAAGAAATGCATGTCAAAATATCAGTGGATCTGGCCAATCCACTTCTAATAGTTCAGAGACAGATGTCTGTCTGGACTTAACTCCTGAAAATATAAGACTAAGACAAGAAAGTGATACTGTTCTTAAACTCTTATTACAATGGAAAGTAGGTGGCGAGAAACCTACTTGGTCTACAGTGGCACCCTATCGAAAAGAACTCAAGGCATACTGGCATGAATGGGATACTATTGTAATAAAAGATAACATACTTTACAAGAAACGGTTAAGAGATGTTGGTAATGATGCCGAATACCTAATTCTAGTGCCAGAGGTTCTGAGAAGAGAAATCTTTCGGCAGTTACACGAGTCCATTACTGCCGGACATCTAGGTAGAAGAAAAACGTATGACAAAATAAAGAAAAGATTTTACTGGTGTAACATGTACAAAGACGTGTCATACTGGTGTCGTATCTGTTCCACCTGTGGGTCCAGAAAAATGCCACACAGACACGCCAAAGCCCCCATGAAACAGTACAACGTTGGTTATCCAATGGAACGTATAGCAGTTGATATAAGTGGACCCTACCCGGTTTCGAAAAAGGGTAATAAATATCTTTTGGTTGTGTCCTGTTATTTTACCAAATGGGTGGATGCGATACCCATGAAAACACAAGAAGCTAGTTATGTAGCAACTAAACTAGTTAACCGATTCATATCAATATTTGGAGTACCTATGCAACTTCATACAGATTTGGGGTCTAACTTCGAATCAAAAGTGTTTAAAGAGGTATGCAAACTTCTTGGAATCGATAAGACAAGAACTACCGTTCGTAGACCTCAGTCAGATGGCATGGTTGAGAGGGCTAATCGTTCCATTCAAAACATGATGTCCTCCTACATTTCAGATAAGCAAGATGACTGGGACGAACACTTACCTCTACTCATGCTTGCATACAGGTCATCTGTGCATGAGAGTACAGGGGTTTCCCCTGCATTGATGATGTTCGGTAGGGAACTGACTCTGCCAGTTGACATGACCCTTGGAAGACCAATACGAGAAGATAGGCTATGTGCTACAGAACACGCCTATCAGTTGGAAGAAAAGCTCCTAGACATTCATGATTTCGCTAGAAAGCATCTTAACATTTCAAGCGAAAGCATGAAAAGGAGATACGATATTAAAGCTCACAAAGTTTCATATAAAGTTGGAGATGCGGTGTGGTATTATAACCCAAAACGAAAACTAGGTTTCAATCCGAAACTTCAAAGACCTTGGAAAGGTCCAATGATCGTTGTAGAATGTTTGAATGATGTTCTTTTTAGGATTCAATTTGGTCCTAGGACAAAACCCATGATCGTACATCATGACAAACTTAAACCATACTTAGGGGAAGACAAGCCAGAATGGTTTAACAGTAAGGAAATTTAACTACAATAACAAATATATTCTTTAATCAGCAAACAATACCAGTATAGCATGTGTTTATTTCTAATACTGAAAATAATTTTAAAATGAACCTGTGCTGACAAGCGTTTGCCTTGTATTTCTGTAATTCTGTGACTTCTATGACTGTGTCTCTTTCAGTGTCTCTAATATATTCTTATTCTTACACTATGTATATACACATATATAATCATTTGCTTTAAAAAAAAAAAAAAAAAAAAAAAAAGTACGAGACTCAGGCTTCCCAGATAGGAATAATCACTTCATTGGTTGTATAAGCCTGAAGTTTGAAACTTTCGTGATAATAGTCCGCATTGTGGAACCTGTCAGGAATTGAACTGTATACTTGTCTGTGTAACTGAATGTTTATATCTTGTCCGTTGGTTCGGTATTGATTCTGGGTACCTGTAAAAAAAAAAAAAAAAAATCTTCTTAAATACTGACTATGTAAAGCATGAAGCATTTTACAGAGTGTGCTTCTAGTTATGTGAAATAGAAAGCATTTATTGACAGACTGATAGTCCGAATGCAAGCATGTTTTATTTGCACCAATGTGAGACACCAAGTTCTGTTACGAAGAGTCAGGTGGATTTTCTTCAAATACTACGATGTTTACACCTGCCTCTGGTTTGCGACTGGCACCAGATAAGTGAAACAATCTTGAAGGGGACGTAAGATAAAAATACATAGATCGTAGTATGTTTGTATGAAATAAGTCATGCGAGTACAGTGCATGAGCATTTCACTTTGTATACGGACAGAATAGCTAATGTAAATGACGTTTTGTGTCTTCTCTTTCTTTAAATGCAAGAGGTAGACTGTGAGCTACTGGTCCTTTTCAGTAGCTCAGCAGGATCATCGCCAGTCTGTATGTGCCTATGTCCAATTATAAAGTGAAATCTATTCAAGGAACGGAAAGTTTCCATTAGGTAGGAAACAGACATGGTTCTCAGAACTTGTTATACATATATTTTCAGGGCCACCACTACCTATGTATGATATGCAACAACACATTTTTCCGGACAAAGTATGAGGTACAGAGACACCTACAGAGCCAACACACAGGAATTGGTTATCAGTGTTCACAGTGTGGTATGATATTTACCAGCAGAAATTATAAACATTCATGTGATGTCAGGGAATCCGACATGATATTTATCCACAGAATCACTGGAGAAAAGGGAGAGGCAGCGAAGGAAATAATGGCTAAGTTCATTCGTGAGGAGCAGGACAGTAAATGGCGATATGTGAAGACAATGGATGAGTTAGAACTTCCCATTACTGACAACAAGGTCACTGAACCATCAAGGCAGCCTAGGCCCAGAAAACTTAATTCTAAACGAATAGCCTCACCTGCTCCATCTGTTCAGCTTGAAGAACCTGAAGAGATCAATCTTGATGAGCCTCCTCCTAAGGTCCCCAGGCTAGAGATATCTAGGCTGGAGCTCGAGCCAGTGTCAAGTGCATCTTCACAGATTTCAGACCCAGATATAACTCCATCAGTGTCAGATGATGAAAGCAGCAGCAGTAGTAGCAGTGAGTCCAGCTCTGAATCGGAGTCTGAGTCTGAATCTGAAATAGAAATGAGTCCAAAAAGATTAGTTAAAATAACATCAAAACCAGGCAGTGACAGAGTAAATAAGAAAAGTATTCAATATAGTAAGAGAAATAATAAAGAAAGTAACAAGGAGAGTGAAAATAAGAAAGTTGAAAATGAGAACAGAAAAGAAAAAGATAGTAATAATGAAAAGCAATGTGATGATGACAATAGTGTTGTAGATAAGGAAGTGAATAAAGATAATGAGATGAGGAAAGATAAAGTAGTTGAAAGTAGTAAGAATATTCAAAATGAGACACAAAGAGAAACAAGTAAAGATAGAAATAATAATGAGAAAAGTGTACAAAAAGAGAATGAAAAAGGGAAAGAAATCGAAAAAGAAAAACAGAAAGATAAGGAAAGTGGCAGTAAGATAAATAAGAAAGGAGTAGAAAAAGAAAGTTGTAAAGAAAAGAGAAATGATAAGGGAAAAGAAATAAACAAAATAAGAAATTCTGATAAGGAGAAAAGTGCACAGAATGAAATAAACAGTAAGAAAGATTCTAGAAAGGAAAGACAACTTGACAACAGAAAACTTCAGAAAGTGACTGAAACGAAAGAAGGAAAAATCAAAAATAATTGTGAGAAAAATCAAAGTATAAATAATGACAAACAAAATGAAAAGAACAAAGAGAACAAGCTAAGCAAAGATAAAGATAAGGAGAACGAAAATAGCAAAAATAGAAAGGAAATGAGTGTTGTGAAAGATAAAGATAAGCAAAGTCAGAAAGAGAATGAAAATAACAAGAGATTGATGGAGAATGATATAATTGGAGGAAATAATAAGGAAAGTGAATGTGAGAAACTAAATCCACATGAAAATGCGAAAGATAAACAAAACAGTGGTGAAATTGTAAGTGGTTTACTATTGGACAAAATAATGTCAGACATAACAAACACATTTTCGAATACTCAACATATGGATGAAGAAACACTGGCTGCCGTACAGAGTATCACACAAGGACCGTTAGACACGGCCATTGAGAAAGCGATGGATGAATTTTGTGATCGGACTGTTATGTTAATGCAGGAGACGGTTATAAATGAAACGGTTAATGGTGCTATATCCGAGGCAATAAATGAGACGAGAGTTATAGAAGAAGAAGTAGATGAAATGTACCAGCAAGAGTTAGAACAAGAAATAGTGAATATAGCAAGGGAAAGTGTTTTGGATGTAAGTTTAGAAGCAGCGGAGGAACGGAGACTGAATTTGGAAAGACAGAGAGAGGAAGAAAAACGACAAAAGGAAGTATGTGAAATGGAAGGTAGAACGGAAAATAGAAAGAGAAAACATGATGAGATTGAAACAGAAGAATGTAGTGATGATGATGATGAAGAAATTTGTAACTTACGTAAAATCCAATCTAAACGTGTAGTCCTGAACATAGGTGGTGTCCGATTTGAGACCAGCCGTATGACTCTCCAGAAAGATCCAACTTCACTTCTGGCTAAAATAGAATCAAACATCATTCCACAAGGAAACAGTATTTTCATAGACCGAGATCCATCACATTTTCGTTTAATTCTGTATTACTTAAGAAATGACTGTCAACTACCTAGTTTAGCAGTTTTGCCAAGGGAAAGAAGGTATCTTCTTGAACTTGAAAATGAATGTGAATATTATAGGGTTAAGGGTTTGAAGAAGATTGTTAAAAAGAGACTGCGACATTTGTCGGATCAGTAAAGCTCGTCCTGATATGTGACATATCATGAACAGGTATGTCACATATCATGGAAAATGAATGCAATCTGCATATATGTGGACTTAAAATGTATGTTGATAATATTAGATGCAACGCCTGAAGAGATACAGCAACTGTGTTTTCGCGTTTAGTTTATAAAAATTACATGGACATTAAAATTGTATTAATATACAGTGGCAACTATTTAGAAACAATATATACTTAACTTTAAAGACTAATTAAAATGTGAAGATCAAGAGGAAAGAAAACCAGGAAATTAGTATAGTTAGATAGGTTAGAATAAGTTTAATACTGTAATTTTTGAAGTTCTTGATCTGTCAAAGTATAAGATATTTTTCAAATTACTTCTGACAAATTTTTCAAAATTTTGAGAAAGTCAATAATAAGTAAAATTTCATTATTAAACAGTCCATATTTGGTTCTAAATATTGGCAACAGTCAGTATCTGGGACTAAATATTGGCTCCTCTAATATGTAAATAAGATGTATGAAATTAAGCATCTATTTTACAGTTGACAGACTCAAGTGATCATGCCATTTCGCAATTCAAAGAAAGTTTTACTGTAATACCCATTTTCTTTTACCTAGGTGAGAAAACTTGTTAACTGAAAGGGTATTGATCCTAAGTTCCTATCCATGTGTGTTTTATGTGAGGGATACATTAATTTTTGGATGAATGTACGTATTTCCATATTTGGTAAACGTTTCACTCTTTGCTGGTAATTTTCATGAATACTCTCTTGGGAGATAACCTATTCCTTTCGGCATAAGGAATTCTCCTATGAGTGTATTTGTTCACCTTAACTGTGTATCTCCTCACATAAACCACAGTAATGTTTTCTTAGAGGAAAGCATAAGATTTGAAGTTCTGTGTTCTGTAATACTATTTGTGGCTCTGGATTTCTATCAGATGCCAAAGCCAGAGCCACAACAGCATTACAGTTATGTTTTTGTCAAGTGTTGTGGGAAGTGTATGTGTGTGTTTTACATCCTTACAACATTAAAAGTCATATAGAGAGAGGACTTAGGTTTAGAGACTCATCCGAAGATTCTTGAGATCCCGGAACTGAACCCGTGACCCATGTAATTTGAGGTGAATAACTTCACCATGAATAGCTTCTATTGTTGGAAGTACACTGTATTACATCCTAAATTGTTCTATTGATAATGTCTAATGAAAAGGTTTGTCATGTTATAAATGTTCAAGCGGAGTGAGGATTTCAAATGTTTTCTCCTGACTCTTAATGACAAGTAATTTGATTGAACCTATAGTATGGAATTTTATATTTATGCCATGAAGGGAAATTTAGCATTTTTTTTAGAAGTAGTGTTCTAATTCTTGGAAATTGAGTGCTGATGATGTTTCTTTACAATAGATGCCAGATTTCTTTTACCTACTTTGGTTTGGAATGAACTCGTGGCAGGTAACCCTCCGCGTTCACTCTGGATCTAGGTTGGTGAACTTTATGAAACTGCTTCTTCACCTTAACATGGAATCATCCCTCATAATTATACTGGTATCTGAAACATAAATTAATTGTCATTTGCATGAATGTGTTGAAGTTATGACAATATTACAACACTATTTCAAATGATCTTGAAAGCACTCCTAGTAGTATCACTGTATTTATGTTCACATGTACGAACGTATGCAGATTTTCTATTTTTCGCGAGATTATAAGGAGTATTGAAATTCGCGAACTTATAAGCTTTCTCTATGTGTCATACATACATGTGTACTAGGAATCGCGAAAATCTGCAGTCATATTAACATACCGCGTACGTTTGTGCAGTTGAATCAACTTATTTTGTATTTACTAGTCAAATGTTTAACTTGCAATTTACTTTTCCATGTACATGTAAATCTTCATAATTTTGGTAAGGATTAACAGCAATAGCCTGACCCTCCTCCAAAAATGTTTGTAAGTCAAACATGTAATATCCAACTTTCCAAGCTGTACAAAAGAGCTTACTTACCTTCCTCATGGGGTCCATGCCTTTTCTGGGTAGGGGGCTGTTGTAACGGCACCTGGCTATTGTCTGTTATTTCTATGGCTGTCAGTGTTCAAAGTTTGTTAAGATGACAAACATGCATATTTTTGATACTGTTACATCTATCTTCGGTACGGATCATTCCAAGGCCGAACGAACATGTGCCTACTTTGCCTAGCATTTACCGCATAAATACCCATTGTCATACAGAATTCTACGCTGTATCACGAAATATTAACTTGTATTGAGCTTTTCGTACCGTGTCCTGCCCTTTAAGCTCCTTTTTATCTCTTAATTTTCCGTTTCTTCCTCATCAGAAACTTGTTTTCCCGATCAGCCATTGGGAACTTCAGTGCGATGAGCCGCACCATAATGACCGAAATGTTCCGCATGACTGGAAACTAGGCGACGTAGCGCACGCGCATGGATAGTATAAATAGCAACGTCTGCTGTCAAGAACCCGGTTGTTGTTTGGATAGCAACCGGAACATTTGGCCTCTGCCAAGACTGAAAGGAACGATTTATTAGATCCGCACATATCAGAGCTACTCTGATTTGATCGGCGCTGGTTTATGTTGGTCACCAGCAGCTTCAGCAATGCCTAGATCAAAGAAAGGCCCCAGCCAGGTCTCATAATTTTATCATTTGCAGACATCTCTCTCTCTCTCTCTCCACCCATCTTGGATTCTGTACTCCATTTGAGTGGAAACTTTCACTTACTATCACTCTCCTATCTCTCCCATCATATAGGCAAAGTTGGCACAGGTTTATTTAAGGAATAAGTGTGTTAAATTTTATTTAATGAATTGGTGCGTGTTAAATTAATTGTAACAAACTTGTAAAGTAATATAGTTCTACTTGCGCATGCTTCGTCTCACTTCGCTCATTTGAGTGAAGATAGATTGCCGAGAGCACGTCCTTGATAAATAGGTAAATGTGTCCCAGACTTTGTAAACTATAAACGAATGTGTTTAGAATTCTAGTGAATGTTTTGTTGCATGTACAAAGTCGAATTTACACCTTCCACTCATATGAGCGAAGTTCCACATAAATGGGCGCATTTCACATATATGAGCGAAGTTCCACATAAATAGGCGCATTTCACATATATGAGCGAAGTTCCACATAAACAGGCGCATTTTGCATATATGAGAGAAGTTCCACATAAATAGGCGCATTTCACATATATGAGCGAAGTTCCACATAAACAGGCGCATTTCGCATATATGAGAGAAGTTCCACATAAACAGGCGCATTTCGCATATATGAGCGAAGTTCCACATAAACAGGCGCAAGATCACATAAATGGACGCATCACACATAAATGAGTGCAAGTTCTCCCACACAGGCGCATCTCACGTATATGAGTGTAGTTCCACATAAATAGGCGCATTTCGCATATATGAGCGTAAGTTCCCACACACAAGTGTAGCACTTCTGATACTTCAAAAAAATGCTTACAGTGGTATAGAGTGTCTGATGTGCATTATATTCCGTTTGCGTAACATATAGTGGCATTGACTGTTTATTGCTAGCTTGGTGTGTGAATACACACAGGTCGACGCATTCTCTATACTCCTTGTGTTATTTTAGAGTGCCATATTGCAAGTAGAATAATAGCTGAGTGAATTATTTACGCAATCATACTATTTAACTTCAATGTATTTTATACTGTGCGTCTATGTGGGTGAAGCTTTGTGTGCGCATATATAGGTGAAATCTTATATGCGCAGAAATAGGTGACGTTTTGTGTGCGCATATATAGGTGAAATCTGATATGCGTATATGTTGGTGTGATACAGTACACACTACGCAAACATCATAATAAGTGCATCATATTGATACTATCTTAGCTTGTGTGTACGTATCTAGAACGTTTTTGTGCTGATATTAATAACAGAAAGAACCACCAAACTAATGCGATTTAATTGTTAATACAGGCTTGATGTTTAGATCTTATATTGTGTGAATGCGTATTTGACCTACTAATATTTTAGTCACCTCAACTTGAATATTTTCGCACCAGTATCTTGTCATTCTCATATCAGTATTTATTGCCATAATACATAGTTAAGTTTGCAATATCAAATTGTTAAGGGAAAACCCAAATAAATATCAAAAACTGAAACTATGGTTGGTAATATGTTCTCTTCCCTTTAGCATTGAGCTCAACCCAGGTCGAATCCACAAATATTCATTGTGACGCCACCATCACATCCTGACCTACTGAAGTATTTCAGTCAACACTGCTCGACCAGGTGGTGGCCCGTTACAATACACCTCAACTCCGTTATCTGACGGAAGTCCGGGTACAACGAGCATGATCAAAGCTGGCGTCATCAATAAATACAGACAGGTATGTAAAAAGAAAGAAAGAAAAAAAAAAAGAAAAAGAAAAAACGGTTTTGTTGTTATTTCCACCTCCGCAGGGTTTTCCTAAACTATTTATAAACGACTGATTCCCGTCTTGGATAAGCGCGAAGACGGCGGGAAACAGGAGAGACGGAACGAAACGACTTTCATGGACCTAATATTAGGTCTAATAAAAAAGGCCTGCGCCACGGGCTGTTTTGCAGTTTTCAGTGTTTCAAGATTTAATCAGACTGCTTAAATTTTAAGCACTGACCAACCTTGCCTAGCGCAAGTGGTGCATTACTTATTTTTACTGTGAAATCTACCTTGAATTATACTCGCGTGTTACGGCAATCAACAAAAGAAAAAAAAAAAGAAGCAATCAATTATACCCAGATCAGATCATTGTATGCGACATCTGATCAGGACGTACATGGTTTGGAAATTCATTTATCGAATCTGGGACCGACAAACCGTGTTGATCAAAACAAAATAGAAGAGGAAGAAAACCGGTGCGTTCAAGCGGTGCATTCTTTTATCACTCTCAGTAAAGCGACCTTTGATCTTTTGGACACGCCGACTGCACCTGGATGTTTTGCAGTCTCAGTGTATTCACACGTGTCACACAAACAGATTAATTATCAGACTACCGTTACTGATGATTCGTGTTAATCGCTTGTTTACCGCACAAAGGTCAGTGAAGTGTTGATTTTTTGACAATGTTTGGATAATGACGTAATTAATTTGTGCTGCGGGTAGGTTGCCGTTATTCAGCTGTCTCTCCAATATACATGTCAAATGACCGTTTAGAGCCTTTAAACTACCATAGTATCCCATTTAAAAGGTGCGGGGACGTTGTCAGTTTGGAAAGACTTGATCGTTTGTGATTTTTTAGACATCATTGATTTGTGAAAATTGGTTGGTTTGGGAAATGTTGGACCGATTTATTAGCGTTTTGGGGTGTTTGAAATCGGTCCAGAATTCTTAAATAGTCTCAGAAGACTGTTTCCTAGGACAAAATTCAGGAGGTAATAATTCATGACTTCCAGAATTGCCTCGGCAAAAGAAATGGTAGCTTCCTCTTCCTCCTCGGAATCCGAAGTACCTCTATCAAAAGACTGTTTCTTCAATGGTTTGAAAGAGGCTTTATGAGGTGAACCAGCTCTGCTTTCACCTTCGAAATCATTCTTGTCCACTATAATTGAGAGGTCATCTTCTCTGTCAGACTTAGAATGAGCTCTTTGAGTCATAGTCTTGTGACTACAATCTCTAGATGAAGATCTTGCACGACCTCTATGGCGTGAGCCAGAGGAGTGCTTATGTCTCTTGTGCCTTCTATAAGTAGAAATAGAACGGCGTCTGTGAGACTTTTTCCTCTTATGGTGCCTGTTTCTGTCTGAAGAAGTTGACCACTCAGAACTGACAGACTCAGATCTGGATCTAGAATACGAGCCATAAGAACAGGGGCTTGTATAACGATGATGACTCTGGCGTTAAGATCTAGAATATTTGTGCTTTATCTTAGACCTATGCCTTCTAGAGGAAGAATGGCGATCTCGAGAATAAGACCGATGACAAGATCGGGAACGATATGTCCGGCCCGGAGATCGATGTCGAGATGACCTGCCAGGTGACGGGTGTCGAGATGACCGACCTGGTGATTGGTGTCGAGATGCCCGATCCTGTGACCGGTGCCGAGATGACCGGTCCTGTGACCGGTGCAGAGATGACCGGTCCGGGGATCGGTGTTGTAAAGACCGATCCTTAGACTGAGGCTGAGATGACCGGGCGGGTGAAACCCGGCCCAGTGACCGGTCAGATTCAGAAGAATCTCGACCAGAGGAAGAAGAATCATCCCTTAACACGTGGTCGGATGATCTGCTAATCCTCTTGTCCGCAGACATGTTGGTAGTGGAACCACCAATTGGATCTACAGGAGTTACCTCCGTAGAACGAGAAGTGTCAGTCAGGAGATTTTCCCGGTTCTCCCAGTAATTCTCCCCTGAGGCGGACTTAGAATGAGAAGAGTTCTCAGACTGGGACTGCCTGGATACAGTCCCGGAGCCAGGTTGACGGATGTCATTGCTACCCTCAACAGTTTTAGAAACTGTGTCTCGGGAAGAGGCTCCCTTCTTGCCCATCTTCTTCTTATCCATCGCAACCTTCCTCTGAATGTAAGAACGTCTATTAGAAGCTAGCGTCCAAATCGAGCTAGGCCACAGTTTACAGATCTGGCAGAGTGACTGAAAACTGCAACGAGAGCAAGCAAAACACCTAGGATGATTGTCCCAAGAGGCTTTCAAATGTCCGCAGCTACCGTGAACTTGGGCCATAAGAAGGGCAAACAGTAAACAAAACTGTACTAATAAATGAAGTCACGAAAAACTGTGACAACAACTGAAAACCATAAGTTAAAAAGCAGAAAATCCGCTAAATTTAACTAAAGTAAAGGAAAGCAAGTACCAACATTCCAGCGGGGAAAAAACAGCGTACCATCCGAATAAACACTAAAGAATTGGAAAATTTATATCCAAAACATAGAAACACATCCGAAATGGCGACACGCAAAGGGAATTTCTGAAGTACCCGTGAAGTCCGTGCGCTTTCGCGCGCTTTTGTTCACTGGGTAATTGCCGGTACTGATACTACGGAGTACCGAACCATACAGATCGATCCATAAAATTCTTTGCGGGGAATAAGGGAAATGCACTAAGTTAAGTCTGTGGTGAGGAGACTCCAGTTAAAATCCATTTTATTTGTTTATGGCTTTCTATTTTGACCCTTATCCTGCAGGTCATGTATGTATACAATTTCACGGGGTAGGTCTATATGAGAATACTTCAGGCCCAAGGCCTTCAGAAACAAGGCCCATCTTTTAGTTCAGGGGAGGGAATGTACTTTATCACGAACCTTCATTTGTCTATATTCAAGGCCAATCAGTGAAATAATTCTCCAAAGTCACAGTCAAATTCATCACTTTCAGTGATTTTTTTTTTTTTTTTTTTTTTTGTAATGATTTTTTTGTCCCACCACAATCGCACCAAATAGGCTCCTGTCCCAACCACAAGAACGCTACTTAACCCTTAAAACGCCAAGAAAACCTGCATCTGAAAATGTCGTCTGTTTATGTTGTCTGCTGATTTTTCTTGCAAACTTTTCAAACCTATTTTTTGCATACAGGCAGTGTGGACCTAGATCAGACTGCTCCTAGAGGAGCAGTCTGATCTGGGTCCATACTGTTTGCAAAAATGACTTTTAAAATCACAAGCAGATGACAAAGCAGATGACAATTGTGATTGGCAGTTTAAGGGTTAAATAACTTACGGTGATAAATGTACACAAATGGTAGCTGTATCAATGCAAATGATCAAATCTTTCATGCAATGGCCATATGTGGCGCTCGTCTTTTGGGGTTTTTCTTTTTTTTATAAGTATGTGAAGCAAACACTAGTTTGTAATGTGACTCACTATCACCTGATAGTCACATGATCACGACTATTGTGCTAATAGTTAGCCAGTCCATTGATACATCACATGTGTGAATGCAAAGTAAATTGATGGCAAACAAAGGAAATAAGATGCTCAGGTAAGATTACCCACTCCAGACTCAGGACAGAAACTTTCTTAGCATGATGAGGGCTAATCTATCTGTGACCTGAAGGACAAGAATTATCAGTGCTTGGGCAATCCTTAACTCTTTAAAACAGCAAACACTTTAATCTTAATAAATTACCCTTAAAGGAGTCCTGGGTCCCTAATCTTCAAACCAAGGAAACAATTCTGAAAATGTTTCCAAATGAAATATATGCTAATTATGTAATATGGAAAGTCTACTTACCTGTTGCCGTAAAGGAAGCTGCTTCTTGAGTGACAGCTCCTCAAGGCTTGCCGTCAGCTTTCCGACATTCTGGTCTCCCATCTGGAAGTGATGGGATTTAAATTATTCTTCTGCTGTGTCACCGAGGCAACCAATACATTGTGACTGGGTTGCTAACATCTGAAATACACAAGCAAGAAACAAGAGTAATACCACACATTTACCCATGGCCATAGCTCTGGATAAGAGAGGTTAGCCCCCCTCCCCCAAAGTCTTCAGATTCTCAGGCATTTTTTTTTTCTTTTTTTTTTTTTTCTAAAAAAATAAGTATATGCAAACAACGTATGTTGTTTTTTTTTTTCAGGTTGAGTAAATTCTCAAGGATATTTTGGTTTGTTTGGCAGAGCAAAAATGGAGGTAGTTTTAAAGAAAATATTTGAAATTCAAGGTTCAAGTCACAAACAATATAAACAGAATTTCCTTGAGGGTACAAGTAAGTAAGAATACCATATGTTTGTGGTCTATATTGCAATTTGGTTTAAAATAATTCTCAACTAAGCAGTTTCATGTATTTTCGTGGATTGAAAAAAAAATTCCCTATGATGAAAAAATTGTATACATGTATGTGGCACTATTTGAATTGCTTAGCCTGAGAATGAAACCATTTTCTTTTTTTTGGCTTTATCAGGAAAATATTTTTCTTATTTCTTCATGAAAACATATTTTGTGAGTACACATTAGAAGCACCTCAAAAGATAATTCAAATCAAATATAAAGCCATTTTCTAAAAAAAAAAAAAAAAAAAAACCCAAAAAACAATAACAACAACAACAAAAACAAAAAACATTTCCCCATGGTACAATGCTGGAATACCAGTAGGACTCAAACGCAGCTAGGGGTCACAAAGCCATACAAAGAAAGATCAACAAGAACCACTGCCTTATAATCGTCAGTAGTAAAATACTCCCAGGGGACAGCGGGACAGGGTGCCGGTCTGCGAAAAAAAAGTCTGCATCAAGGCTGTCCATTAGAAGCAGAATAGTAGAATGATTGGGTGAGATCTGGGCAGCAAATCAGCAAATTTGTAATAAACTTTTTTACCACTCTCTGGGCTAATCCAGCAGAAATTGATGATATTTTTCTTATTTTTCCCAGAAAACAAGAACAGACATTTCATGCAAATTGTCTCCAATTTGTATGAAATGTCAAATCCTGTTTTCTCGGAAAAGCAAGAAAATTATTTCAAAGTGTCATCTGCTGAAAATTTTGATTGATTGACTTGAGGTTTATTGCCCACTCAACCTATTACGGTAATGTCGAGCCAGTCAGTTTTCCTAACCATACTTTTCCTGGGAAAGCTTAGTCCTCTGAAAATTTTCATTTTTTAGTGGTAAAATTTTCAGTATATTTGAATAAAAATATAGGCATGTTTTCATAATGGAAGAAAATCAAAATTATTGGGGGAGTTTATTTTACCAGAGTAAATATGTTCCCCATTTCTCCTGGAAAAGCATGTTTCATATTTCTCCTCCAAATTATTAAGGGGAAGGGATACACTTTCAGGGAATACAACTGTCAAAATTGGGAGCAAATTATTTCCTTTTAGAGTAGACACCTTCTCAGAAGGAATTTTGTGTGCTGGAAAACAAACATAAAGTCAAGGAAGTTGTCTTCTCCATTGTAAAAAATGGTTGGAAATCTACCGACTGTAGCCATCATCCCCCCACCCCACTTGTTATAGGCATTCATTAAATTTGTCCGGATGAAATGACTTTAATAGGCATCAACAAATTATCCACTTATGCAGAATAACACAAATACACATTTCTTTTTAATACAAATTTCTTTTCTGGAATCCATACCAAGAAAACAAAGAAACTCAAGCACTACCTTACTGTCTATACCTTATGAAACAGTACATAATCTTCTTGCATTTCAATTCATCTCACGAGTTATACACTTGTATGCAAAATTTTATCAATACTTTCACTCCTTAGAGAAAATAATATCCACTGAGGCTTCAAATTGCGACTTTGATCCATGTGCGAAAACCAACTACTTCCTAAAACTGAGAACACTGAAGCCCCTGGCCAACATGCCCCTTTGCAGTCTAGTCTGGGTTTTTACCCAGGTCATATAATATCTAGCTCTAGAATTTTCATCACAAAAAGCAAATCTTATGCTTGGGCTAGCTTGGGTGTCCGATGTTTGCGATATGCAAAACTGTTGCTTTTCCTACAGTACTGTTTATTTCTGCAATGATCAATAAATCAAAAATCTAATATGAAATTCAATCAAACTTTTAACACCCAGATGAAAAGACATTACTGTACTGTACTATTCAAATGAACAGTGTGACCATAATAAATTGATAAGACCTTACTTTAACCTTTACCACTGTCTGGGGAAATTCGACAGATGACAAACTGAAGATACATTTTCTTAATTTTCCCAGAAAACAGGACTGACATTTCATGCAAACTGTTTCCATTGGAAACAGTTTGCAGAAAATGCCAAATCCTGTTTCCTGGGATTAATAAGAAAAACATTTCAAAATGTCGTATGCTGAAAATTTTATCCAGAGTGCTAAGCGTTGAATAGGTTCTCAGGTAGAAATAATGTTTGTTTTGGGCCATTAAGGGTAACATTTAAAAAGAGTTATCTACTGAAATATATTACAAACCTAGATCTCATGTCAAAGAATGATAAGTTTTTAATGCTTAGCACTCTGGGTAAAATTTTCAGAAGATGGCATTTTCAAATATTTTTTCTTATTTTTCCTAGAAAATAAGATGTGACATTTTATGCAAACTGTCTCCTTAGGAGACAGATTGCGTTTAGTGTCAGATCTTGTTTTCTAGGACAAATTAGAAAAATATCACCAGTTTGTCGTCTGCTGAATTTGCCCATAGCATGGTAAGTTTTACGAGAAATGGATCATACACTTGGTTGACTTACTGCCATTTTGTACAAGTGAGATAACTTTTGTGACTTCCTGCTTGCTTTCCTGCACACCAAGTCAATTCTGAAAAAGGTCTTTTCTTAACCCTTGTCATGCTGAACCCAGATATATCCTGCTTTTGCAAACAATGTAGATCCAGATCAGTTGGCTTCTGAAGAAGCCAACTGATATGCTTCTGCAGTGTTTGCCATTAAGGATGTGAATTTATGGCAACAATCTAGATCACGCTGAAAATTAGAAGTGGGTGTGGCATCTTAATTTATACAGCAGGACAAGGGTTAACCTAGTTAAAGAAAAGAACTTGCTCCGAAGGGGAACAAATTCTTTCCTTTTAAAGAACTCAGTAGACCCCTTTTCAGAAAGGAAGCAAAACAGTTTTGACTGAGCTGCCTCCCTGATAGAGTATCCGTTCCCCTTAAACTGAAATTATTAAGGAAGAAAACTAAATGTTTTAAGTAACACAGCATATATTTCAAATGAGTACCTAGCATATCATCATTCAAACTAGTAGAAGTGTTTTCAGAGAAAACAGATATCCCCCTCTGTGAAGTTTTTCTACTGCTGTGACCTTAAAAATTAGGTCATGGTCACCAAAACCCAATCAGTTCTTTGCTATGTCCCAATTATATATATCAATGAAAATTTGGTAACAGACAAGCAGACAAGAAGTGTGATGCTGATGCCACAGGATCCACACCAAAATCAATAAGTCCCCCTACCCTTTATAATAGGCATGTGTGTGTGTGTGTGTGTGTGTGTGGGGGGGGGGGGGGGGGGAGGGGGGGCACATAATGAGCATCACATCATACACATTTCATTCAAATGAGTATCACATCATACACATTTCATACAAATGTGTAACATAGCATATATATTCATTCAAGTGAGTACCACAGCATATCTTTCATTCACATGAGTTACACAGCATATGTTTCATTCAAATGAGTACCGCAGCATGTTTCATTAAAATGAGTACCATTTTTCATTAAAATGAGTACCACAGCATACATGTCATTCAAATGAGTACCACTGCATATCCTTCATTCAAATCAGTACAACAGCATATGTTTCATTCAAATGAGTACCACAGCATGTTTCATTCAAATGAGTACCACAGCATTTTTCATTCAAATGAGTACCATAGCATTTTTAATTCAAATGAGTACCACAGCATTTATGACATATATTCTCACAGAGAAAGAAGAAATTAAAAGATACAAAACTTGTTTGTTTAATGTAAGTGAAAAAGGCCTTGAATCTTGCCTACTTCTATGCCAGTTCCTTTCTTTTGCACAGCAGCTGACCTTAAAGTGCTCATTACAACAGCAGCAGATGGCATTTTGGGCCATCCTTAAAATATTCTTTGTTTGCTGTCCTCCTACCCATCAATTTCAGAATGGGTAGGTAGGTAGGTTATTTTTTTTTTTTTTTTTTTTTTTTTTGAATCGGATATACTTTTTCTTTTACTGTAGACAGCATAAAATGCTGTTCATAAAGATATAATATTTCAAAACAACTGAAAATAAAATTTATGATAAAAAGATTGTAGTGAATGTAAAAAGCTTTTTACAAAACGAAAAAAAAAAAAAAAAATCTCCAGAATGGCCAAAAAAAATTTGGGTAGGGCCAGTTTTGGTGGGTAGGTAGGAGCACAGCAAACCAACAATTTTTTTAAGATCAGCCCTGTATGTATTTTTTTTTTTTTTTTTTTTTCAGACAAAGGTAGGGTAGGTAACTTGGGGGCAGATTTTCAACAAGTTCTGCTTGTTCATTTTTTTCTGAAATTTTCGCAATATTGTGAAACTCACTAATTCAAATTCATCAAAGAAAAATAAAAACTTTTTTCTCAGACAAAAAAAAAAAAGAAAGAAAATCACTTTACTTTAGAAACTGCACAGGTTAGGTCAATTTTTGGCCGTAAATTAAATTTTAGGGTAAATATTTGAAAACAAAGCACAGACACCGAAAAGTCAAATGGTTTTGATAAGATATGATCAATCAGAACAAAATATCTTCATTTAAAATAAAACTCCAAGAAAAAAAATGTCTTTCCGAGTGATGTCGAAAGGACAGTATAGTCTCATTTTTTCCGTAAAATAATACAAAAAAAAGGAAGTTGTCTGCTACAATTTTGTTTGGTGCATTAAGGCAGGGTTATGGAATTATCAAATTTTATTACTTGTCCACGGACAAGTACATGTTAATGGCCCAAGTCCACCAGTCCTGTCCAACCAAGATTTACTTGCCCGAAAATCGACATTTTTCTTGTTTCTCGAAGAAAACATGTTGTGGATACTCATTAGAAGTGCAGCATATGTTGTGAGTACTCATTCGAAGCCCCTCATTGAGGCACTTCTAATGAGTACCCACAATGTATGTTTTCTTTGAGAAATAAAATAATAAAATAGGAAGTGTCTGGTGACAACCGGATGTCAGCAGACTTTTACGTCTGGTGACAACCGGTTGTCACCAGACCAAAAAGTCTGCTGACAACCAGCTGTATTTTTCCAATAATCCTGTGTAATAATTACTGGTTTCACATTTAATTCTACATTTTCAGGCATTTATTTTGCTATTTTTTTTTTCTTTTATATAAGATTTTTAAGACAGTTGTTGGTATAAATCATTTAAGTGAGGCATCCAAACAATATTTAACTCATTGTACTTATCAGTCAAATAGTATCTCATAGAGTCAAGATCTTTAAATATTATTATTTTTGGGGTGGGGGCAAAAATGGCGTTAATCACAGGACATAACTAGGTTAAATATTTACATGAATACATTTAAGACCCCCGCATCGTCACTCTCTCCTATCCAGGTTTGGAAGTAGATCAGCTATGGTCTAAGTTATAAGAGATCGCCCCAGCATTTGAAGTAAGGACTGTACATGTATGATTACTTTTCTTTGACTGTTATGGAAGACTTTTAATGCTAAATGTAATGTTTTACCATATTTAGTTTCAGTGATCAGAGCTATGGAGCTTTTGCATATAAATTGTACTCTAGTCAGTTTTGAGAAGACTGCATTGTTTTAATAGCATCTGCACTGCTATTTTATTCAGTTTTACTTTGAACTTATTTCCTTTCCAATACAATAATCAAAAGGAAACACCCACTAAATGCCTGAATGTATGTCTGAAAGTATTAAGCTCTAGGAAAAAACAAGAATTTTGGAGCAAATTTGATCAAAATCGGTTAGGAAATAAGAAAGATATATTTTATATTTCATATAACCCTGAGCATGGGTGCCGCCATTTTGAATATTAAATATTTTGTATATTTTATCAGATGCTTAGCTTTTTAAAACACAAATAAAAGTCGTCTGTGGACAGGAATATTCTGCTTATGTGAAATAGCTCTTAGTTTTTATGCAAATGAATACATTTACGGTTAGACAGCAACAAAATGTTACTATTTCTGCATATTTAATTGGATGGTTATGACATCACTCACTCACAAAAAAGGCAGCTTCCATGACAGCATTTTATAGAATGTTATAAATCCAACAACTTTCTTACTTACCAACCAATTTTCATAATTTTTTCACCAAATCACTCAGCCAATCATGCTTAATAGTTTATGTACATTTTCCTTTAAGTAATGTCTGTATCTAGAGAGGGTATCTTCATTTAGTACATAGATGTAAACTCTTGACTAGCATTTAGGGCTGTAACAATATAGTCACCTCATGATATGATATGTATCGCTATACTTGCCTCTCAGTATGATATGACATAATACTATTTTAATGCATAAGCCACAGCTTGGAAGTTTTAATACTCTTGGAAAACAGGTTCAAAATTATCTCCAGAGCTTCCCTCTTGTGTAACAATGCCTTTGTAGAAGCCCCTGTATGCCATATAAGTGATCAGTGTATTTCAGTAACATTTTAGATCTTTGTAATTTGTTATAAAAATGGTCTTGAAATATGATAAAGTTACATCCCTTGATAGGTTTTACAATTTGTCATTAATGAAAAATTTTTGTCCCAGTTTTCTCAAGAACTGTAAGGGTAACAAAAGTTGAAACCTGGTACACTCATGTATGGTGGGTTGATGTATTCTGTGTACTGGAATCAGGGCCAAGGGCCCATAACTCATGGATTTAAATCATTTCATAGATTTATGTTGCCATGTAATCATATATCCTACAGTGATGTTATCTGGTAAGCATGAGTTTAAAATATTTCAACACTATATTTTTCTCCTCTGATAGCGCTGCAGTGGGGATGTAGTGAGATCCTCTGACAGCTCTAATTTTAAGAAAAGAAACCAGTACATGTATAGATTTAGAAACCAGTAAAGATGGTTTCATTATTTATGAACTTTTATGAATTGGTTATTTAACTGAAATATACTTCAACCAAAACCTTCAAATTTGCATGACTACAAAAACGTTATTTGGAAGTACATTGCAGTTTGTTTTCTGTTACATGTATACAGGCCCCCTAGGAGAGTCTCTTAAAAATAAAGGCTTTTTATAAAGGCTATTTTTGGCCAAATAAAAGTTTTTCAGGATGAATTTTATACAAAATAAATAGCATTTAATGGTTAAATTTCTTGCCAGATCCCAAGCAAAAGAATCCTTGCGCCGTCACCTTTCAAGCAAAATAGGGAGAAAATTGCAAGAAAATCTGATATTTTTATCTTTAAATGGAAATGACAATACTAACTTGCATTTTTGTTAAGGAACATATTAAGAACTATAATTTGCTGCTATGAAATGCTACATATTTACTTTGCCCTTCTCTTGCATTTACAATTGCCAAATATAAGGTTTTTCTCATCAAAATACAGGTTTTTCAGCCAACTTTAAAGGTTTTAAAGGATTTCAACAAAATTAAAGGTTTTTAATGGTTTTAAAAGTTCCACTAGGGGACCTGTGTGCATGTGCATGTTTCTATTCCTTGTCTTATATATAAATTCATTTATCTGTTCCATAAAAAGTATACTGGTATTAAATAAGCTGATAGAAAATAATTGAATGTTAAAATGCAAGCTACTGTGTATAAGCATTTAAAAGTTATTCGGTATTTTTCTTTGAAAACACTGTCAATGGAAACTTATTATACTTTTTTATTCATTATTATTCCTTGATAAGGACAAATTTTCCATAATTTTATTAGTAAATATAGCTGGTTGTCAGCAGACTTTTAGGTCTAGTGACAGCCGGTTGTCACCAGACTTTTGGTCTAGTGACAACCGGTTGTCACTAGACCTAAAAGTCTGCTGACAGCCGGTTGTCACCAGACCTCGCAAATAAAATAATATACATAGCTCTTGATTAGGCACTTTTTTCAACCAAAAAGTATCTATAGTTTTCTTATTTCTCGACAAAAACACATGTTGTGGATACTCATTAGAACCACCTCAGTGAGGCGCTTCTAATGTCTAATGAGTACCCATAACATATGTTTTCGTGAGAAATAAGAAAAATACTTACCTGATATCCACTCTTATCTTGACCTATGATATATAGCTAGAGCAATAAATACTTGTCCCAGGACAAGTAAATTGAAATTTCTTACTTGGCCTCAGGCAAGGTTGTGGAATTATCAAATTTTATTACTTGTCCATGGACAAGTAAATGATCAAAATCCACTTGTCCAACCAAGATTTACTCGCCCGAAAATTGGCATTTATTTCTTATTTCTTGAAGAAAACATATGTTGTGGGTACTCATTAGAAGTGCCTCACATAGGCACTTCTAATGAGTACCCACAACATATGTTTTTTAGAGAAATAAGAAAAATATTTATCTTATAATCTGGATACTCTTTTTAGCCAGAGCTATGAATTACTTGTCCCAGGATAATTAAACTGAAATTTCTTACTTGTCCTCAGGAAAATGGGACAAGTTGGACAAGGTGGGCATGGTATTTTCACAGTTCTGAATCAGGGAAATAGGACATTGGCCAAGTCAGACATGGTATTTCCTAAGCCCTGATTAAGGGTTAATACATGTAGCTTGCAGATGAATGAAGAGTAAGCAGATAATTTTTTTTTTTAATGTTCTGTGGGCCAGTTCAGTTGAGTACCCTTACCCTTGCCATGCTGACTGAATTAAGATGCTCCACCCACTTCTAATTTTCAGCCAATCAGATTACTCAAACTTAATGACAAACAGTGCAGAGCCAGATCAGTTCCTCTTCAGAAGTCAACTGACCTGGATCTATACTGTTTGCAAAGTCAGGCATATTCAGGTTTAGCAGGACCAGGGCTAACATAATATATATTTTCACGAAGAAATAAAAAAACAAGACTTTTGGCTAAGAAAAAAGAAAGTGTTTTATTTGAGTTTAATTTTTACTACAAAATCAGAAAATTATTCTATTTAGAGCACATTCCCAGAAATTTAGTTGTTGTGCATAGCTACAGATAAGAGAGGGTATCTACGTAATATTTTTATTAGTAGTAGAAATAAGAAAGATATCAGCATTTTTCGGAAGAAAAAAGTGCCTTATCTGTGGCTACGTGTTGTGTAGTGGTTTAACGGCATTCAACCCTTACTGACCATTTTGCATCTCCCGGGAAAAGGGAGAAAAGGGATATAAGAGTTTGTACAGGAAAGAAAGGAGAATGCCTGAAGTGGATTATTGTGGAAAAACAAAACAAAATGAAACTATGCTCCCCATCTTTGCCCACCTGCTGCAAGGACAGCTGGCCCTAACCCTCTAAGAAACTTAGAACATCCAAAATTGGCATACACAATATAAAGTTAACCCTGATCCTGCTGGTCCCAGATAAGCCCTATCTTTGCAAACAGTGTAGATCCAGATCAATTAGCTTCTTCAGAAGCCAAATGATCTGGATCAGCACTGTTTGTCATTCAGTATGTATCAACAACCTGGATCAAGTAATCTGATTGGCTGACAGTTAGAAGTGGGTGTGGCATCTTATTAATCGGCATGGCAAGGGTTTAACACAGCCCAATTTGAGATAATCATCCTTCTACATGTATTCAAAAAGTCTGTCTTGTTCAACCCATTTTAGACTGAGTAAACTCCCCCACACTGTATAATGGGAGAGTCCAATTTCAATTTAGGTATATGTACAGTATGTCAGGCTATGTGATTCAGGTATTCCTACAAAAAAATGGCTGAACTAACTGCAAACAGGAGACTAGAGACCTACCTCAGACAATGCAGAATATGGCAGAAAATGATGAGCCTACTCATAATGGCAAATATGGCACATGTATGAGGCTTATATATCTTATTCTGCTTTCAACTACAGGAACTGTCCTAAAATTTTGTACACTGAAATTTCTGATAAAATGGAGTATGCAAACAAAGCAGATACAGAGGAGCACTCTGATCATGGTCTACACTGTTTGCCATTCCACTAAATATTCTATGAAACAATTGCTTAAAAAGCAAAATTTAGGCCAAAAAGTATGAAAAAAAAAAAAAAAAAGTATGAGAAATTTTTGGATATTCACTCTGCCTAATTAAATTAATTGGAAGTATCAGAATGCCACAGATATTGATGTTCAGTACTTTAATCTGAATATCTATTGATTAAAGACTTATGTGTGCTCATTTTATATTCTTAATTTCTTAAATATTGTCCAAAACATAATACTTGAATCAAATTAACTGTTCTAAAGCTTTAAATACTAAATTGTGGCAGACAACATTTTAAAACTTTTTTTTATAAGTTTTCAGAGAAAATACAACTTAGCACATCATGCTTATCATCTGCTAGTAAGACGATCCATGTGAAATGCCAAGCCTTATTTTCTCTGAAACAAAAAATAATAATCAAAATTTCATCTGCTGCAGCAAAGATTAGCACTTCACGGGTTAACATAATTGTAACCTTTACCACTATCTCGGCTAACTCAGTAGACAACAAGTTGACAGTATTTTTCATATTTTTCTCATAAAATAAGGAAAACTATTTCAAAATGTTTTCCACTGAATTTTTTACCTAACATGCAAAGCATTAACAGTGATTAATGTCTCATTTTTCCAAATATATTTTGTAAATAGGCTTTGACATTTCATTTCTAAGAAAACAATTTGCATGAACTGTCAAAGCCTATTTTCTGGGAAAAATAACAAAACTATCATCAATTTGTCATCTGCTAAATTGCTAAGTGCATGCTACATGTTAATAGTTGTCTTGAGACACATTGTATTATTTATAAGTAAAGTAGAAATCCCCATAGAATTTTTAAGTTTCATTAAATATTTTTATGCAATACAAAAGCTACTCATATTTTTTCAGCAAAAAAATAAAAAATATCAATGTTTTTGCCATATTTTAAGATAGAAATTTTATGGTCACGTTAGCTAACAACTTTGTTAAGTTTTGGACGACTGGGTGGTTGATCTTACGGTTAATTCTGTTAATCACATTTATAAAAGATGCAAACAAAATTAAACATAACTCAAACACTGGTCATTTCTTTATTTTTTCTAGCAGATTTATTCAATCAAAACCTATTGATATACCGGTATACTTATCTCTAAACAAAAACATTTGTTTGGTACTCATTAGAAGCACATCAAAGAGGCACTTCTAATGAGTACCCACAACCTATATTTCTGTGGTAATATAAGAAAATACATTTATCTATATACTCCTTTTATTTTGTGGTATTTTCCTTTGATGCAGGGCATTAGTCTGCCGGGCAGTCTGATCAGGACCTTCTTTGTCTGCTTATCTCGTGTTCACATATGCCACAAAGATCCCTTATCTCACGAGTCATTCTTTAAGCATACACAGCCAATGCACATGGAATGTCAAGCCTTATTTTCTTTTGGAAGATAATTTTCATGCTTGATGAATAACACTGTGTGAAGGACCTGGGATTTGGTCACAATTTGTTGACCATAATTTTGGAGAAAATACTCAAGTATTTTAATAATTTATTAAATTATTCTTAGTAATTGACATGTGAAACAAATATCCTGAACATGTCAGAGCTGTCACTCTTATAATTAGTGAGAAAGTCCTTAAAATATCGCTACTGAAGTTCTCACTAAGGGACCTTTTTGTTTGTCACACATCCTGTCCATGTTAAAGCACCTGAGTCATAAGTGAAGAAATATAATTATTTAGAATTATGTAATTTCTACAAAGTGTCCATGCTTCAGTTTTCATATGTGCATTTCTACATGTATTCTGCATCGTACTGTCATATTTTGGTAATTTTTATGGTTTTAGAAATAGAGGATCTTACATGAGTGGTCATTTAATATGAAATTTATGCAACGAGTTTGGGTAATTTCTGTATTTTGCACACTTTAGCAAGCAAAATACCGAAATTACCCGAGTTTCATTAATTTCATATTAAATGACCACGAATGTAAGATTCTGTTTATCACATGGCCCTTTCGATGACAAAAAATGCACAAAATATATTTTTAAAGATAACGGCTTTCCATAGCTAAGCAGAACAACTCACTACCAAGGATTCAATAAGTACTACGCAACAAAAATAGTTCGCATACTATTTGATAAGTACCGAAAATAACTAGAAACAAGATAAATATGTCATTTAGTACTTCGTTAAACTGAAGAAAATAATGATGATTTTTATTTGTGCTAATAAATATTTCATTTGAATAAATCAATTCAAAACTAAATATTCCACTGAACAACGTCATTCAGCGAGTCAATACGTCACTGAGAATCAGTAGGGAAATCCCCCGCAGCCCCACAGTTTTATGCGGTGGTTGACACACTCAAGTAAAAGACAGAATTCAAGACAATACATTTTAACTGTAGTTTGGATTTTAATTTGACACATTTATTGACTGTCTGAGTCATGTCATCCTCCAATGCTTTTTTGGAGGAGGTGAATTTTTTTCATTGACGGTTTGATGATATCGATGTTGAGAGTGCCTCCAAGTACGTTGCGGGAAAACACCAAATTTTTACCACCATGAATATTTCTGGTTATTCACACTGTGATTGTTTTGTGTCTTCTCCCTCCATTGGTATTATCGTTCATCTCAAAGTCATCTCAAAATTGAAGGCAGGATCTGTTCCAAATGTGGAAGTTGCATCGGGGAATGCGGACACCATCTTGGTTGCTATCAATAATCAGTGTAATATGAATATTAATGTGTTTGTTTGTTTGTGTTAAGGTTTTACGGCCCAGTCAACCAAAGGGGTCATGTTTAGCACGGTCAGTTTACCTAACCACACGTTAACTGGGCAGACTTAGTCCTCTAAGCGGTAACCAGTATTGTGCACATTCTTTCGCCAGAAACTGACAACTGCCCTTCTTGAATCAGCAGAAGGGAGAGAATGACTGTAGAAAATATTTCATGATCTATCTCCACAAAAGAATGTTGCCGACCCCGGCTGGAGTTGAACCCGCGACCTCCTGGTGTCCAGTCAGACGGCGCATCCAAATGAGCCACCGAGGAAGGCCGAATATTGATGTGGGTAATTAGGCTAGCCAATGGGAAGCCTTGCAGGTGTTATAACGTGTGGTTATATGATTTTTATGACATGGGTTATTTCACTGAATAATGTGACGGTCATGTGATAAAAGATGATTTTATTGGAAAATGTCTGTGCTGACATTTCACTGCCTAATATGGAAGAGTCTATTACTAAATTAGGTCAAGCAGGTAGTGTGGAATTTAACTGATTGTTTAATGGCTTTTAAATTGCTTTTATAAGATATTTTAATTTGAAATTTACATTTATAAGATCTGTTTATTTAGTGCATATCTTGGTCATAAAAGCTGTTAATTATATTAGATGATTACATCAACCTCCTGGGTTTGGCAAGTAGTACTGTGTGTGTATAAAAGCTCAGGTTTTGGGCTGCTTTGATGGGGGTGCTGCCTCTATGTGACACAGTTGCCTGGTAGCGTTAAAAATCTGATCAGTCAGTCTGCTTTGATGGTCAATACACATTTTGGATTACTCTCTAAATGTATGCTGTTTTGGACTAAAATTTTGTATTGGCTGATTTTGGCTTAAACCCCATCAAAATTTGTGAATTTAATATTTACTTTTAGAGAAAAATATGCAAAATTCTTTAGTGGATATTTGGTGGGTTTTCATCATTTTTTCAGACTTACATGTAGCAGCATTTTACAAAACTGTGAAATTATTCATTGTTTCTAAAAGTGTAATTATGTTAATCTGAAACATTTTTGTTATTTTGGCATTTTTAAAAGGTTCTTGAAATTTAGCAATGTTTATGTAGTTTGCTTTAATTTTTTAAATGTAAATATGTAGAAAAAGAGACAAAAAATAACAAAAATATATTGGCAAAATTTATTCATTTGTTTGTTCACTCATTTTAGCAAACAAGAGTTAGGTTTACTTGCTGATAAGCCTGAGCCTGGTTTGCTACTCAGGATTTCTAACTTATCCTTTTAATCAAGTCAGTGGTGTCGGTCATCTTGATTAAATCTTTTTTGTCCTACTGAGTGGATAAAATGTAATACAGAATTTTTGGATGTTTTAGAGTTTTGTTAAATGGACAAATAAATTATAATTATTTCATATCCTTATCACTATTTATCAATAATTTCATTGTGTTAATGTGTTTCAATAGCCTAATGTTTTCTCAAGGAACTGGTTTACAATCTTCTACATTTACTTAACAGTTTAATGTTCATTTTACAACACTATGTATATTTTGTTAAATTAACTTCCTCTATTCATACATTAAGATGGCAGAGATATTATTGCTGTCAATATTTAGATAACATCAAAAAGATTAAAAATTAGATTTAAAGAGAAGTTGATTGAATAATTTATAAACAATACTAAAATTTGATAGGCTAATTAAAAGTTTAGGGAAATCATCAAAAGTTGTCTGATCAACAAAATCAGTTTTAGGATAGCTTTCAAAGGGTTAACATCTATACTTTGGTTGACTGTGTAGAAACACATAATGTGAACAGGCAACATATTAACCCTTGTCCTGCTGAGTCGAGATATGCCTGCCTTTGCAAACAGTGTAGATCCAGATCAGTTGGCTTCTAAGAAGCCAACTGATCTGGATCTGCACTGTTTGCCATTCAGTATGCAAATTTATATCAACATAAATTTCTAAATCTGTGATCTTGAACTCTAGGTCATAAGCAGGGGTGAAAATGGTGCCAAATAAAATTTTGGATCAACATTTTTCATCATGCCAAATATATATAAACTCCATGCAAGGATTTAGAAATTAAGAGATCTTAAAAACTTTGACACAAAACTTTAACATTAATTTCTAAGTCTGTGACCGTGACATCCAGGTCATAGGCAGGGGTGGGGATAGTGCCAAATAAAATTTTGGATCAATATCTATAATCATAGTAAATATTAAGTTAATCCATAAAAGGATTTAGAAATTAAGAGATCTTAAAAACTTAAACGCAAAACTTTAACATAAATTTCTAAGTCTGTGACCTTGACCTTTAGGTCATAAGCAGGGGTGGGGTAGTGCCAAATAAAATTTTGGACCAATATCTATTATCACATCAAATATACAAGTAAATCCATGCAAGGATTAAGAAATTAAGAGAACTTAAAAACTTTGACACAAAACTTTAACATAAAATTTCTAAGTCATAAGCAGGGGTGTGGATAGGACTTCAATAAAATTTTTGAACCAACATCTATAATTATACCAAATATAAATTAAATCCATCAAAGGATTTACCAAATATAAACTTAATCCATCAAAGGATTTAGAAAATATGAAGACTTAAAAACTTTTACGTAAAACTTTAACATTTTTGTTAACGCCGACGCCAACACCAGAGGTAGTGCAACAGCCCTTCCTGTACTTTCGTACAGGCAAGCTAAAAAGTGTATTCTAGACAGGATTCGATTCCACAAACTCCGGACCTGCTTGTAAATCAAGTGCTCTAATAAAATTAATTATGTTTTCTAAAAAGTTTATTCTCTTTCGTTTTTTTTTTAAACCGAGAATGACTGCTCCAAACACAGGAGCTAGAGGCTTTTCATATAAATGGACACACCATTTTTTAAGAAAATGGTATGATGGACACTTCAGAGCTGATAAAATACATTTCTGGTTGATATTGTGGCAAGTAATCACATATAGACTAGTTTACATGTATATTTTCATTACTCAAGGTATCTAAAAAGGAATGCTCCAGTGGTGCAGTCAAGACAGCCTTTCATATACAGGTTGAGGGAAAGTGTGGGCCTGGGAGGCCCAAGATGACATGGAAGCAGCTGACAGAGAGGGATTGCAGAGAGTGGAAGCTCTCAGCTATCAACCCTCATGATAGACATACCTGGAGATCTGGTGTGAGATCTGCCATGTATGCAGCAAGCCAGCTACATGTATCTGGAAGGGGGCCCACTGATGTGGATGTTGACCCTGTACCTGCATGTTAATCAAAAATCTGATTATATATATAATAGCGAGCACAGTGAGCTCCACGGTAGAGATTATGATCAAGGAAAAGTTACATACAACAATATATCTTTTCAGCAGAAAGTGCTCTGACCAATTTTCTGCCTTTTTCTTCCCAGAAGTTGTCACCTGAAGTTGGCAAAGCTATTCACTAATAAGCATCACGAAGTGACAAGAAACGTGTGTCAATAAGTGTCACAAACATATTTTGCTTAATATGAAAATAGGCTTAGCCTAAATGTGAACACAGCACAGACCTATATCGGCACTCTTCAAAAGCCCTTCACAGCATCATTAAAGAATGAATATCAGTATATAAAAATATTATGTAAATTAATAATAAATAATAAAAATAATCAACAAAATATGTTCATGACACTTATTGACACTCGTTTGGTCACTTCGTGACGCTTATTAGTGAGACTCATAATCAAGTCCTCCAATTTCCGGTGCAACTTCCAGGAAGAAAAAAACGGAAGAAAATTGGTCATAGCGATTACTGCTGAAAGTATACATTGTTGTATGTTACTTTTCCTTGATAATATTCTCTACCTTTGAGCTCAATTCGTTCGTGACGCGCTTAGCGAGCTGTGCTCAGCGAGCTGTGCTCGCTATTATTTTTATTATTTATTATTGATTTACATACATTTTTTATATACTGATATTCATTCTTCAATGATGCTGTGAAGGACTTTTGAAGAGACTACAGTAGTGATGGGTTGATGATCGAAAGAACTCGAATATCGATTGATTTCTCCCACATTTCAAGCGCTCGAGCTGAATCCTAAATTTTCGATTAATCGAAAAATGAAAAGTGCCGAAAACAGCCGAAGTTACTTTCACTTTTGTTTTCCGAGATACGATGACGCAATTTGAAACGAGAGTTAAGTATCAATTATTTTTTGCATTACCAGCTAAATTCTATCACAGTGATGATAAGAATAATAAATAAAATGTTTTTTTTTTAGTTGTCTCAGCAGTGTTTTACTGTTTGAAACATTTATGCGGATGATTAAAATCCTTCGAATTTGTCAGGTAAGCTTTTCTTGTCTTCTTCAAAATGGCGGACAGATAGCTGTGGATATGCGGGGCAAAAAACCAGATCAAGAGTTTGGAAGTACTTCAGCTTTCGTAAAATCAGTGAAGGGCCCCCCACACCCACAAAAGATAATCTAGACATGTCAAAGGCGATCTACCGCATTTGCAGAAAGGAATATGCATATAAAGTTTGGCAATCGCCACTATTTTCATGATAAGATGTAGCTTCAAAAAATGGGAAACGGGGAAACTATCAAATCTGCGAGGTCTCTACCTGCTTTAAGTTTGAATGACATAATATAAGCAATCCAAGTTTTTCATGCAAGTGATTAGAGATTTCTATAAAGTATGATTATAAAATATTTACGTCACATATAAATTCTTTTTTCTGGATGGAGTGGAAGGTCAAGAATGCACACCACATTCAAATAATACCAAAAAGAGAGGCTATAAATTCTTTTGGTTGACATGATCTGGCATCTGCCAGATTTGTTAAGTAGTAGTTCCCTCTGTCTTTATCGTTCTGATTTAAGAATATTGAGTAGATCTAAAAGATCAAAAACTTCACAGAACATCTTATCTATCTATCAATCTATCTTATTTATCAATCTATCTGTCTTTCTTTCTATCTACCTATCTATAGCCGAGCTGCTGGCTAGTGCAGTCAGTAACAACTTTGACACATGTAAAGACTTAAGGTGTAAAGCTGTAAAATGTTATATATACACAATGCTCATCAACCGATTTCGATTCGATTATTAGTCACTTGCTATGAACCGATTATCGATTATGAAAATCCAACCGATGTGCTCGCATTTAGGCTAAGCCTATTTTCACATTATATATATATATATATATGCAAATAGAACCAGTAATTCTCAGCCACACCTTACAGTTGGCAGTGGATCATTTATACAACAGTAAATCAGGTTAATCCTGTGAATCACCCACCTGACCTGACAGTTACTTGATATATTCACCACCTTGTTTGTTGATGCGAATCTGGCGTAATTTGCATTCGTGATCTGATTGGTTGAAATCGGTCAGATCACAAATACTGATTCATTCCTAGAGACATTCTGTAAACAAAATGGATATTATTATACCAGTGACTATCCATAGGGTTGTTTTTCTGAATCAATATTGTACTGGGGACATTTTGCCCCTGGTCATTCTGCCTCTATTTATTACCCACAGTAGTTTTGACCCCCAATACCATTTTCCCCCTAGTCGTTTCGTCCCCAAATCATAACCCCTAGTCGTTTCATCCACAACCCTGTTTAACTGTGTCTTATGTGTGTGCATGAATGTATATATATGTATCATAAAACTGGCTATGAACATTTGTATGGAGAAAAAATACAGTTTAAGAACACAAACATCATTTTGATAAGGACAGTTGTCAGCTACTGTACCAGCAAACCACAGTACACTTTATGCAATTTAATGTCCACATAAAATGCATATTATGCATAGGCGCATTTGTGTCTATGCTTGTGTGAGAGAAAATATTTGTTTTTCTGAATCGATTTTGGCATTCATTGTTGTTTTTTTAATCAACTTGGCATTCATTGTATTTTTTAATCAATTTGTTTTTCTGAATCAATTTGGCATTCATTGTATTTTTTAATCAAAAATTAAAAAAACAACAAAAAAAAAAGTTTTAACTGCTGTGATCCATACCGTTTATCAACTTGTTTACGCTATTGATGATGAGATGTGAAAACACATGCTCTTACCAATATGCAGACCATCATTGATCATTAAAGGTTTGGGGGCGAAACTTCTCGGAACCCTTACATACCCGTCTTTTCACTGAGATGATGGTCTGCATATTGGTTACTTACGACAATATTTGCCCAAAACCTATTTTATGAACTGAGAAGTGTCTGTCCTTCGACTTTCTTCGAAAATCGTATATAAGAAAACGAAAACTATAACTTTAGGCTCCTGTGGCTCCGAGCAATATCGGCATGGTGGGTGGGATGCAAAAAAATCCAACCTGCTTACATTGGATTTAAAATTCCCTAATTCTTTCAAGTATAACGATACACCTGACGAATTAAACAGTATTACTCCTCAGTCATTTAGTAGTTTCTGAGTCACATTATTCTCGTTTTTGTACTTACCTGATCAAGGAAAAAGTTAAGAATTTTTCACGTTCCATAGGTGTCAACTATGCGACGATGCTAAGTAACAACCGTTCCGGCCAATCAAAAACCTTGAAATAGATCGATAGTCCAATCAAAGGAGCTGTTACATACGAAATTAGGTAGCGCCAAAGTGCTCGACTGGTTCTGAAAGTGTGGACTGATTCACAGTTGGACAATAAAACAGCTCGAAATGTCTGTTAATAAACCGCATTACTGATATGAAATTAGGCACTGCCTAGATGCGGGCAAAGCAACCCCACTAAATATGTTATATTATGCACTGATATATAATGCAGTGATAATAACTAATTGTTAATGAAGAACGGCAATGTGTTCAAACTATTATTTAATAAGGTGACTGTCTCTAGCATACAACATACATAATCATAGCTACAAGAGAAGTAAAGTATTTTAGAGGCTGACAGTATTTATATTCAGTGAGGTACATCAGTGGGGTTTATCAACAGCTTACATAGAGGATTGACTAATAATGTAACATCTCCCTTCTTTAAAAACAACAAAGGTTCAAATTCATTTAAACACCTTAAAAAAATAAAATCCTGCATATCAAACATTTAGTCGTTAGATAGCACAAGAAAGTTCAGCCAGTTCAGTGACACACAGATATTTGCAAGGCAGCCAGTTTTTTTTTTTAAGAGAGCCAGAGTATCTGATTAACTTTAATTAGAAATAATTGGTAAACTCATGTTACAATTATTCTAACAGTTTTCACACACACTAATCTGACAAGTTGTTGATAAAGTTAAGTTGATTTTCAGCAACACGAGATTAAAAAAATTCCAGGGCAAGAAGAACTGGTTTTTTTTTTCCCTTAAAATGTCATGATTTATACCTCGCATGTGTTTTTAACATTATCCTGTGTCTTAGTTCACATAGATTCAATTATTTTTGGTTTCACTGTACGACCAAAGCGCGTAATATATAGCGTCATGTCATTCTTCCCTGGTGGTATAACTGGATCAGCATTATTATTCCGTGTGAAACTGCTTGTTTTACAAATTTGAGGCTCCTGAAGGGATTTTCCTTTTTCTGCATTTTCAAATGAGGGCTGATAAGAAAGTGAATGATCAGGTGTACATTCAGAATTTGCTTGATAATTTGGAATTGTTTCCTTCGATTTCAAGAGATGACGCCTATTGCGTCGATAAACAGCACCGTCTGGTGTTTTAACAGAATATGATCTGTCATTGTGTTTTTCCATTACGACAGCTGGTTTCCAAGTTTTGTCATGTTGTTGAATTCTTGCCGTGTCTCCTATACTGAGTGAAGTCTGTGTTTTTGAACCTTGATCATAATATTTCTTTTGCTGTTGTTTAGCACAGTGAATGTTTTCTTTGATTTGTTCAGTAGGGGGTGTTTTTGGTAATAGCTGATCAAGGGTGACTGGCAATACAAATCTTAACTTTCTCCCCATGAGTAATTCACTGGGAGAAAATCCAAGTTTTGTAGGAGTTGTGCGGTACTCTGGTATGCCCAAATATGGATCTTTTCCGGCCGATTTCGCCTTAGCGAATATTCTCTTACAAATGCCTACCATTTTTTCGACCATCCCATTGGACTGACTATGTTTTGGGGACATTTTTATCAGAGAAAAGTCCCAATCTTTGGCAAACTCTGTGAACTCTTCAAAGCAAAATTGGGGTGCATTGTCAGATAAAAAGTTCATAGGAATGCCATTTCTGGCGAAGGTGGTTTTTAACTTGGCAATGATAGTACTTGTTTTCATGCTGGGAAGTTTCTGTACTTCAAAATATTTACTGTAGTAGTCTACAGTGATGAGGAAATTTTTGTCATCCCAAGTAAATATGTCTGAGGCAATGTTCTGCCATGGGTAATCTGGGACCTTGTGGGGTATAAGAGGTTCTTTGGGATTCGAGCTTCTGCGTTCAAGACAGATAGGGCAGCTTAATACCATCTCGGTAATTTCGGACGAAATTTTTGGCCAAAACATCACGTCTCGTGCTCTGCGGAGAGTTTTTTCGCAGCCAAAATGTCCTTGGTGTAATATTTCGAGCATCTTTGGTCTTAAAGCACTCGGAATTACGATTTTCTGGCCCTTCAACATTAAGCCGTCGACAACTGTCAATTCATCGCGAAAATTCCAGTAATCTAGTACCTGTTCAGGACAAAGATATCTCTCTTCAGGCCAGCCTTTTAGGATAACCTGTTTTAGCTGATCCATTTGTGGATCCTGCTCAGTGTGTGCCTTAATCTCTTTCATTTTACGATCACTGATTGGTAGACTCGACAACACTGTGTGGACATGTAAATCCATACCCTCGGAAAGTTCTGGGTATGTGTCTGACACATATCTTCGAGATAGTGTGTCAGCGACGGGTATTTTCTTTCCGCTCACGTATTGAACGTCAATGTCATACCGCTGTAATTGTAAAAGCATGCGTTGTAGTCTCGGTGGGGCTGCATGAAGCGGCTTTTTCATGATAGAAACGATGGGTAAATGATCGGTTTCTACGTGCACTTTGCGACCGTATATGTACTGTTCGAAACGCTTACATCCGAATAAACATGCGTATAGTTCTTTCTCTATCTGTGCATATAGGGTTTCTGTGGGTGTAAGGGACTTGGAAGCATATGCGATGGGCTTACCATCCTGCATAATGGTGGCACCGAGGCCTGCCTTCGACGCGTCACACTGTAAAGTTAGTGGCTTCTTCGGGTCATAATATGCCAGTACAGGGCCTGGGGTCTGAGTTATAACGTCCTTAACCTTCTGAAAGGCATCAGCCTGGGGCTTATCCCATGCAAATTCCACATCTTTCGCTAAAAGCCTGCGAAGTGGACTCGTAAGTTCTGCCAAGTTTGGACAAAATTTTGAAAGATAGTTTATCATTCCCAAAAACGTTTCCAGTTCTGATCTGTTGGTGGGTGGGTCCATATTTCTTACAGCGGAAACCTTATTTGGCGAAGCTTTGACCCCTTGGGCTGTCAAAATATGACCAAAGTACTCAACTTGTTGGACCCCGACTACCAGTTTGTCCTCATTGAATCTGATACCCTTTTCTAACGAACGTTGAATTACGTTGCAAAGGTTCTGATCGTGTTCTTCACGCGTTCTCCCATATACAAGGATGTCATCAACGATAGCGACGACCCCTGGGAGGCCTTCTAGGCACTCATCAATTTTCCTTTGGAACTCATCCTGGCTTGACTTCAAGCCAAACGCGAGTCTGAGGTAACGGTACCTTCCGAACGGCGTATTGAATGTAGTGAGGAATGACGACTGATTTGACAATTTTATAGCCCAATATCCTGATCTAGCATCCAGTTTCGTGAAGTACTTCGCACCTGAGAGGCGAGGTAAGATGTCTTCGAGTGTCCTCATGGGGTAATGCGGACGCAGAATAGCTTTGTTTAGATGCTGTGGGTCTAGGCATACTCGGAGTTTGCCTGTATGTTTACTTTCAACAGCGACCATAGAATTCACCCATTCGGTTGGCTCGGTGACCTTGGCGATAATGTTTAGTTTCAACATGCGATCCAGTTCCTGTTTTACTTTATCTCTTAAGGCCACAGGTATCCGTCTTGGCGGATTTACTACAGGAGAAATGGATGGGTCAAGATGAATTGTACATTCACCTGGAAATAAACCTATACCTTGAAATGCTTTGGCGTACTGTGTCAAAACAGTAGCTTTCGTGAGATGCTTGGTTTCCAGGAGTTGAGATGCTTGTGTCTCACAGGATAACACTAATTTGATCAATTCCAGATCAATACTTGACCTTAGACCAAGTATGGGAGAGGAACACGTCTCTACAATGTAGAAACTAAGGTCTTTCTTTCTGTCTGTACGTTTACAGGTTAATGTGACGCAACCTAATGTGTTGAGTGTGTTACCACCATAGGCGGTCAATTTGGTTGAAGGTTTTTGAAGTGTGTGATGTAGATTTAGCTTTGTGTAAGTTTGATATGGCAAAATGTTAACTTGAGAACCAGTGTCTATTTTGAAATTTATAGGTAAAGAACTTGGTCCTACCTCAATTCCCACAAATGCCTGATCATTCACTAATTTATTGCTCTCCACCCTATCCACAAAGAAATCATCCGAATCACTATTTTGCACTTGTGAATCATAATTCCTCTCAGAAACCTCATGAACAGACTTTTTAGATCTACACACGATTTCGAAATGATTCCATTTATGACAGAAATTGCACTGTTTGCCCTTAGCTTTACATGTTTCTGTCTTTGTGTGTTTATAGCCACAATTGCCACACTTGTCACTTGCATATTTCTGTTGCCCTGGTTTGTCCATGCCTCGAGCGCCTCTGTTCCTCTGTTTTCGACCCGATTTCCCCTGTGGTTTAGGATTCGTATGTGTGCCCTTTATCGGTGACGTCTTCTGGGTGGTGTTACTAATGTAATGTACCTCTGTAGGAGCGGCCATGGTCTTCAATTGCTCCTGTGCATATTCGTAGCTTTGAGCTATCTGAATAGCTTTGTCCAGCGTGAGTTTGTCCCCTTCGTTTATTAGCTTTTCTCGTATTTTGACTGACGTCACGCCAAACACGATTCTGTCCCTGACCATGTCATTTTCATAATCTCCGAAGGCGCAGTCCTTGGCTAGAAGTTTCAACTTTGTAATGAACTGTTCAATGGAATGTGTCCCTTGTATTTCATTATTGAATTTGTAACGTGTGAATACTGGGTTTAGTTTGGGTCTCACATATGCTGCAAATTTGTCATAATGCGGTTTCAGCTTCTTTTTATCGTCATCGTCCAACACCCAAGTATTATAAATGTCACGACCCTTTTCCCCTACCCATAGGAGAAGATAAGTGCATTTCACCTCTTCCGTTTTTGCCTTAAGTGGTCCATTGAACACTAATTCTACGTGTTGTTGGAATTTTTTCCAAGCCTCGGGGAGGTTGGATGACTCCCAGTCCATGCGCGGCTGTGGAATACCTGATAAGTCCATTTTCACAAGTTTAAATCCAAGTTTTAAAGCTTAATTAAAGAACAGTTTTTGTTATGTCAATTGAGTAAAATCCGTTTAGTCTGACACCATGTTATATTATGCACTGATATATAATGCAGTGATAATAACTAATTGTTAATGAAGAACGGCAATGTGTTCAAACTATTATTTAATAAGGTGACTGTCTCTAGCATACAACATACATAATCATAGCTACAAGAGAAGTAAAGTATTTTAGAGGCTGACAGTATTTATATTCAGTGAGGTACATCAGTGGGGTTTATCAACAGCTTACATAGAGGATTGACTAATAATGTAACAAAATAGGCCCTCCCAGGAGGTACCATGCTCCCGAAAAAAATTAGTGGCCATGTTTCCCTGTTCCCTAAAGGCAATTTTCTAAATTTCCGTGCTCCCTTTTCCCAAAAATTAGTTTTGTTCCCCTTTCCCTTAAAATATTTTCCAGTATTCCCTGAAAGGAAATTAGCATGATCTTGTCTTGTCTTGTTATGGATATCCGGACTTGATAGTCCCACACGCAGTCAAACTGACTGTGTTTCCTCGTCCTCTGGCAGGAGGGCAAGGGCAATATGTTGAAATTAAATATGTAGTTTATTTGACTCTTTAAAATTAGCTCGGACCCATCAATACCCGGACTTGTTACTGTCCGTTTCCGTTTATTATCATGTCGCGGGTGCTGGTGATGCTTACGTCACTTCGGAATCTGTATTTTGCAAAACTCCACCCATATTAAACTAGTATTAAACACATTTATTTTTAGTTAAGCCAGTTAAAATTATTATAAAGCAATAATGCAATCTTGGGTCCGTTATATGTTAATAACATTTTATTCAACTGATTCCTTTTAACATAGATACTCGCCGAATTTCGCATATACTCGTTTTAGAAAATGTGGGTCAAATTCGAGAGAATCGACATTTTCACAGTCGACTTTTCAAATTTCTATTACGGTTATGAAAATAATATGCTGATAAAGCAATAAAACAAAGCTAGTTTATTCTGAATAAGTTGGGTTTATAGTTAATTTTAGCGAGAAAAAGCATTAAAAGGCTCTGCTAATGCTAGTACTATTCAACAATAGTCGCCATTTTTTCTTCGACGAATAGCTTCATTCACAAATCAGTGTTTGGAAACTTCATCGAAATTTGTAATATGTGTGATCAATATTCAACAAATATGATTAAAAAACAAAATAATTACATAGTATTTAATTTGAATGATAAGTGATGTTTTGTTCACAGTTTATTGCGGATAATTATCACTTTCTACTCGATTGACTTTCGCACATTCCAGACGAAAACCGTAACCGGTAAAATCATAGCCACGACATCATCATATCGATAAAATTGGTATTTAGCACTTTAGTTACCAGTCCGGGTATTGATGGGTCCGAGAAATTAGTGATCCCTTGTTCCCACAAACCTCTAGAAAGGCCTCACTAAAGACTTCATACATAACACATAACCCAGGAATCATGCGGAATTCTCGGCCGCTTGCATGGCTCCAGCGCGTTGATAGGCTGAGACTGGTCCGGTTGCCCAAAGGCATATATTTCTTCTCGAACCTGATAATACCCGGACTTGTCACTAACTGAACTGCCAAAATATGTTGTTTTGGCTTGATTTAGTGCTATTTTACAGCACTATATATGGTCATTAAAAATTATTTTGGAAAATAACTTAAGTTATAATAAGTTGTTTTTAATAGGTTTGGTTAAAAAATGTTCAGTCACAATTAATAAAATTGAAGTTATACCATCAATTTGGGTGAATTTCTGATGATTTTCTGCTAAAAGTGCCGAAAAATAGCTAAAAAGGGTACCTAGGTTTCTTATTCATGTTTACATAAAATGTTTGATTTTCCTTTAATATAATGCTGCAGTCTTAAAGGTAATATATTGAACTGTTGTCTTTTGAAAACAAATCTCAGATATTTGGAAAAATAACTGAAATATGGGCATTTAAACTTCATCATACAAAATTAATTATGAAAATTCAGCCAGGACAACATATTTCGTAAAAATATAATACCTATACCATAGTTGCTAGTCCAGTATATATTGGGTCCAAGATTTGTGCAATTTTTTAAATATCCAAAAAAGTACCAAACTGGGGTTCAAATATACTATATCCCTGGAAGTAAAATTTCAAATATCCCACACTCCTTGAAGTACAAAGGTATATATGCCTTTTGATGTGGTTTTCGGCAAAAAGCTTTATCATTATATATAGCAATTTCAATGAAACAGTAAAAAACTATGTCATTTGGTTTCTAAAATCCTTTTTCTGAGATTCAGATCATTGAGACAAGTTTGTACTAACGCCATATGCCAAAGAGATCCAGAGAATTACGGACGACTCGGCCCAAAGACAAGTCGGTCCAGGACAACTCGGCCCACAAAAAGGTCGGCCCAAGACAACTCGGCCTAAGTCGTACCAATTTCAGAAGACAACTCGGCCAAAAGCACCCCAACTTAGAAGACTCGGCCCACGATAATCAGACCAGGCACCTCTTAATGTTTTAAAAATAAGTGGATGGTGGTACTTTTATTGCTCTGTACCTGATAAATAAAAAGCATATGCAGATGTCTCAGATCAGATCGCTAAAGTACATATTCTAACCATATTGATATCTGATGGTCATAGCAGCATAATGTAAGTGTCCGAAACAATTTATTCAATGTTGGAAATAAAAGTGCGTGAGATCTATCTATCTATCTATCTATCTGTCTATCTATCTATCTATCTATCTATCTAATTCTTTGAATTCAGTCATGAAAAAAAAAAAAAAAAAAAAAAATCGAGAGAAAAAAAAAAAAAAAAAAAAAAGAAAGAAAGAAAAAGAAAAATTATTAGAGACCTTCATGAACGGTGGTAATCACCTTTAATCAGTAATCAGTGGCTAATCTCCTTTAATTATTTACCTCAAACTTAACTATTTCAATGTTTATATGTTCAGCTAATTGATTAATTAACGGAAAACACTGAATTTTACTAAGACTTAATTCGCAACAAAAGTGTTAGTTGTTATCCTTTAACCTACAAAGGTTGATGATTAGTAAATTTGAACTATAACAAAATGCCAAATTTTGTTTAAATAATTTTTTTTTATTTACCAACATGATCTGTATAAATAAAAGCCAATAGTTTTTAAGGAAATGGTTACTGGCGTGGCGCATTTGATTTGAGACTGTTGAGTTACGTGCAAATTGCATGTGTGTGTGGTAGGTAGGATGAGTTTATATGTATATTTATCTTCCTTAGCTTGTGATCAAATTTGTTCCGCTATCTGAACTCGTCAAGTACAGATCAATACAAGTGCCACCATCCAACTATTTTAATACATTAAGAGGTGGCTGGTCTGATTTTTATTTGCCGAGTGGTCTTCTGCAATTTGGGCCGAGTTGTCTTCTGAAATTCGGACGACTTGGGCCGAGTTGTCCTGGGCCGACTTTTTTATGGGCCGAGTTGTCCTGGGCCGACTTGTCTTTGGGTCGAGTTGTCCTGAACCCGTTTCTTTGGAATGGGATACTTTGGCTAACTAATCACAGGAGTATGGTCGTCATCCCATTCCCACTCTCTGAACTAGAACATAGATAGGTGCAGTGGATAATGGAATAATGAGGCCCTCCCCCTCCAGAACATAGATAGGTGCAGTGGATAATGGAATAATGAGGCCCTCCCGTTGGAGGGGGAGAGGAGGGGGAGGGGGTTAACCGTTCTTTTATTCTCCTGAAAGATTTCAGCCTTTTTTCTTGTTTCCCAAAATCAAAATCTTAATTTTTCTATGTTCCCTGCTCCCCAAAATTCTATTTGTTCCCCTATTCCCTTTCAGTTTTAGACTTGTGTGCCTCTGTTCCCCTGAAATAAATGACATTATTCCCCTGATACCCCTGCGGACCCCTGTAGCCTAGTGGATAGGAGAGTTAACTCTTATCCATTAGGTTTCTCACCTCTGTGGTTGGAGCCTCGCTTGGGTCACATGTGGGAAAGCAAAGTTCTGCTTACGGATGGTCAGGTGTTTTCTTTCCGGGTTCTCCGGATTTCGCCCGTCTTTGATGAACGATCGGCTCGAAATATTCTTGAAAGGGCTGTTAAACCCAAATCGAAAAAAAAATATATAAAAAATCACCTGTTCCCCATAACCCCAAGGAGGGCCTCAATAATCTCCTGAAATAATCTAACCTGATGGAGAAAAAAAAAAGTTTTTTGCAGAGAGGGTTTTTCTCTTTTTTCTTTTCCATTAAGGCAAAATAAAATGTTTTATGAAATAAACTGAAACAGAAAGTCTTTAAAAGTAATAATTATATATATATACATAAAAAAATAATAGCATATTAGATATCTTATATGTCGATTCAGATATCTTATTTAGCATATTAGATATCTTAATTGACATATAAGTTATTTATTTTATATATGATATCTAATATAGTATATCAGACATCTTATATATTATATAAGATATCTGATATATTAAATCAGATATCTGATTTATAGAATAATAGTAAAACGGCTTGCTGGCAAGCCGTTTTACTATTTATTATGCATTATGTCAGATATCTTATATCCCATATTAGATATCTTATATCCTTTATAAGATATCTGATATATATTTGATATCTTATTTAATTTCATATATAAGATATCTTATTTACCATATAAGATATCTTATTTGTTAAATAAGATATCTAATATATTAATATAGATATCTTATATATAAAAACGATATCTAATATACTAAATGAGATATTTTATAGCATAAAAGATATCTTATATGCCAATTAAGATATCTTATATAGCATATCAGATATCTTAAATAGCATATAAGATATCTTAATTGACATATATCTTATTTATATAAGATATCTTATGTAATATATCAGATATCTTATATATTATATAAGATATCTGATATATTAAATCAGATATCTGATTAATAGAATAAATAGTAAAACGGCTTGCCATGGTATAACAATTCATCCTAAAACTCGGAGTTTCTTCAGTGGGCTCTTCCATCTTCGAATTTTAGGCACATCCACTGGGGCCATCATTGTTGCAAATAGGGGCGTCAGAAAAAAAGGCAAACAGTGTAGATCCTAATGCGACGGCTCATATAGATCTACACTGTTTGCATAAGTATCTGTTTTGGTCTGCTGGACTGTAAGGATTAAAACAGTAAGTTTGACATACGCTGGTATAATACATGTAGTGTTGACACTGATGATTATAATCGACCATCAGTCACTTTTGCCTCGTGTCACTGATGATCGGAAGGATTTTGTATAGTCGACTAATCGGAAAATTCGCTTTTAGAAACATATTTTTCTCATGCTTTATTTTTATAGGCAAGTTGTAAAGAAATGAATTTCAAAGCTGTCTATTTGGGTCATTCTAGATTTGTGGTCAATAAAAGTGAGAACATAAAAAAAAGATAAAATAGCCTTAAAAAGTCAGCCCAAATGTACTGATATTTTTCTTATTTCTCCATGAAAACATATGTTGTAGGTACTCATTAGAAGCACCTCGCCGAGGCGCTTCTAATGAGAACCCATAACACATGTTTCCATGGAGAAATAAGAAGAATATTATCTGGATACCCCACTTATTGATCTGTGGAGCAATGAATATAACCTGGAAATGGGCTAAGAATCAATATATTATCTACAATCGATTATCAGTCGGTTCTACAAAATCGATGATCGACTGTGAAATTCAGGCCGATTCCCGACACTAAATACATGGAAGGATTTTTCTTGCACACCAGACCGGCTTTTTCACGATTTTTATCAATGCCGACAAATCTTTCTTGTATACCAGACCGGGTTTTCCGCGTTTTTCACAAGTGCTGACAAATCTTATCTTATCCCGCTTAACCGACCCGTGGGACGGATTGAAAAGGAAGACCTTAACGTGCATTCAATACATTGCTTGTATAGGATGTCACGTATTTGCATCGTCAAGACATTGATTGTACAGACGATTGACAGTTTAAGTTTAGTGGACCCATTCGCAACAATAAGAGCATAAGAACGATTGGCATGGAACTCTTCGGGCATACGTAGTCGGGAAAAAATTTACGTCAGTCGTCGATGGCGTCTGCTTCATATCCAACTTTCGATAACACTTACCTGTAGAGATTCGATAAAATGTTCGCTATGGAGGCCAACAGGAAACTTTATGTTGAATTGCGTTGTGGCCGAGAATGCTGGACATGTTTAAAAGAAGCCCGTATAAACGCTAAAATGTTGCATTTAAATCACAATGAATCAGTTCTAATTTAAATCTAAAGTTGTATTTTCAAAAGGTAAGCGAGAAAATGGATCTATCTTGGGTATTCAGTGCGTGTGAAAATCTGTTGTTACGACACAGGGCAGGCCAAATTAATCAAAATTATAAACCGGTATAGTCTCTGAACATGTTGTCTCCTTTATCGAGGCCAACGCGAAGAGAACTGCAGGTATATGGTTTGTGTTGTAATTATATGTTTAGTGTTTTACTATGTGTTATAAATAGTATATGGTAAAAAAATCTTACGCTATTAGAGTCTCTGTGTGGGGATCTCAAGTTCACCTACCTTGGAAGCACATTGTCTAGAGTTGTGCACATTGATGAAGTCAATGCTAGAATTTCCAAAGCTAGTGCAGCATTTGGCCGGCTACGTGGAAGTATTTGGGACCGAAGTGGAATCAGACTTGACACAAAGCTGAAAGTATATAGATAGGTAGTGCTGCCAACACTTTTATACGCATGCGAAACTTGGACAGTTTACCAACGGCATGCCAATAGACTGAACCATTTCCATACAAGCTGTCTTAGAAAACTTCTAAAGATCAAGTGGCAAGACAGGATTCCAGACACAGAAGTCCTGAAAAGGGCAGGGATGCAGAGTATACATACTCTTCTGAAACTGGCACAATTAAGATGGACAGGCCATGTTACCAGAATGCCTGATGAACGTTTGCCAAAGAAAATTCTCTATGGAGAACTTCAAGTAGGAAAACGCTCCCATGGTGGTCAGAAGAAGCGATACAAGGACACCCTCAAAGCCTCCCTTAAAGACTTCAACATACCAACAGAGTCATGGGAACAAATTGCACAAGATCGTACAAAGTGGCGAGGCCTCATAAAAAGGGGAGCTGGTGAATACGAAGCAAAAAGAATCAGCGAAGCCGAGCAGAAACGTGCACATCGGAAAGCCAGAGCTAAGGCATCACCAACAGAGCTTTCTTCCTCAGACCTCTCTTGTTCTATCTGCAACAGGCAGTTTAGAGCTAAGACTGGTATCAGCCATCTTAGAACACACAAATAATACATCACACAGTTGATTAGGATTGGTCATTGTCAGTAATGGCAGACGAACAAGGTGTGGGGATACAGTTAGGCGTCACCCAATCTGGAGCTTAGTCAAATAGGAAGTGACCCTCGGCCCGTTTTGACCGCCCTCCGGTGTAACATCCGTTCCTCAGGATAAATGTTCGGATTTTTCAGTCTGCACCTCACACCCATGATTTTTTTTTCATAATCCGCCAACCTGCAAGGAAGGCTGGTTCCCATAGAAGGGCATTAGTACATTTGGGTATACACAGAAACACTAAAGAAGTTCACTCTGCGGGGAGAAACCATGAGTGATATAAACATTACGAAAACATGCCTATATAATTTTGACCCCCTTAAACCCCACTTTTATATAATAAAACTGGGGTTTACAGGGGTATATATTATTTTTCTTATTCCTGCTCAAAAATATAGATTCTGGGTACCCGTTAGAACCGCCTCGTCGAGGCGGTTCTAACGATTACCCACAATCTATGTTTTGAGCAGAAATATAAAAAATATCAGAATTTTTCATCTGAAAACTTTCGTTTTTTGGCGGTAAAATTTTCAGTATATTTGAATAGGTATGTTTTCGTAATGAACGGCAATGTACCAAGCCTATCATCGTCGTGTCGGAGTTTTTGGGTTTCCTTGTCACCAAACAAACGGATCTCAGACTTTTTATGTTTGTCGTCTATACATGTATATTGAGAGAACCATGGGGCGAAGAACCCTATCCTGGGAAACACCAGATGAGACAGGGCACTACCAGCTTTCACTCGGCCATTTATGATAACATATTGCTGTCTAAAACATATGTGCATGTGTCAATACAACGGCAACAGTAACCTGGAAAGACGAATATAGATCAAAATAAAGCATATGTATGTAGCAGTGAACAACAACATTGCAATTGCGGGAACCCAAAACAAACTCTCAGTGGACATAATGGATAAAACGTTTCTTAATTAGTTGTTGAGTTTGCTTGAAAGTCTTCTAGCTTATCAACTAACTGTGATAGGCAACGAATAACAGTAAGTCTGAACTCGGTACAAAGTAATCATAATATGCACAGATCAAACGAATTACAACATCTGAGGCTAAATAAACCATCACTTTTACAGGCAGCGATACAAATAATTTGTTTTCAAGTGTAGTATGGAGTGACTTAGACCCGTCGATTGCCCTGACCGGCGATCCAACCAGAAACCCTTGGACCTCAAGTCTAGCATCTTCACCACATGCCAAAATGTCAGAACAAGCTAGACTTGTCACGATAAACAGGCACGCTATGATCTTGCAAATATATTGTCATTTGTACTTCACTTTGCCGCATTTCTACACATTCATCGAGTTTCTAATGCTTAACCGGGTTCTCTAATGCTTAACCATAGAAAATGATATAAGGTTATGCGCCATTATGAAACGCAAATGTGGGCTGGGTGGCCTAGTGGTTAGCGCACTCGACTTTCAAGCGGGATATCGTGGGTTCGAATCCCGCTCGGGTCGAGACAATTTTCAGACCATTAGTACGCCTAGCTCATACTCGACGTGCCCTGGGTTGGGTATAAAGTGGACGGGGCGGCGCTTGGTGACAGACAGCGGCATCAAGTGTGCATGGGTGGGCCATGAAAGCAAGGCTGTACAAAAACATATACATCATAGCAATCGCCGCTGCCTCTATGTGCCTCGGGTGCCTGGTAGCGTTAAAAATCCGCACAACAACAATGAAACGCAAACTGGCCTTTTGTCTTCTACAAGAACAAACAATGACCTCTGGTATATGAATTGGTGCTCCATTCGGTCAAATAAGCTTGAAATCCAGTATTTCTATTGCCTTATCCAGAAAACCTTTTTTTCACCATGACTTCTGCATCTGATGATTTCACGACAACTTATAAATCATAGGTATACCATCTGTTATTGTAGTAAATTGCTGGCATTTCCAAAGGGTACAAACGGTGTGTTTTCTCCTTTGGTAATCTATTTCTTAACCAGACAATCTAATGCTTCACCAGCAAGAATAGGCAGATCAGCACTTCTTCACAGAAAAAAAATCCAAAACCGGTTAAATTTGCATTTCAGACAATTGCAGGGCCATTGAATTGGTGTGAAAACACAAACAAAGTCATTATACACCATGATTCTGGAAACTGAAGATGTTTGCATTCATTACTATGTTATTTCCGAATCAACAGTGCACTGCTTATCAGGTTTGCTAAAAATGGTTCAGTTGAACAAGCTTCGTGTGTTCCTGGAGACGTGGAGGTGAAATCAGACCCGCTTTATAGCTGTAAGATTAGTTATTATTTATATAGATCTTATGCGTAACCAGCCATTTTCGACCCTTCCCATGCCGATTTTCGACAATGCTGCATTAACAACCAAAATATCCATAACACAAATAACCACATGTGCCTATCGTGTGTGCGTGATGATATGTTGAACTTCTAGCAAAGCGCAAAATTGAATAAAGGACAAAAAACACCACGAATTACCACGTGTTTTCTCTGCCTTTCGGTACACCTTCAGCGCGCGAAAAACAATTAAGCCAATAAGCGTGAAGTAGGTGCTCTGAGATTTACACCACAGACGCCAATATCAATGGACTCTTGAATGTAATTCCCCGTTTTTTTTTGTTTTTTTTTTTTAAATAATTTCCCCAAAACATTTATATCGCTCATGAAACACAGAAAATGCAAAGTTTGTTTACTTTTTTGTGCAGTCTTATCCCTAACCGGATATGTAGATCTAATTGTTTCACGTTCTTAACCGGTGGTTACGCATTCATTCGTTTGATAGGCGTGTAATTGTAAACATTTTTAATTAAGTGTTTGTGTAGTTTTACGCTAACTTTCGCCGAGTATTGATGTTTTTTTGTGTTTTTTTTTTTTTTTTTTTTTTTTTTTTTCGTCCCCCGCCTTTTCGAAGAAAAGCGAGGGGGGCATAGTATTTGGCTTTCCGTGGTGCATTATGCGTGGTTCCGAGATTGTATTAGATACCTTGTGGGTAGGCCTACAACTAAATATTTTATGACTGAAAACTTGAATTTCGCAACGAATAATTAACATTTTGGGGTAATAAATTGGCTTTTATCATGTACAGTCTAGGCAAAGAGGGTAGACTTTGACAGGTATAGAGAAAACGCTAGTTATGCAATTAAGTTTCCAATGAAACAAATTATTTAATTTAATGGATTATGGTTTCTTTTTTTTATTTTAAATCTGCTAGCTCTGCTAGATGATATTCAGAATTTTCCTTTGAAAGTGCCCAGCCAGGACAGGCTGTGCATTTTTGCATTTTCTATAGCTAAGTTGCTCTGACGGTACGTGGTAAATATAAAAATAAAGAAAAAGCTACTTAAACGTCAGAGAAGACTCGGACTACAGTAGACTATCCAGTTTAACCTCAGATTGTTTCCCTTGTTCATTGTCTTTATCATCTCCCTTGAGTAACGGCCATCAGGGCGAAGCAACGTATTTCGTGTTTCTTGTCCTAAAATATTTATTGATATTTTGCGCCTTTAGTCCTTTTGCTGCTGGTAGACTAAATGTAGTACCCCTCTTTATCCTTTGGTAAGTTTAAAACAATGAATACTGAGTTCAAGTGATGGTTGTTGTTTATTGTTCTGATCAGTAAGCTACAATACGTCAACAAGGGTAGATTCGCCACACAAGACATTCGTACTGAAGGCGGTTGGTTCCTGAATTCTTGACTAATGGAGATTTGCTTTGTCATTTTCAGGAGAAGTTTTGTCCATATGTGGTGGGACAGTTGAATAAACACTGCATGCTGGGTAAAAATTTCAGCAGATGACATTTTGATATATTTTTTTTTTCTCATTTTCCTAGAAAATAGGATTTGAGACTTCTGGCAAATTGTTTCTTAATGAGACAATTTTGCATGAAGTGTCAGGTTCTGTTTTTTTTTTTAGGAAAAATAAGAAAAATATCGTCCGTTTGATATTTACTGAATCTGCCCATAGCCTGGTAAGTGCCTGGGTAAATGTTACTGTTAAGTAGGAAGCCAGAGTACCTGGAGAGAACTGTTGACTGAATTTTCCTCAAATGGGATATCACCTTTTTTGGCCATCCATGGACTTAAACATAGGCTCTAAGTATTGACTGGGTAGTGTTTGTTTTGAGTTGGAGTTTTATGGCCCAGTCAACACTGATGAGGTCATGTTGAGCTGGTCAGTTAACCCTTTTCCTGCTGGCCTTATCCTCTAAATGGTTAACCAGTATTTTGTGCATGTACATGTACTTTCGCAAGTTATTGACAACTGCCCTTCTTGAATCAGGGGAAGGGGGAGAAAGACCGTAGAGATTATTTCACGGGCTGTCTCATTGAAAATTATGTGGGCAAGCTGGGATTTGAACTTGTGACCCCTGGACACGCTATATATGGACCTTATTTGTAGGGCTGTCATGTTTAAACGTGTAACCAAGAGCGTTTTGTGTCTGTCTAGTAAATGTTTACAAAACTGACTGGCAGTTTACACGAACACATGACTTCCACATGATCAAACAAATGGCATCATTAAAATTTTACATCATAATAATCGCCACTTCCTTTTTTCTTGGGCTCTTTCACTATCCTAAATATTTCCGAACCCCGGTTTGGCAGGATTTTACTGTTGTTGACAATTAAGGCAAGTGGGAAGTTTCGTACTCCAGAGACAGCACCGGAACTATATTTTTGTCAAAACAAAGTTGAATGAACGTTTACTTTAAATGAAGTATTTAAAGGCATTGTTTGGATGCTAAATTCAGTGTTTTATTTCATTCTATTCCTTCTGTCAAACTCCCTGCACTTTGGCTCTGCTGATTTAAATGTGATTATGAAATATTCTTTCTGAGACTCCCCCTCAATATGTACTCAAATCAGCAATGGGTAAATCCAATACACAGTTCAGCGACATCTTCAAAGTAATTGGCAATTACACAGCTGGCTGTGAAACATTTTAATGCTACCTCTTCATGATCTTCTCGAAATGAAAATGACTGAATGCTTCTGCATGTCGGCAGAAGCATATCTTCTCATGATGGAAATTTATCAAAACAAGTAAATAGCATACATACCATACCTCGCACTGTGAGATAAAACCTCACAGAATTTGGCCCATCTGGAAGGCAATTCCCATAAAAAAATCAAATCTCACAGAATTTTCAGACCATTTTACAACAGATTTTATGAAGAACACTGTTGTGGTTTTCACAAGCTTCTTAAATGAAAAAAAAAAAAAAAAAATACTTTAGACTATATTGGGGGAGCCCTAAAGTGATATTTAAGAAAATCTCACAGAATTTTGTCAAATCTCCCTTAACAATTTGTCTTATTTCACAGATTTTAGTCCATAGCTTATGGCATGTATGAAATAATTTGCATTAAATAACACCGGCTCATTCTTCTTGCCTTTTTGTAAAATGATTTCAAACTCTTTCAGGTACACAGAATTGTTTCATGTATGACCTTCCTTGTAAAAGTTAACAGATTTTTGTAAACATTACAGCCCTACTTATTTGGCACATGACTTGTTAAGCATTTCAGCACCATTGATCTCAGGGTCAAGGCCAGTGGTCAGATTTGCCAAATACAGAGAAAATAGTTGAAAGTGTTTTCCCTTGCTGGCATTTTTGAAGCTGTTGGGGGGATTTACTTGTAACCTTGTGCAAACTGTTCCAACACTTTGGACAGTATTTGATAATGCTTCCAGTACCCTTGACCTCAGGTTCAAGGTCTTGGGTCAGATTTGCTTAAGCATAAGAAGTAGCATCTAAATTGGAAGAGATTTAGTCAAACCTATCCTAAAAGCCACCTGTATTAAGCAATCACCTGCCTTTAAAGGCCACTGTTTCAGTTCCCATTAAAGGCAAAAAAAGTGGAAGTCTACTTGTATTAAGCTAGCACTAGTTTTTGGCTTTTCCATAGTTGCTTGCTTAACACAGGTCTGACTGCTTCAAACATTGTACATAGTTTGCTTACTATTGGAGCTTCATATGGTAGGTGCCTCAGTGGCCATCACCGCAGGATCAAGTCACAGTCAAACATTCAAAATAAGTTGACTCTTGCTCAACTATTTTCAGCTTTTGAACAGGAATTGGTGCGCTTATTATTCCTGCACTTTGTTGACAAAAGGAGGATCATACCTGGGATACCCATCTGTCTGTCAGTGCATCCTTATTCCCACACTGGACCTCCTTTTGATAAATGCAACACCCCACCCCCCTCCCCCCAAAAAAAGCAGACACCGGTATCCACGGATGCCTTGTTCTACATGATCTATGCATTTTTAGCTCACCTGAGTGAAAGCTCAGGGTGAGCTATTATGATCATCCTCTGTCCATTGTCGTCCATTGTCAGTAATTAGATTGTTAACACTCTACATGCCACAGTTTTTGCCCTATCTTAACGAAACTTTCTCAGAATGTTTGCCTGTATGAAATCTAGGTCAAGTTTGAAACTGGCTCACTTAGGGTCAAAAACTAGGTCACCAGGCCAAATCAAAGGAAAATCTTGTTAATGATAGAGGTCACATTTTTTGAAGTAATCATCATGAATCTTGCTCAAAATGTTTGACTTGATGATTTCTAGGTCAAGGTTGAAACTTAGTCACTTGGGGTCAAAAACTAGGTCACTGGGCCAAATAAAAGGAAAACCTTGTTTACACTCTAGAGGTCACATTTTTTGAAGTAATCATGGTGAATCTTGCTCAAAATGTTTGTCTTGATGATTTCTAGGCCAAGTTTGAAACTGGGTCACTTGGGGTAAAAAAACTACATGTAGGTCACTGGGCCAAGTCAAAGGAAGACCTTGTTAATACTCTAGAGGTCACATTTTTTGAAGCAATCATCATGACTCGTGCTCCAAATGTTTGTCTTGATGTTCTTTAGGTTGACTTCAAATACTGGTTCACTAGGGGTAAAAAATTAAGTCACCAGGCCAAATCAAAGGAAACCTTGTTAACACTCGAGAGGTCACATTTTTTTTTTAGTAATCATGAATCTTGCTCAAAGTGTTTGCCTTGATAATTTCTAGGTCAAATTTGAAACTGGGTCACTTAGGGTCAAAACTAGGTCACCAGGCCAGGCATAAGTCCTAAGAAATACTTTGTTTGCAGTTGCAGATCCATGATTTTTTCTTAGGGTGAGTAGGTCGGCATTTTTTTTTTTTTTCTGCAAAATATAAAAATAGCCCAAATATTACAATACTCTACATAAAATTTTACACACTGTTACAGCAAATACCCATACTACTGAGATAACAACATCGTACAATTTGAACAAATCTATTTTTCCGACGAGTGGTGTACCCAAAATGTGCAGGTGGAAAGGCAACCAGTGTAGACCCAGCTCTTGGAGCAGTCTGATCTGGATCTGCACTTTTTGCTCAGGCCTGTTTGTCCTACTATTTAGGGTAATCATAGTAAATTTGCCTTCACGGTCCATTAGGCATGCTTCATTGTCTTGTTAGTATAATCATCATGAATTTTAGTCAGAATGTTTGCTTTTGTCATTTCTTGGGCAGGTTCTTTTGCTTTATAAGCCAGCCTTGTTTCTGAATACAGGGCAGTTGATTTACTTGCACAGAATTTGCTTCTGATCCCATTATAACTTCAATAGTAGAGAGATTTAGGTGCATCGCAGTCTCATTATTAAGGTAGATATCCTAAAATTTCAAATACTTTATTCCATCCTTTTTTTTTTTTGAAAGAAAAAGAAAAAAAACAACAACAAAAAAAACAGACATATTATAGTATGGTGTTGCCGTCTATTTGCCCATCAGTCTGGCATAAACAATTTTGATGAAACTTTAAAGCAATGTGTGTGAGGTCAAGACAATGTGTTGCTTACAAAAGTGATTGCTCTCCTGTTTAAGCTCACCTGAGCTATGCTCAGGATGAGCTATAGTGATCACTTTTTGTCTGTCGTCCATCCACGTGTCTGTCCATTAACATTTTCAAACGACTTCTCTGAAGCCACTGAGCCAATTTTGTTCAAATTTCATATGGAGCCTCCTTTGTTTAGGGGAACGAAAGACTGCTAAAATGGTCATGGTCTATTGACCAAGATGGCCGCCATGCCCATTATATGGTAAAAGCTTTTAAAAATCTTTTTCTCCAGAACCAAAGATGCCTGGAGCTGAATGTTTGAACAAATCATAGGGCACAGGAGGTCTACCAAAGTTACTAAAATGAGGGTTGTATGTTGATTCTTGACCTTTTTATGGCAAGGTCAAGTTGGCTTCCCTGTGCATTTGTATGGTTTGTATACATTTGTATGGGAAAAAATGTTGAAAATTTCAAACAACTTCTCCTCTGAAGCCGCCGGACCAATGTTGCTGGGCCAATGTTGCTCAAATTTCATGTGAAGCCTCCTTAAGGTGGAGGAATGAAAGATTGCATTAATGGTTGTGGTCCAAAGTTCATATGCGCCTCCTTAGGTTGGGGGAAGAAAGATTGCTAAAATGGATGTGGTCCCTGACCAAGATGGCCGCCATGCCCAGATATGGTAAAACTTTTAAAAATCTTTTTCTCCAGAACTGAAGATGTCTTGGGGCTGAATCTTTGCACAAATGAAGGTTGTACATTGACATTTGACCTTTTTATGGCAAGGTCAAGTCAGCTTCCCTATGCATTTGTATGGACCCCATACATTTGTAGGGGAAACATGTTTAGAATTTCAAACAACTTCTCCTCTGAAACCGCCGGGTCAGTGTTGCTCAAATGTGGAGCCTCCCTGAGGCGGGGAATGAAAGATTGTTAAAATGGTGGCGGTCCATTGGCCAAGATGGCAGCCATGTCCATATATGGTAAAAAAACTTTAAAAATCCTCTTCTCCAGAGCCAAGTATGCCTTGGGGCCTAATCTTTGCACAAATCATAGGGGAAGGAAGGTCTACTGAAATTGCTTAAATATGGTTCTATGTTGCCATCTGATTTTTTTATGGTAAGGTTAAATTTGCTTCCCCATGCATTTGTATGAGCCCTATACATTAGCAAGAGTTGTCAGAAGACAACACAGCTCACCGGACATGAAAACAATCATTAAATATTAAATATGAAATGCAGAACTTGAAACTAAACATAGCTGTAAATGACTGAGTATGACCTGACTTTTATGTCGGAAGAATGTCAAACTGAGGGATGGGCTATGTGCCATTGAAACATTCTATCTTAGGTTGGTATGGACGAAATATTAAAGCTACATGTGTATATCTTACATGCTGAATCTCTTAGTTGGTGTGGACAAAATATGAAAACTATATCTTACATTCTTCAGCAGTTATGTACACTTTTCTAAACTTAAACACAGCTGTAAATGACAAAGTATGACCTGACTTTGACCTTGGCAGAAGGTCAAACTGAGTAAGGGGTGTGTGCTATTGAAAGGTCTTACCCTAAGGTAGGTGTGGGCCAAATATTAAAGCGGTATTGTGAATACTTCAGCAGTTACATACACTTTTCAAAACTTAAACACAGAACTTAAACATGAGTGTAAATGACAAAGTGTAAATTGACATTCACCTATATAAAGGGTCTGATTTGGGGATGGGGGTGTATGCTATTGAAAGGTCTTACCCTGAGGTAGGTGTAGGCCAAATATGACAGCAGTACCTTAAATGAATAAAAAACTATGCGCACCTTTAAAAATTTAAACATTGTGCTAACGCAGAAGCAGACGCGGATGCGGACAGATGCTGATGCCAATGACTGGTGACAACATAAACTGAGCCGATCGAAAATCCAAGATGGCCGCCAGAGCCGCCATGTTGAAAATCAATTTTCAACATCAAATCTCAAACCTTTGGTGGATTTGACAGAAACCTGCTCTGTAGCAACAGGACGACTTCAGGATGGAAGCTAAAATTGTGTTGATCGGAAATCCAAGATGGCTGCCACTGTCTTGAAAATCTGTTTTCAACAGTTTCTTGCAAATCACAAGGTGAATTACAAAATGTAAATAGACCTACTCCGGCAGTGACTGATAAGCATATGCTGTGTGTAAACTTTACCTGGTTGGGTACAAACAGTTTTCAGCTGCAGTTAGAATTATATAGCTCTGCACCAGAAGTCAGTCAAATTCCTTTCTTTATTTATTTTTTGTATGTTAATTGACAGATGGATTAGATTTAGCATCTACTGTCCTTTCAACATCACTTGGATAGACGTTTTTTTGTTTTTTGTTTTTTTGTTGTTGTTTTTTTGATTGGTGTATTATTTTAAATGAAAAGGTTTTGGTCTGATTAACCATATATCTTATCAGACACCATTTGTCTTTTAGTGTGCTTTATTCTCAAATACTTACCCTAAAATTAAATTTGTGGCAAAAAAAAGAGGCAATTTCTGTAGTTAAGTGATTTTTTGGATTTTTTTGTCCAGGAAAATATTTTTTCCTTTTGTTTGCTGAATTTGAATTATTGATGTTTCACAACAATACTTAGAAAATTTCCAAAAAAAAAAAAAAAAAAAAAAAAAAAAAAGGAAAATAACAGCAGAATTTGTTGAAATTCTGCCTCCAAGCTACCTACCCTGCAGATTTCTGCATAATTTGCATTCTTTTATCTGTGGGGAAACAAGTGAAAATATTATTTGATTTAAAAAAAAAACAAAAAAAAAAACAATGACTAGAATAAAACCTTTTTGTGCACAGGTAGTTACAACAAAAAGTTTTGCACTAAATCATGGCAAACATTTGCAAATTTACTTCTTATGTGTTAATTGCTAAGCAAAAACAAAAAAAAACAAAAAAAAAAAAAACAAAAAAAAAAAAAAAAAAAGAACTACTTTCTGAAAGATGTTGAATGCACAATATAAAGTAACTATTTCTTTGACGTAAGAAGTGCGCTTGGGGAAAATGTACAAGTGACAGTCGCTACAATCACAAGCCAAACATGGAAGAAGTGAAATTTTTTTCCTGGTTTCCGAACAGTGGATGAACCTTGATAGATGTAGATCATGGCTCAAAGCCTGCACAAGACCCCATGAACACATGAACGTAGACACCAGTCATATCATTGCCTGTGCCCATTGATCCCCATTAGTAATTCATTACAAAGTCTTACTGAAAATAATTAAGTGATTCTTCAGAAACTCTTGTAACTCTTTGACAGACTTTGTGTTTAAACTCGCAGAACTGATTTTCTTCTAAATATCATTTATTAGTCAAATAAACTAAGCAATATGTATCAAGCTCAGTCTACGTCCATAGAAAATCCATTAGGTTCATACAGCAGCTAGCAGATATTTGTACCCAATCATGCTGTGTGTAGTATCTAATACCTGTGTAAGTAGCACTGCCGGATAAGCCCTATTGAAACTTAGGGTGTTGCAGCAGGTTGATGTGTAGATGAAAAATAGCTAAAATCATGCCGATTTGAAATTCAGAATAGCTGCCACAGCAGCCATCTTGAAAACCAATTTTGATTTCTCCTCCCAAACCATTATACTTATACTGTAGCAACAGGATCACCTCTAGATTAAAAATAGCTAAAATTGTGCCAATTGGAAATCCAAGATGACAGCCACAGTGGCCATCTAGAAAATCTGTTTTCTACATCTCGCATCCCACTCTACAGATTAAGTCAAAACCTCTGACTGAGCTAGAGGCTGATCAGTAGGTATAAGAATAGCTAAAATTGTGTTGATTGGAAATTCAAAATTGCCACCACAGCCACCATCTTGAAAATCGATTTTTGACTAATCCTCAAGAACCATTGGGCAATTTGAGTTGAAACTTACACTGTAGCAACAGGATAACCTCTAGAGTGAAAATAGCTATTTTAAAAATTGTACCGATCAGAAATCCAAAATGGCCAGCCCATCTTGTTAGCTCACCTGAGCTATGCTCAGGATGAGCTGTAGTGATCACTTTTCGTGCGCCGTCCGTGAGTGTGTGCGTCCATCCGTCCGTGAACATTTTCAAACAACTTCTTCTCTGAAGCCCCCAAGCCAATTTTGCTCAAATTTCATTTGGAGCCTCCTTAGGTTGGGGGAAAGAAAGATTGCTAAAATAGTCGCGGTCCATTGACCAAGATGGCCGCCATGCCCATATATGGTAAAAACCTTCAAAAATCTTCTTCTCCAGAACCGAAGATGCCTTATGGCTGAATCGTTGCATAAATCATCGGGGACGGGAGGTCTAGCAAAGTTGCTAAAATCATGTTCGTACATTGACATTTGGCCTTTTTACGGCAAGGTCAAGTTAGCTTCCCTATGCATTTGCATGAGAAAAATGTTCAGAATTTCAAATGACTTCTCCTCTGGAGCCTCTGGGCCAGTGTTGCTCAAATTTCATTTGGAGCCTCCCTGGGGCAGGGGAATGAAAGGTTGCTAAAATGGTTGGGGTCCATTGACCAAGATGGCTGCCATGCCCATATATTGTAAAACCTTTAAAAATCTTCTTCTCCAGAACCAAATAAAACCTTTAAAAATCTTCTTCTCAAGAACCAAGGATGCCTTGTGGCTGAATCTTTGCGTAAATCATCGGGGACTGGAGGTCTACCAAAGTTGCTAAAATAATGGTTGTACATTGACATTTGACCTTTTTAAGGCAAGGTCAAGTTGGCTTCCCTATGTATGTGTATGGGAAAAATGTTGAGAATATCAAAGGACTTCTCCTCTGGAGCCTCTGGGCCAATGTTGCTCAAATTTCATTTGGAGCCTTCCTGGGGCAGGGGAATGAAAGATTGCTAAAATAGTTGCCGTCCATTGACCAAGATGGCAGCCATGCCCATATATGGTAAAAGCCTTTAAAAATCTACTTCTCCAGAACCAAGAATGCTTTTTGGCAGAATGCACAAATCATTGGGGACGGGAGGTCTACCAAATTTGCTAAAATAATGGTCGTACATTGACATTTGACCTTTTTACTGCGAGGTCAAGTTTGCTTCTGCATGCATTTGTATGGGCTCCATACATTTGTATGGAAAAAATGTTGATAATTTCAAATGACTTCTCCTCTGAAGCCTCTGGGCCAATATTGCTCAAATTTCATGCGGAGCCTCCGTGGGCAGGAGAATGAAAGATTGCTAAAATGGTCTTGGTCCATTGATCAAAATGGCTGCCATGCCCATATATTGTAAAAACCTTTAAAAATCTTCTTCTCCAGAACCAAATAAGCCCTGGACCCTAATCTTTGCACAAATTATGGGGGACAGGAGATCTACAAAAATTGCTGAAATGATGGTCCTATGTTGACATTTGACCTTTTTACGGCAAGGTCAAATTTGCTTCCCCATGCGTTTGTATGGGCCATATACATTTATATTGGAAGTATTGAGATGACTTGTAGATCAACAGTAGCTAAAATCGTTCTGATTGGAAATCAAAGATGGCGGCCATCTTGTTTATGTTTATTATATTTCCCTGCCACTGTGCTGTTTACATGTATAAAATCATGATTCTTCAGAAACCACTTCGCCAATTTCCACAAAATTTCACATTGATCCTAGTGTTGAAATGTGATTGATAGTTTATTCAAATAATCACGCTTCATTGACTGTCAGGCCCATATATTCTTCTTCAAAACTAAGAACTGCTCAAATGATGACCTTTTCATTAGTTGCGATGATAGGATTGGAAAAATGTTGCATAACATCTGCATATCTGCAGTCGCTATGTCACTCAGGTGAGTGAGCCGTGGCCCGTGGGACTTGTTTTTAAATGTCTTCTCTGAAACAGTTTGAGCAATTTTCACAAAATTTCACATGGGGCTTTCTGTTGAAAGAGTATTGACAATTTGTTTGAATGGTTCTATGCCACTGAACAAGATGGCCGCTATGCCCGTATATGGTAAATACACTTAAATATCTTCTTCTTCAGAACCAAGAAAGCTTTGTGGCTGAATCTTGGTATGAAGCATCAGGGATTCAAGGTCTGCCAATTTTGTTCAAATGATGGTAGTAGGTTGACCTTTAACCTTTTTACTGCATGGTCAAATTTGCACGGGTGAAATGTTGAAAAATCATTTTCCAGTGGATAATAAACACTAATGGCTGCAACTTACAACGTATGATTAAAATAGTAAAACTGATTAACTACTGCCAAAATTTTGGGGGCTATCTGCCCTTGTCCTTAGACTATATACATGTATAAAATTGTGAAATCGTTAAATGTCTTCTTCTTTGAAACAGCTTGAACAGTTTTCACTAGATTTCACATGGGGCCTTCTGTCGAAAAGATGTTGAGAATTTGTTCAAATGATTCTGGGCTATTGCACAAGATGGCTGCCATGCCCATATAAAAACACTTTAAATTAAAAATCTTCTTCAGAACTAAGAAAGCTCTGAGGCTGAATCTTGGTATACAGCATCAGGGATTCAAAGTCTACTAAGTTTGTTGAAGTGATGATACTAGGATGACCATTGACCTTTTTATGGTATGGTCAGATTTGTGTCCCAGTTGCTGTGGCAATACTGGAGGAAGTTGCATGGCATTTGCAGATATGCAATAGCTGTTTTTATCAGGTGAGTGAATCATGGCCCATGGGCCTCTTGTTTAGTTTCTGAGTAATTTGAACTAATTTCCCTTTATTACTGTCTTGACCTCACACACATTACTCAGTTTCTAAGTTACTTCCCACTGACTAATTCAGTCGGTCCTCCTTCAAGCCATAACTAACTAACCATATGGCAATATAACGAGTGTACATTTGTAGAAGTCCACATATTTTATGCCTTTGTTCAGCTAATTACATGGGGTAAAATGGTAAACAGGGCCCGGTTGTTCAAAGCGTCATTAGCTTAACGAGCTCATTAAGGGTCATTTCGTTAACTGTTTTAGCGGATTCAATATACATGTACAATATTCTAATATTTTTTGCTGAAAAAATGTGAGTAGCTTTTGCACTGTTCAAAGCGTCATTAGCTTAACGAGCTCATTAAGGGTCATTTCGTTAACTGTTTTAGCGGATTCAATATACATGTACAATATTCTAATATTTTTTGCTGAAAAAATGTGAGTAGCTTTTGCACTGCAAAAGCTACTCACATTTTTTAGGCAAAAAATTTCAGCATATTTGCGTATCACTCGATGTAAATTTTAACGAATCGTTAACTAACGACATTGTTAGGTTTGAACAACTGGGCCCAGGTGTATAGTACCCTGCTTTGCGATGCTCTTGTTTTTGCCTAAATTTTGTTTGTTATGAATCTGTTTCACAAAATATTTGGTGAAAAGGCAGTGTAGGCCCTGATCAGACTGCTCCTTGAAACCAGATATGACTTGAAGGAGCAGTCTGATCTTTGTCTGCACTGTATGCATATATGCCATTTTATTGTCCCACCTGCTTGTAGCAGGGTGTGACATAGGAGTTCAAATTAAAATATTTATTATATACAAAGTAATGAAATAAAATGCGTATTTCGAAAAAGTTATATTTTCACTAGTGAAAATATAAAACTTATATTTTCACTCCTCTGAGCAGTGAAAAATATTTGATCAGGAACTACTTTTTTTCTTATTTACATTAATGGTCATTATGCACGAGTGAAAATTTGAATGTTTTCATTACACGAGATGAAAATTTTTATGGTATTCACTGAAAAAGAGTAAATTTTCTTTTTATTTTATTGTTTACATGCCAGTGCGCGTTTCTGACATCATAACTAACGTCACCAAACAAAACATGAACGTCATGGCGTCGACGCTCAGTGCTTAACATGTAAAACGCTGGAGAAAACAAAAAAACAAAAAGTTTCGGCAAATCAAAATAATTTTGATACCAACATGTTCCTTACATTCTAACTAATGTTATGCGGTTCTTATATGTCACCGCCAAGGGACAAAACTGCATGTCAGACTTCCCCTTGCAAATGCAAGATTTGCATCTCTTCTATCGAAAGTGATGTATATAATAAAAAGAAAATTCAAATGTTTGTCGTGAATATGAAATATGACTTTTATTTCATCTCATGAAGTGAAAAAATGTATATTTCATGTGTGCCGAAGTATACATTTTTTTTCACTTCACTCGATGAAATAAAAGTCATATTCACTCCAAACATTTGAATATCCTCTATATATTTTTGTGTACAAATAAAAAAAAATATGGCTATTTTTGTTGAAAAAGTACTTATCTGGAACTATGGCATTGTCTACAGCACTATTTCTTTATTTTCAGTGTGATGGACATGTTCTAATTTGTGTGTACCAGTATGGAGTTTGATAATCATGAAGTCATGTCCCTCATGCAGGTGTACAAACAGCTCTGCTTCAGTAAGATCCCGTTTCAGGACAAGATCAGTTTGACCTCGGACCTTTTACTACGGATTGATGATGCTACCGATTACAAGTACACGCTCAGTCGTGTGATTTACAGTGGCGATCGGGAGACATGGCAGCCACTGAAGCTGGATGCGAGTGTGCAGACGGATCCTCTTGAGGGTAACAGTAGTGAGAGACAGAATGGTAGGTTCCAAAATTGTATCCATATTCATAGCTATATGAGGAAAAAATGAAAATTTCTGAGCTCGTAATTAATGAATTGAATTTTTGAAATATCTTTAAAAAAAAAATCTGCGTCTGAAAATGTCGTCTGTTTATGTCATCTGCTGAATATTCTTGCAAAATTTTCAAGCGTATTTTTGCATTCAGGCAAACAGTGTGGACCCTGATTCAGACTGCTCCTAGAAGAGCAGTCTGATCAGGGTCCACACTGTTTGCAAAAATGACTTTCAAAATCACAAGCAAATGACAAAGCAGACGACAATTGTTGTGATTGGCAGTTTAAGGGTTAATTTTCCTCTTCTAGTATCTACAGGTATCCAAGTCTGCCATGTTGAAGGACCTCAATATCATTTTTAAAAAAGTTGTTTTCTTGGATGTCTAAAAAGCGCGTAACAGCCAATATGACTTCATCTGAGTGACAGTGAATACCAGAACTTGCCTTTTTCAAGTTTGGAAACAATGGAGTTCTGATAGACCTAGATCTGATGAAAAACCGTGCTCATTGATGGTTGCAGCTAGCCATTGCAATGACTGAATTTTGGACTGGATCATTGTCTTGATGAAACTACACCCTTACTAAGCATTCCACAACACTTGTCTTCTTTTTTTCCCTAAGCTGCCTTAGAAGTGATGCATTATTTGTTTGTGTTGAGGTGTTACGGCCCAGTCAACCCATTGGAGTCATGTCAAGCACGGTCAGTTTAGCTAACCACATGTTTACTGGGCAGGCTTAGTCCTCTAAGTGGTTAACCAGTATTGTGCACATTCTTTCACCATAAACTGTTAACTGCCCTTCTTGAATCAGCGGAAAGGAGAGAATGACCATAGAAAATATTTCATGATCAATCTCCATGAAAGAATGTTGCCGACCTCGGCGGGGGTTTAACCCGCTACCTCTTGGTCTCCAGTCTGATGGAGCATCCAACTGAGCCACAGAGGCCAGCAAGTGATGCATTTCAAGGAGCATTTGAAATGTAGTGGCAATGGTACTCCACAAACATTCATGTATTAATAATTATACATTGTATAGTTTGTTTGTGTTTGTGTTGAGGTTTTGAGGCCAAGTCAACCCAGTGAGGTCAAGTGGAGCATAGTCATTCTACCTAACCATACTTTTACTGGGCAGGTTTAGTCCTCTAAGCAGTTAACCAGTATTGTGCACATTTTTTAGCCAGAAAAATGACAAGTGCCCTTCTTGAATCAGCTGAAGGAAGAGAATGACCGGTAGAAAATATTTCATGATCAGTTGCCATGAAAGAATGTTGCGGATCCGGCGGAGGTCGAATCTGCAACCCTCTGATCTTCAGTAAGACACGCATCCAACTGAGCCACTGAGGCCGGCTATTGTCTCGTAAAACAATCTTTCCTTTGTTGGATAATCTAAGTACATGCAAGTATCTGTAAGTAAATATGATGCTCAAAATTGACCTGGTCATTTACAGTGGTTAAAACTAGCTACAAATAATGGGGATAAATTCCAAGATGAACAAGGACCATATAGCAAAATCTGGAGAAAACTTTGCTATAATGCCAATGAAATAAAAATTTATATAGTTTATAAGGAGAGTGCTCTAAATTATAGAACTATCGGTTCTATTTAGAGTTGATAGGGACAATTTTCAAGCTGAGCCCAGTCCTTGGAGGTCTTCAACATCTGTGTTGGAAAGGGATGTTGCTGCTGCGAAGATACTAGCAGAGGAAGCTATCTGGTATACTTTTGAGGGGTTATCTACCGTATCTACCATAAGTATTGGGACACCTTCTCTACTTACCATACTTGTCCTAAAATTTAAAATAGTTCATTCTATTACCTGTATATGTGTCTAAAATATTGCTGTATGTATGACAAACAGTGTAGACCCTGATCAGACACCACAGAATGCAGCGTCTGATCTGGGTCTACTCTGTTTGCAAAGGCCTATCTGTCCCAATACTTAGTGTTACTACAGGAAATATATCTAGCTATATTCTTTGTTGTTTTTATATCCCGTGGAGTATTATGGTTTCACATTGGACGTCCATGTGTCTGTCTGTCTATGCATCATTTGTATGTACATCTGTCCATCCACCAGCATTTCATTTCCGGATGATAACTTGAGTAAACATCAATGAATTTTCACTTAACTTGGTATGTGCATTGATATTGTGGAGGTCTGGTTTGAGTTTGTTAATTGGCAAATTTTGTCAAATTTTTATGGAGTTATCTGCCCGAGACTCACCCATATTTTCGTTTCCGGATGATAACTTGAGTAAATTTAAAGGGATTTTAACCAAACTTGGTACATGCATTGATATTAAGGAGGTATGGTTTGGAATTGCTCTGGGGGTGGTTGGGTGGTGCGAAGGTGCTGTGTATCTTACATCACTGGGATGTCCAGCTGATATTGGCTTACAGTTGGGCAAGGCCTGCTATCCTTGTAGCGGGTAAGGGTAGAGGGGGAATGTTTTTATTTCTTCTGTTTCTTCACTTTCATTCCTGTTCCTCTTTCTTCCCTGTCCCTCTCTTTTATCTCTTCTACTGTCTCTTCTATCTCTTTTCTCCCTTTCTCTGGGAGACGACACAAAATGACCCTCAAGGGTTGACGTGTTGTTAAACCCCAACACAATCAAATTTGGAATTGCTAATGGGCAAATTTGGCAATTTTTGACAGAGCTATCTGCCCGGGACACAAAAATGGCGCATAGGCGAGAAGAAATGTTTCTTACTCACCTACGTACAGGTCGTACTAAAGTCACACATTCTTATCTACTCAAACAAGAAGATCAGCCACTTTGCTTAAGCTGTAATGAGCCATTTATGGGAAAGCACTTTCTGATGGACTGCATTGAATTCTCTCATATGCGAAGTAAATTTTTCCAAACAAATGACCTAAGATACTTATTTTAAGATGTACCAACTGATAACACACTAATGTTTTTAATACACATTAATCTTTTTAACCCTTGTCATGCTGAATAAATTAAGATGCCACGCCCATTTCTAATTGTCAGCCATCTGATTTCTTAATACAGATTGTTGATAAAAATTCACATACTGAATGACAAACAGTTCAGATCCAGATCAGTTGGCTTCTGGATCTACACTGTTTGCAAAGAGGCAGGGCATATCCATATTCAGCAGGACAAGGGTTAACAAAATATAACTATTTTAATTTTTTAAATTTGTTCTAGTTTTATATTTTCGTGCATAAATGACTTTCATTACAACCAAGTTAGTACACCATTTTGATGCAAATGACCTTCATGGGTTGACATATCATTAAACCTGAACTCATCATCATCATCAATAATGGCGCGTATTATCATTTTACATTTTTATTTTTCAGTATTAATCTTTACCACTCTATGGGCAAGTTCAGCAGACGACAAATTGATCATAGTTTTCTTATTTTTTTTTTCCAAGAAGCTAGATTTGACATTTAATGCAAGTTGTCTCCAATGTTGTCTGCTGAAAATTTTACCCATAGTGCTAAGCATTAAAGTAAAGGCTTCGGCTGAAGAAGAGAAATGTCACACAAAAGAACTTTGACATGGGAAAAATTGTTTTATGGGCATATGCAGACTTGAAGGTCTTGATCAGATTGCATCTGTACTATCTGCTCAGGATCTTTGTCGCGGCTAACAGTTGTCAAAGAATATAACCTGAAGCTTTACTATTCCCATACAGCTGGCCTTGATGGCTCAGTCAGAGGGGTGGTCGGGTGGTGCGAAGGTGCTGTGTATCTTACATCACCTGATATTGGCTTACAGTTGGGCAAGGCCTGCTATCCTTGTAGTGGGTAAGGGTAGAGGGGGAATGTTTTTATTTCTTCTGTTTCTTCACTTTCATTCCTGTTCCTCTTTCTTCCCTGTCCCTCTCTTTCATCTCCTCTACTCTCTCTTCTATCTCTTTTCTCCCTTTCTCTGGGAGACGACACAAAATGACCCTCAAGGGTTGACGTGTCGTTAAACCCCAACACAATCAATCAATGGCTCAGTCAGATGCTCATTTGACTGGTGATCAGGAGATTGCAGGTTTGAATACTGCTGGGTCCAGCAACAGTCTTTCGTAGAAATAGATCATGAAATATCTACGGTCATTTTTTCCCTTCCACTGATTCAAGAAGGGCATTTTTCAGTTTCTGGCAAAAGAATGCGCACAAGTACTGATTAACCACTAAGATGACAATGCCTGCTCAGGAAAAAGTGTGGTTAGGTAAATGAACATGCTCGACATGACCCTAATGAGTTGACTGGGCCGTAAAACCTCAACACAAACAAATCTAATCTCATATGCCCAAAACACAGCTTTTCTCATAGGGTCGACCCCCGCCGAGGTTGGCAACATTCTTTCGTGGAGATTGATCATGAAATATTTTCTACGGTCGTTCTCTCCCTTCCGCTGATTCAAGAAGGGCAGTTGTTAGTTTCTGGCGAAAGAATGTGCACAATACTGGTTAACCGCTTAGAGGACTAAGCCTGCCCAGTAAACGTGTGGTTAGGTAAACTGACCACGCTCGACATGACCCCATTGGGTTGACTGGGCCGTAAAATTTCAACACAAACAAAATTCTCATAGGGAAGCTCAAACTGTTTTTGTCAGAAAAGCATCATACAGATAAATTGTTAAGGAGTATTTTGTGATTATGCTAAGATAACTTTTGTTATTTCTCTGTTGAAACATACAGTCGAGGTATGGATAATTCTTATTTCTCCATAAAATATACACTGTGGTTACTGATTAGAATTGTCTTGCTGAGACAATTCTAATGATTACCCACAATGTATAATCCATAGAACCCGTTAAAGCGCTTTTTTCATCCGAAAAATGCTGATATCTTCCTTATTTCTCAACAAAACATATGTTGTGTGTACTCATTAGAAGTGCCTCAGTGAGGCACTTCTAATGAGTACCCACATTTGAAGTGCCTCAGCAAGGCGCTTCTAATGAGTACCCACAATATATGTTTTCATTGAGAAATAAAAAAAAATATTATGTGAATATCCCCTTTTATCTGTAGCTATGATAATCATTAGAAGTGCCTCAACAAGGCAATTCTGATGAGTATCCACAATGTATGTTTTATGGAGAACTGGAGAAAAATATCTCAGAATTAACAAATACTCCTCCTTAACCTTATCCACCCTCTGGATATTTTCAGCAGACGATATTTCTCAAACAAAAATGAAATATTTTCTGTGATCATTCTCTCCATTCCGCTGATTCAAGAAGGGCAGTTGTCAGTTTCTGTTGAAAGAATGTGCACAATACTGGTTAACCACTTAGAGGACTAAGCCTGCCCAGTAAAAGTGAAGTTAGGTACGGTAAACTGATCGGCTGGACATGACCCCTTGGGTTGGCTGGACCTTAAAACCTCAGAACAGACAAAAAAAATTCTCCAAAAAATAAGCTTTGATATTTCATGGAAATAGTTTCCTAGGGAGATATTTATCATGTCAAAGTCTGTTTTCCATGAAAAGTTAGAAAAATATTTCAAGCTGCCATCTGCTGAAAATTTTACCCAGCATGCTATGCATTTATTTAACCCTTTCAACCCGGTAGATTGGCACAGATACCTATGCAAGCAATGTAGATCCAGAGTGAGCTGTCTCATCAGGATCTACACTGCAATTGTATTTTGATTTTTGACTGAGATTCCTATTTGGAACAATGGTTCTTACCAGATTCAAAGATGGAAGAGTCCATTTCAGAAACTCAGGGATGAAAGAGTTATCATGGCTACTGATCATATCTGAAGTCATGCTTTATAGAGCTGGATATCACCAGAAAAAAGTATCACAATATCAAGTGTCAAATATGATGCTATATCATGATACTTTAAACCTGTTGGTTTTCTACATTTGTCTGACACAAAATACATGAGGACTGTAAATACTCAGCATTTTGGGTAAAAAGTTTCAGCAGATGATAATTTGAAATGTTTTTTTTCTTAGTTTTCCAGAAAATAGGCTTTCTGGAAGAAAAATATCATAAATCTGTCAGTAGACTGTCTTCTGCTGAATTAGCTCGAGTGTGTTAAAGGCAGGTATCATGAAGTATCGATACTATAAACCATCAATATCATGATACAGTATCATCACAAAAAATATCGTGATATATTGATGCATTGACATGTTCTCAGTTCTAATGCTTTGTGTACTTTCAGGAGAAAAGTTACCCGCTGTTATTGATATTAAAGAAGAAGAGGAAGAAAGGATGGTAGACAATGATATTACAGAAGTGACGCCCAGTTCGCCCTCTGATAACTCAGCAACTATAGATCAGACAGATCTGACCGACCTAAACTGTCCTCTCTGTTCAGAACAGTTTCACGACAAACCGGGCATGGCAAAGCATTTGCGAGACAGGCACGATATTGGCAACATGTATGTCTGCACGGTGTGTCATGATGTCTGCTGGTCCAACAAAGCTTTTATACAACACATGAAGGAACATCAGAATAAATCGGACACAGTTGGGACAAGATCGACTGATCGCACTGGTCGGCGCAAACATACACCTAAAAAGGTAGAGAAGGGAGAGATTAAGCTGGTATTGCAAGAAAACATCAATAAGCTGTTGAAACATGGAGAAACAAAACAAAATGATATAAAGGTAGCTAAAAATATTAAAAAAGAAAGCAAAGCAAAACTTAGGAGTAAGAGTTTGACAAAATTGAAATCAACCTTCAAAGAAAGGAAAGCAAAACCAGCAATATCAAAGTCAAGGAAAAGGAAAAGTAAACCAGTCAAAGAAGAAAAGGTTCAGACTAACGAAAGTAAGAAAGAAGAAAATGATAGTGAGATCAATGGAAATGAAGTTGATGATGAGATTGGAAGTGATGCTAATGGTGATGATATAAAAGGAGAAAAGACAGAGCAGTGTAATGATTGTGGTAAATTATATGCTTCAAAACGTGCTTTGAGGCGCCACAACGCAACCATGCATCAATTGAAACGGTATATGTGTGACACTTGTGGTCGCTGTTTTACTGGACGTGATTCATTGAATCGACATATTCGAGGCTTACACAAAATGGAAAAAGTCTATAAGTGCACTGTGCCTGGTTGTACAGCTGCATATAACTTCAACCACAGTTTAAAATTACATTTATTGAAGCATTCTGGGGAACGACCTTATTCTTGTAATGTTTGTTTCAAAACGTATTTAACAGCCCATCATCTGAAAATCCATTATCAAGCTGTTCATTCAGATAGCAAAAATTTTGTCTGTCGCTTTTGTGGGAAGAAATTTTCCTACTCGACAAGCCACAAAATGCATGAAATGACACACACAAAGGACCGCCCTTATCCTTGCGGTCAGTGTGAGAAAAGTTTTGTAAATGGACAGGCTTTGAAGTATCATGTTATGGCAAAGCATTCTGTGGGCAATTTTAAATGTGATATTTGTCAAAGAGAGTACAAGACTGAATTTCTTTTGAGATCACACAAGCGAAGGCATACTGCCGATAGTACACGATTCATGTGTGATATTTGTGGTGGACAGTTCATGTATAAAAGTGCTCTGGAACTGCATAAAAGTGTTCATAAAGATTCCAAAGATTTTACTTGTAAAATTTGTGGAAAGTCATTTAAAACATATCCCACTCTCTATTCTCATCAGTACGTTCATAAGGATGACAGCCCCTTCAAATGTTCAACATGCGGTAAGGCTTTTAAGACCAAAGAGAGGTGTAAAGCACATGAAAGAAGACACTCTGGCTTGAAACCATTTGAGTGTGGAATATGTCATCGCCATTTTCCCGATAATGGTGGCTTACAGAAACATCTTCGAACTGTCCACTGCACTGTGAAGAAATTTGCATGTGAAATATGTGGGAAGACTACATCAAGGGCAGACAACTTGCGGGTACACATGAAGGTTCACACTAAACCTGGCAATGATGACAAGATAGGAAAATCTATCAAACGTGGAGTATTGCCTAGTATGTTTGATACTGATGAAAAGAAGTCACTTAAAGAGACGACCAAAAAGAAGAAAAAGGTTCTTGCAGGTTATGCAGAAAGTTACAGCCCCAGTGAGACTCAAGATGCACTAACATCTACTAATGCTGACCTTTTTCTACAAAGCACTGTTATTAATGCCTACACCCCCAGTAATTCAGAAACTGTGGTATCACCGAACAGTCGTCAAGGAAGCAGTTGTATGTCAGGCATGAATTCGGACTCTTCAGACCTTCAGAACCGGATACCACATATTGTACAACAGGACCCGGCAGCTGTATCCAACCCTGAACCTACCGCATCTGAAAGTCCCCTTATGTTGCCGGTACAAATTATTCAGACACAAGATGCTCACACAACTCCTGTTGCAGCTCACAATTTTACGGTTCCCACTTTGCAGCCAGCAACACATTACATGTACCCATGGCCTTATATGTATCAAGCTGGGATTCAGCCAAGTCAGGGTGGATCCAATACATTTTTTCAGTGATACTGTTCTGTTTGGAAGATCTAAATTTATGCTTGGCATCCACCCTTGTAGCTCCAGATAAGGGTATATCCAAATAATATTTTTCTTATTTCTCCACAAAAACACAAAAACATAATTATGTTGTGGTACTCAATAGAAGCACCTCAGCAAGGCACTTCACAACATATGTTTTCATGGAGAAATAAGAAATTTCCTGTTGAAAGAAGAGCCTGATCCAGAAGTATGACCCTGTCTAATTAGGATCTTTGCTTTGCTGCAGTTAATTTGAGCCAGTGCACAACAAAATCTATAATAAGACTTGTGCGACCAGCAAAGACTCAGATCAGCCTGTGCAACCACACAGTCCGATCAGTCTTCACTGATCGCATGTGCCTGCTACAGCCTCCAGGCTATCCAAAGGAATAAACGGGAACCTTTGCCAAACTGGGTGGATGTTCAGGCTGATCTTTGCAGGTCATACTAGGGGTGTAACGATACACTTACCTCACGATACGAAACGTATCGTGATCGTGATACTTTTAATCAGACAGAGAGACTGACACACACACGAAAATTGAGATATTTTTATGGGCCGAACAGTCTATTGTTGCGAGTGCTTTTTAGCCAAACGGAATACGGTAGTTGTCGTAAGGCGAAAGAAGATGCTTACATCGATAATTAATGCATCAATAAAGCAAAATTAAGTAGGATTCAACATAAAAACAACATTTAAGCAGTTTCTCTGCTATTTTTTTTTCTTAATTTTGTCTTTCGAAGAAATTTTTTGGGTGAACCGAACCGAACCGAAATTACCAAAAACGGACCGTGAACCGAACCGCCAGCTTCGTACCACGGTGAACCATACTTTTGGTGAATCGTTACCCCTCTAGGTCATACTGACTTTTTTGGAGGGTTTTTCATGGGTTAGCTCATTTTAGAGTGTTCTGGCTTTTTCCAGACACACTGCAAAGGTGCTGATTAGACTGCTTGGGTGTACATGTACCATAAGTCACATTTTGTGACACCATATTTACCTAAAGTATTGGGATTGACAGCTGAGCGAAGTGTAGACCTATGTCAGAAGGCACAGAATGTGGTATCTGATCAGAGTCCACTCGGTTTGCCATTCATCCAGCTATTTTAGACAGTTTCATTAGGTAGACAAAATGGGCTGATTGAAATATTAGGATAAGTATTGTCTGGAGACCCTGAAATGGGTGATTCATAGGTCTAGATAAGAGTGGGTGTCAGGTAAAAAATTTTCTTATTTCTCCACGAAAACATATGTTGTGGGTACTTATTAGAAGCACCTCTGCGAGGCGTTCTAATGAGTACCCACAACGTATGTTTTTGTTGAGAAATAAGAAAAATATAGATAATTTTTGGCTGAAAAAAGAGCCTGGAGAAATAATTATAAATTGAATAAGGCTTGTAAGGTGAAGTTTTATTATAATTGTGTTGGAACCAATTCACTGACATGTGACTGATCATGTGACCAATCTTCAGGCTTCAGAGGGGAAGAGTCCAAATCATGGAAACCATGTCAGTGGGTGGGTTAACTAGGCAGGCCCATGATTCGCATTGAATTGGTTCCAACAGAATAGCAGGTCCCCGTAGCCTAGTGGATAAGAGAGCTGACTCTTAATCCATTAGGTTTCTCACCGCTGTGGTTCAAGCCTCGCTCGGGTCACATGTGGGAAAGCCAAGTTCTGCTTACCGATGGTCAGGTAGTTTTTCCCCAGGTTCTCCGGTTTTTGCCAACGTTTGATGAACGATCGGCTCGATATAAATGAAATACCGGTATTCTTGAAAGGGCCGTAAAACCCAAATCAAAAAAAAAAAAAAAAAAAAAAAAAATTCAACAGAATAAGAAAGACTTGCAGTGGTACCCCTTTTATCAACATAGGTAGTAGTGATATTGGTAGCCACACAATATTTTTCTTCGCCATAAAAACATTTGCAGTATCATTAGAAGCACCTTGGTAAGGTGCTTATAATGAGTACCCATAATATGTTATTGCGAAGAACTGAGAAAAATATCAGTAATTTTGGTTTCAAAAAGTGCCTTTCAGGAACTATGTCTCTGTCTTGTGTTTGTACTTTGCTTTTTTTTTTTTTTTTTTTTTTTTTTTTTTCTAAACTAACCACCAGTTAACATTTATGTTTTATCATTTTCAATTAATTGTTTATACACTTTAGCTGGTCTACATTTGTGTTACTGATACTATGGTAAATGTCCTAAAATTTCATACATTAAACTTTCTGACAAATGACAAATGCAAAACAGTGTAAACCAATATTGGACTTTTCCTGAAGGAGCAATCTGATCAGGGTCTACACTGCATGCCATTCCTCAGCTCAATCAAGTTTTATCTAGAGCTATACATACTATGTGTTTCAATATTCATTAGACTTCAAGTCGAGTGCAGAGAATCTTATGTCATCACAGAGGTCATTGTACTGAAAAACTGTTAGAAACAAACATCAAAAGGTTTTATATTGCGGTCTTGTCAATTGCGCAATTCTGATTATTGACATATGATATCTGAGTTATCTTGCATGCCATTGGTTTTGATTCAGTAAGTGGAGACAATTAAGCCAGTAAATGATCTGTGATTGACTTGTCCTCTATCTGGCCAGGTACAGCTGTTGTGAAATATTGTCGGACTTTATTTAGCAGACTTTATTTGTGAAGCTTATACGAATTACTCGCGACCCGATCGGCTGCACAGGCTACTCAAATTAATAAAACTGCTAAAATTATGCGTAAAGAATGTCCGTCCTTGTAAGTATGCACTATAAATGAAATAGACCCTTATCGGACCGCGCGGACTTGTCTGTAATAAGGTATGCTTTTTACTACTTGGGACACTATGGTATTAACCGGTAGACTCGTGAACCATAAAATAGTTACTTACTTCTTGGGCAAGATACGATGACCTAGACCAGCCTGCACATAAAAATGTTTCTAGGCCTAGTTAACGCTGTCAAGCAAACTGTAGGACCTGATCAGAATAAGCGGATGCGACAGCCTACTGCCCTATCATAGTTTTTGGCTACTTTTTTTGTAATTGGTAAGGTACCTTTTTTGATTTAATGTTGAATGACCGCCTTCCATTACATAAGCGACTAGTTTGATGTTTTTGTGGACGGTTTCTGATCAAAGTATGTGGCAATGCTTCTGAAATTGGCTGCCGTTAGACAGCTGTCATGTGTCACGTCCACACCAAAGTTTAATGGATATTGAAATGTGTAGTAAAACAGTCGTTATTGAACTGAAGAAAGCAGACAATCATGTCTTAACCCATTTTAGACTCTGTAAACTCCCTACTCTTTATATTGGAAGAGTCCAATTTCAATTTTGGGTATGTTAGGCTAGATAGTCCTAGAGAAAAATGCTAAACTATTTGTAGACAGTGGAGACCCTGGTCAGATGCTGCATCCTGTGACATCTGATCTGGGTCTGCACTGTTTGCCAGTTATACTTTTGGGAGTCTCCAGACTAAAATGGGTTGTTATAACAGAGGACGTTGGTGAAAACTGGGATAATTTTTCTCATTTCTCCATAAAAGCATATGTTGTAGGTACACCACAACCTCTTTATAACACTATTGTGGGGTCCATAGTAGAAACCGTGTTAGTTAAGCAACCCTGTTATATCCAAACAAAATGTATAGATTATGTTGAAAAATGACCATTTATGGTCATTTTTCAGTATAATCTATACATTTTTGGGATCCATCTTTGAAGCGTGTTATATCCCAAACCGTGTTATAACAAAGTGTTATAAAGAGATTGTAGTGTACTATCAGGAAAACATACTAATATAACTTTGACCCCCTAAAACCCCACTTTTATATAGTAAAACTGGGGTTTACAGAGTCATACATTATTTTTCTTGTTTCTGCTTAAAAACGTAGATTGTGGCTACTCGTTAGAACTGCCTCGGCAAGGCCGTTCTAATGAGTACCACAATCTATGTTTTGAGCAGAAATATGAAACATATCAGAATTTTTATCTGAAAACTTTCAGTTTTTGGTGGTGAAATTTTCAATATATTTGAATAGGCGTGTTTTCATAATGTCTTTAGAAGTGCGTGTTTTTATTGAGAACTGGAGAATTATCACCAAAATACTTGTTGACAAGTCCTCTGATTTAAGTTAATATATATGTAAAATATTGATAAATATTGGAAAAAAGTATTACTTATGCCAGACAAGTAAATTGTCTGGTCTATTTTGTCATGTGTCTCAATTTGAAATAGTATTGCTAAACAGTATTTCTGATATGTCTGGTCGGCCAAATGGTTAGTGCTGCTGACTTGGGATCACAAGGTCCTGGATTCAAATCCCACTGGAGGCGGAGTTCAACTCAAGACTGTATTGCGCTTCATTGCAGAGCCTTTCATTGTCATCCTTCAGTTGTCTCGATATGACTTAAATAATGTTGTGCAGGAGGTAAAACACTAAATCATCATCATCATCATTATTAAACAGTATTTTTAAGCTCTATATAAAGCACTTTTTATCCCCAAAAAGTATTGATAATGTTCTTATTCCTTCAGGAAAATACGAAGTGTTTGCATGGTCAAGCAGTTAGCTCTCCTGTCTTTGGTTCACATAGTCCAAGGTTCAAATCCTATAGAGGCAGGATTCAGCTCTTAACTGTACAGCAGTTTACTGCATAGATCCTTTCATACCACTATTTCATTGTCAAGATATGACTTAACCCTTAAAGCGCCAAGCAAAATTTGTAGCAGACAGCATTCAAAAAATTGTTTTTTTATTTTTCAGAGAAAACAAGTCTTGACATTTCATGTGAATCGTCTGCCAAGCAGACGATTCACATGAAATGTCAAGACTTGTTTTCTCTGAAAAAAGAAAAAAAAAATTGTTGTCTGCTGCAGTTGTGATTGGCGCTTTAAGGGTTAAATAATGTTAAAGAGATGTAAAACTGGGAAAATACATATTGTGGTGAGTCATTTCAAGAGTCTCACCAAGTCACTTCTACTTCATGGAGAAATAAGAAAAAGAATTTAAATGGATACCTTTCTTATATGGAATTATGGTATTTTTATGCCCCCGCCAATGGCAGACGGGCATATACCAGGTAATGTTTACCCTGTCCGTGTGTGTGTATGTGTGTGTGGATATGGGTTACCAAAATCATGTCTGGTCCATATCTTTGTTATTCCTTGATGGATTTTGAAATTACTTAACAGAAATGTTAACCATCATGAGACGATGTGTTGCACACAAGACCCAATTCAACAGTTCTAAGGTCAAGGTCACACTTAAAGGTGAAAGGTTAAAAATGGGGTCTATTTTTTGTGTCTGGTCCATAACTTTGTCATTCAATCATGGATTAGAAATTACTTTGCTGAACTGTTAACCATCATGAGACAATGTATCGGTCGCAAGACCCAGGTCCGTAGCTCTAAGGTCAAGGTCACACTTAGAGGTCAAATGTTGCAAAAGTCAAAAATGGGGGATTTAGAAATTATTTTAACCATTATGTGACAGTGTGTGGCTTGCAAGACCCAGGGCCATAGCTCCAAGGTCAAGGTCACACTTAGCGGTTAAAGGTAAAAAATCGGATCTAGTTTTTGTGACTGGTCCATAATTTTGTCATTCCTTGATTGGTTTTAGAAATTACTTTGCAGAAATGTTAACCATCATGAGATGATATATCGGTCTCAAGATCCAGGTCGGAAGCTGCAAGGACAAGGTCACACTTAGAGGTCAAATGTAAAACAATTTTGTATTCACATTATGTCGGTCACACAACACACATGTTCTGTGTCCCATGTTATATAGCGGTGGGGCATCTGTGTCCTATGGACACAATTCTAGTCTTGTTCTAATGTTCTGTCGTAAACAAACTGAAATTACAGTCATTAGATGATGAAATATAGTCTTGGCATTGTTCGATGTTTATGGTTGAGTTGCCACAGAGTCTGCAGCCCAACTCAGTGTTATGCAGTTAAAGGCGGTAGCAGGATTAACCTTGGTTGGGTTAACAGCTAAGCGTACATTTTGTAACTTATCAGCTACGCTATATCCTATCCTTTTATACCGATTGATAGTCCTTTTAAATTGTTAAAAAAAGTCGGATTTGCCAACAATTCTTCTTTATGATTAGCATGCTGGGTAAAATTTTCAGCAGACGACACATTGAAATATTTGGCATAGCATGCTGGGTAAAATTTTCAGCAGACGACACATTGAAATATTTTCATTATTTTTCCCATAAAACAGCTTTTGCCATTTCATGCAAATTGTCTCCAATGGAGACAATTTGCATGAAATGTCAAAACCTGTTTTATGGGAAAAATAAGAAAAAATATATTCATCATCAGTGGAATTAGCCCAGAGAGAGATAAAGGTAAAAAAACCTTTTTTGTTGTGATGTGTCTCATTTATGTATATATAATTGTGATCTGGGAAATTATTTTCCATGTTATTTATTACTGATTTACTGACAGTATTTGTTGTTTATCTTGATAAATGTGGTCACTGTGACAAGATTGGCAGTGCTAATATATGGAGCTATATACATGTATATAGATTATAACAATAGTAGTCTTTCGTGTTTTGCTTTACTTCCACAAACATTTCAAAAGTTTTAGGTCTTGAAGCCCCATGAAATATAAATTTTCTGTTGAAAAATTTTTTAGAATGCCATCTGCTACTCTAAATTTTAGGAGCATGCCTTAGATAGATTAGCAGACAAAAAATGGGTGAAATCTAATGCTTAGCATGCTGGGAAAAATTTTCAGCAGAAGATGCTTGGCTCCATACTGTAGTAGGTAGTACATATGACTATAGATCCAGGGGCCGCAAGTTCAGGTCCCACCTCCATCACATAACTATTATGGATATCAATCAAACATAATTTCTGTGGTCAGTCTCCCGCTTCCACTGATTCAAGAAGGGCAGTTGTCAGCTACTGATAGAAGTATGTGCACAAAGTATTCGTTGACCATTCAAAGGATTAAACCTGCTCAGGAAAAGTGTGAGTAGGTTAATTGACCAGCTCAACATGACAACAGTTTGGATGACTGTAAAATGAAATTCAAATAGAAAAATGCATTTTGAAATATTTTCCTATTTTTCCCCCGAAAAAAAGGATCACATTTCATGCAAATAAAATTTCAGCTGACATTTTGAAATATATTGGATTTTTTTTTTTTTTTTTCTTTCTTTTCAGAAAATAGGGCCTGACACTTCATGAGTGCATGAAATGTCAATCCCTATTTTCTGGGAAAAATAAGACCACTGTAGTAATTTGACATCTGCTGACTTGGTCTAAAGAGTGCTACAGATTAATACTTTCTCCTTGACACATCTAAAATGGACACTTTACATCCTTAACCCATTTACGTTGAGTGGACTCTTCTACCAAAGTTCTTTGGACTGGTTTATTTCCAGTAGCAGGGTTTCTGGTTAGTTTTTAGCTCACCTGAGCTGAAGGCTCAAGGTGAGCTTTTGTGATCACTCACCGTCCGTCGTTGTCATCCGTATGTCCGTCCGTCCGTCCACAATCTTTAAACAACATCTCCTAAACCACTGGTTGGATTTTGACCAAACTTCACAGGAATGATCCTTGGTCGGTCCTCTTTCAAAGTTGTTCAAATGGTTCCGGTCCGTTGCATATCTAGGTCACAGGAGCTAAAAATAGATTTTTTAACTAAAAACTTAAAACATCTTCTTGTCAGAAACCACTGGACTGAGTTCAATATTATTTTGCAGAAATGTTCCTTCGGTGATCCTCTACCAAGATTGTTCAAGCCATTTGGATTCGTCAAAAAACATTGCCGCCTATATCTATATAGAAAACTTTAAAAATCTTCTTGTCAGAAACCACTGGACCGATTTCAATATAATTTTGCAGAAATGTTCCTTTGGTGATCCTCTACCAAGATTGTTCAAGCCATTCGGATTCGTCAAAAAACATGGCCGCCAGGGGGCGGGGCTTATTTTCCCTATATATCTATATAGAAAACTTTAAAAATCTTCTTGTCAGAAACCACTGGACAGATTTCAATATAATTTTGCAGAAATGTTCTTTGGTGATCCTCTACCAAGATTGTTCAAGCCATTTGGATTCGTCAAAAAACATGGCCGCCAGGGGGCTGGGCTTATTTTCCCCATATATCTATATAGAAAACTTTAAAAATCTTCTTGTCCGAAACCACTGGACCGATTTCAATATAATTTTGCAGAAATGTTCCTTTGGTGATCCTCTACCAAGATTGTTCAAGCCATATGGATTCGTCAAAAAACATGGCCGCCAGGGGGCGGGGCTTATTTTCCCTATATATCTATATAGAAAACTTTAAAAATCTTGTCAGAAACCACTGGACCGATTTCAATATAATTTTGCAGAAATGTTCCTTTGGTGATCCTCTACCAAGATTTTTCAAGACATTTGGATTCGTCAAAAAACATGGCCGCCAGGGGGCGGGGCTTATTTTCCCTATATAATCTATACAGAAAACTTTAAAAATCTTCTTGTCCGAAACCACTGGACCGATTTCAATATAATTTTGCAAAAATGTTCCTTTGGTGATCCTCTACCAAGATTGTTCAAGCCATTTGGATTCGTCAAAAAACATGGCCACCAGGGGGCTGGGCTTATTTTCCCTATATATCTATATAGAAAACTTTAAAAATCTTCTGGTCAGAAACCACTGAACAGATTTCAATATAATTTTGCAGAAATGTTCCTTTGGTGATCCTCTATCAAGATTGTTCAAGCCATTTGGATTTGTCAAAAAACATGGCCGCCAGGGGGCGGGGCTTATTTTCCCCATATATCTATATAGAAAACTTTAAAAATCTTCTTGTCCGAAACCACTGGACTGATTTCCATATAATTTTGCAGAAATGTTCCTTTGGTGATCCGTACCAAGATTGTTCAAGCCATTTGGATTTGTTAAAAAAACATGGCCGCCAGGGGGCGGGGCTTATTTTCACTGTATATCTGTATAGAAAACTTTAAAAATCTTCTTGTCAGAAACCACAGGACCGATTTCCATATGATTTTGCAGAAATGTTCCTTTGGTGATCCTGTTGCAAGATTGTTCAAGCCATTTGGATTAGTCAAAAAACATGGCCGCCAGGGGGGCGGGGCTTATTTTCCTTATATATCTATATGGAAAACTTTAAAAATCTTCTTGTCAGAAACCACAGGACCGATTTCCATATGATTTTGCAGAAATGTTCCTTTGGTGATCCTGTTCAAGCCGCCATGATTCGTTAAAAAACATGGCCGCTAGGGGGTGGGGTTAATTTTCCCTATATATCTATATAGAAAACTTTAAAAATCTTCTTGTCATAAACGACTGGACCGATTTCAATATAACTTGGCAGAAATGTTTCCTTAGTGACCCTCTATCAAGATTGTTCAAGCCAACATGATTTGTCAAAAAACATGGCCGCTATGGGGTGCGGGGCTTATTTTGGTGACCTTCTACCAAGATTGTTCAAGCCTTCATATGTCTGGCCCCCAGGGGCGTGGAGCTTATTTTTCATATATATCTGCATAGAAAATTTTGAAATTCTTCTTGTCACATACCCCATGACTGTTTCAATATTACTTGGCTGGAATGTTGCTTTGGTGAACCTCTATCAAGATTGTACAAGCAATCATGATTCGTCAAAAAACATGGCTGCCATGAGGTGGGGCTTGTTTTCCCTATATATCTAAATAGAAAACTTTAAAAATCTTCTTGTCAGAAACCACTGAACAGATTTCAGTATAACTTGGTAGGAATGTTCCTTTGGTGACCCTCTACCAAGTTTGTTCAAGCTGTCATGATTGGTCAAAAAACATGGCCGTTAGGGCGTAGGGCTTTATAGCTATATAAAACTTTTTAAACCACTGGACCAATTTCAATATAACTTGGCAGAAATGTTCCTTTGGTAACCCTCTTTTAAGATTCGGTTCAAGTCGTCAAGATTTGTAAAAAAAACATGGCCAGGGGTGTGGTGGAGGGGGGTGGGGGTGGTTAGTGCTATAAAATTTATACAAAAATCCTAGAGCAGTGAACTTGGCTGAAACTTCAACAGTAAATATGCAAATCTGTTTGGTCAGGTGAGCGATATAGGACCATCATGGTCCTCTTGTTATTATTACTATGTTTTGTAGACCCTGATCAGATGCTGTATTATGTGGCATCTGGTCTGGGTCTGCACTGTTTGCCAATTACCCTTTTTGGGATTTCCCAGCTAAAATGGATGCTGGGTAGAAATTACTGCAGACATTTTGAAATACGAAAAATGTTATCAATTTTTTGTCTGCTGAATTCTCAAGTACTGGTAAAACACAAACTGAACAGAAAACTGCAGTAGGATCACTTACAACTTGAACAATAACAAGAGTTCCGACTGGAACTGTATACTAGCTCTCCATTTTAATCAATGGTTAGGGTAGAAACTTAGTGGAAGTAATTTTCAATTTGATACCGGGCATGGATATACAGTTAAACTTCAATGGCTTGAACATCTGTGGGACCTTGGAAATTTATTCTAGACATGGGAAGTTTGAGCCACTGAGGGTTAATCATAGCGCCAGGTCAGGAGGCAATTGGGGATAATTGGGAATGTCTGCAAGCTTCTATAAAATAATGGTATGCTGTGTGTACTCATTAGAATTGCCTCAATGAGGCAATTCTAATGAGTACCCTCAACATATTCATGTTGAAATAAGAATACCTTCCCTTGAGCTATCAGAATTTCCTAGGAACTCAAAAACAAGTTCAATCATTAATGTACTATATTTGGGTTCTGTTGCCAAGTGACCTATATAAGAATGGGGTTTGTACTTGACTGGACGTAAGATACATTAGGTAGTCAAATATTGAAGCTGTCATCATCAGCTTCACTCTGACACCAAATGATTTTAGCTTGATCTCACCATGTATTCACATGTCAACCAGTTTAGTTGTTTGCAATAGCAACCGAAAGGTCCCACAGACCTACCATGGAAACTGGTTAAATGACATCACTATAAGTTACGAGCAAAACTTGTGATAATAGTTGCAGTTGACCTACCATGTAATGGCTTTAATGATTTAGAGGAAATTTTACCAAGTTGGCTAATTCTGATTAATTGCCATGGCACAGAAATTTATCTAAGACTTATTGTAGGAAAGTACATGTAGTTAAAAGGACTTTCTTCAAATTCAAAAAATGTTTTAAACCATTCTTTGATTAGCCATTGTGCTTGATTTTTAAGGTCATTATGGTTTTGACTGGTTGCCAGAAAATTTTATGGCACCTGGAGATATGCAATGAATGTTTCACTCAGGTGAGCAAGTTGTGGCCAACGGGTCTCATGTTACCGGTATGGGGATAAGCTTTAAAAAAAAAAAAAAAAACTGGGTAAAAAAAATGAAAAGAAGCAAACATTTTTATTTTTCATATATTTATTTTTCAGAAAGTAATAATAAATTTGGCACATTCATGTTTCAAAAGCTATTACAAGAATAAACACCTCTAAACATTTGAACTACAATTATATACAAGTTGATAGTATGGAAGCATATACTTAACCATGTAATTAACCCTTGTCCGCTGAACCGGGCTATACCCTGCCTTTGAAAACAGTGTAGATCCAGATCAGTTGGCTTCTGAAGACGGATTCTGCTCTGTTTGCCATTAAGTATGTGAATTTGTATCAACAATCTGGATCATATAATCTGACTGGCTGAAAATTAGAAGTGGGCATGGCATCTTATTTTACTCAGCATGACAAGGGTTAAATTTGCTTGGTTCCCATGGTTACCTTAACTGGCTGAATATTTGGCACCCTTTCTCTACTTATTCTACATTCTAAAGAAATTCCATCTACACATAACACATCCCTTACACACACAGTCTGCTTAACACATTTCAGTCTGAAGATCCCAAATAGGGTCATTGGCAAACAGTGCAGACCCAGATCAGACACCACAGAATGCATCATTTGATCAGGATCTCTACTGTTTGCAAGAAGCTTAGCTAATTTCTCTAGGAATATCTACATCGTATAGCCTTACATACCTAAAGTTGAAATTTGATAAAATAAATCGAACAAACATATTTCACAAATGAATATGTAATTTGATTCCTAAAAGAATATGTAATTTGATTCCTAAAATTAGAGATAAACGGAAAATATTGTGGAAAAGAGGATCTCTTTTTCCACAATATTTTGTTAACTATGTTAAAAACAGGGACCATATCTTCACTTCGAGATAAGTAGTTATTTGAGATAAGCCAGGTCGAGATAACGAGATTCAGCTGTACTGTCAAATGTATAGAATAAAACTTGTAGGGCTTTGATTTTGACCAACAAGGTTTAGCAACAGTATACATGTATAAAAGAACATTAAAACATTTGTTTTGAGCAGACTTTTGAAGTCATATCAAACAAATACCTTATACAACCAATTCCACTTTTTACTGACAATTTCATCCTGCAGTACATCACAAATTTATATGGGTTTGATTGTCAAAATTTGACAAGTGATATCGGTTTGAAAGATAATAAAGAACATGGACATTCCTTTGAACTGACCGGTTTTGTTGCTGTATCAGGACAGATATAGTGGACTATGCAATTATTGGAAGATTCCTTGACAGGAGGGTGTTAAGCTCCACCTAGTGTTGTTCTGGGTCACATTCTTCTGACAACAATAACAGATTGTTTTGAAATTCTTTGTCCACATACCTGAAAGATTTTTTCCTGTATATCTCTGATTGATACTGAAGGTTTTTCTCAAACTAAAAAGTCAACATAACTGCACCTTGGATTTTCTGCCAGTATTTCTGCTGACAAGAATAACGCATTTGCTAGAACAATAGTCAATCCAGATTTTGTGTTTGGTATCATTTCTAATTCCCATTTCAAATGATACCACCCTGAAAACTTGTGGAACTGTTCTCATTTCAATATTTCCACTGGCATGAACTATTTTCCTGGGCCCAGTTGTTCAAAGCTAACGATGTCATTAGTTAACGATTCGTTAAAATTTAAATCGAGTTATACACAAATATGCTGAAATTTTTTGCTGAAAAAATGTGAGTAGCTTTTGCAATGCAAAAGCTACTCACATTTTTTCAGCAAAAAATACCAGAATATTGTGTATTGAATCCCCTAGAACAGTTAACAAAATGACCCTTAACTAGCTCGTTAAGCTAACGACGCTTTGAACAACCGGGCCCTGATGAATAATTCAAGAAAATAAACGCCTAAAATCGCCCTCAGATTTCTGTTCATTCCCTGGCTGACATGAGACATATCTGTCTCAGTTTTGACCTTTTGTTTATATTTCAATTAGATTTGTGCAGGGATACTGAATGACATATGTAGGCTGTCCTGTCATCAAGTGGCCATTATAAATGGGTGCAGCTATCATCATTTTGTGACGTAGCAAAACATGACAAGTGTCAGGCGATTCAGTTCAACTTGGCGAGACCAAAGAGACTTTGAGAAGCGACTTCCGTCTGAGAAACTCTTTGAAGACAGGTTTACCATTGAAATGCTTAAAAACAATTCAATCACCAGAATGAAACGGTCAATAAAAGGCAGAACGGGTCATAATACTGTTTGATATTAACAACAGCACATGATCTTTGCTTTCCTACACAACAAGCCTCTTCTCAAGGGGAGCAAATGCTTTCCTTGTAGAATAAACTCCTTTTCAGAAGGGAGGTAAAACAGTTTTGACAAAGTTGCCTCCCTTGAAAGTGCACCCATTCTTAAGGTGAACGGATACACCTCCAAGGGATAACACTCCTACCTAGAAGTAATTGCTTCCCTTTTCCAAAGAGGTGGGAGTTGAGGGACTACTCTTAAAGGAAAGTCTGCTCTTCCTAGGAGCAAATTTTTTCCTTTAAGAATTGCCCCTCTGAGGAGAGATTCATTTATCAGGGAATAATTCATTTTGCTAGATGATGATGATTATCTTGGGCCAGTTGTTCAAAACTAATGATGTCGTTAGTTGATGTATCGTTAAAACTTTGATCATTTTAAAATGGCATATACGCTAATATTTTTGCTGAAAAAATGTGAATGCAAAAGCTACTCACATTTTTTCAGCAAAAATACCTGTGAATTAGACACAGTGTATTGTACTTACTAGAACAATTAACATTTTGACCACTAACAAGCTTGTTAAGCTAACGATGCTTTGGACAACTGGGCCCAGATTTTTTATATTTTTAACATTTTGAAGTTATATTGAGATGATGAAAGTATGATAATGAAAGGTTCTGTGCAATGAAGGGCTGAACAGTCATAAGCTAAATTCTGCCTCAAGCAGAATTCAAATGTGGGACCTTATGACCTGAAGTCGGGAGCACTTACCACTCTTTGACTTCTCATTTTGCTAGAGTGGCCTCCCTTTGAAAAAGGAGACAACTCTGCTGTACACCTTCATTAACTGTAATATCTGCTTTTACAGACAAGTACAGATCAAAATCAGCAGGGTCTGAAGCAATCTGCAATTTCGTCATGAAGTTTGCTTGGAGTTCAACCCATGAGGGTCATTTGTGAGTTCAACCCATGATGGTGATTTGTGTCAACACGATATATTAACCCTTGTCATGTTGAATAAATTAAGATGCCATGCCCACTTCTAATATCCAGCCAATCAGATTACTTGATGCGGGTTTTTGATAGAAATTCATATATTTAATGACAAACAGTGCAGATCCAGATTATTTGCTTCTTCAGAAGCTAACTGATCTGGATCTACACTGTTTGCTAAGACAGGGCATGTCGTGTTCAGCAAGAGAAGAGTTAAGGTTGTTCAGAAGTGAAAACAGATATGGGCAGTGCCATGGGAAAAGGTGTCTTTGGGTATATGCATAGTCTGCTGGTAGGCCTTCACTGTCCACTCACAGGTTCATTGGACACTACAGAATGCATGATTGCACAATAAAGGCCTGGGCCCAGTTGTTCAAAACGTCATTAGCTTAACAAGCTGGTTAGTGGTCAAAATGTTAACTGTTCTAGTAATATCTAATTCACAGGTATTTTTGCTGAATAAATGTGAGTAGCTTTTGAAAATGCAAAAGCTACTCACATTTCTTCAGCAAAAATATTAGCATATATGCCATAGTTAATGGTTAAAGTTTTAACGATAAGTTATCTAATGACATCGTTAGTTTTGAACAACTGGGCCCTTGATGATACTTTGCGCATGTGCAGGATGATCTGAATCTGTGCATTATGCGCATGTTCAAAGGCACTTTTTCTCTTGACTCGTATTTTCATTTACAAATATAGGTGAACAAACTGAAGCAAAAGTACAGCAATTTACAATAATAAAACATGGTAAATATCACAAAGAATGTAGGCAGTAAGCTAGCATAAGAGCACACTTAATGAATAATCATATTGACTTTGTTTTGAGTTGAGATTTAACAGTCCTGTCAACAATATTTCTGTCATGCTGAGCTGTCTCCAAAAGACTGAGAACAAAATACAGCAAAATTCTGTTCAGTCTTTCCCGACTAGTGGTGACTTTTGTCATCTGCTGATAACCTTTGCAAACAGTCTGGCCCCTGATCAGGTCCGACATAATGCCGGGCCTTACTTGGATCCAAACTGTTTGACACTCTGATGGTATTCCTGAAAGATTGTTTTGAAAAAATTAACTAAAAAAAAAAACAAAAAAAAAAAAAAAAAACACAGATGACAAAAAAGCATGCAAAATTACCCAGCATGCAAAGAGTTAAGACCACTTTTAGGACTGCCTATAAGTTGTCTTATTAGTGGAGAACAGAATAATAAGAAACCATTTGAGACTAACAAAAGCTGCTCTTAATAGCAGAACAGTCTTAACCCTTAAAGCGCCAAGCAAAATTTGTAGCAGACGAGATTCAAAAAGTTGTTTTTTTTATTTTTCAGAGAAAACAAGTCTTGACATTTCATGTGGATCATCAATCATCTGCCAAGCAGATGATTCTCATGGAATGTCAAGACTTGTTTTCTCTGAAAAAAAAAAACAAAACAAAAACAACTGTCGTCTGCTGAAGTTGTGATTGGCTCTTTAAGGGTTAATAGCGAAATTTAACTACAAAGGACAGATGAGAAATTTTAAGGCCAAAATCACTGAACTCGCTGCAAGTGAGGCAAGAATCTTTCTGTCAAAAGCCAACCCTCTGACAGTTTCAGTAGAAGAGCATACCACCCTATCACAGATACAATCACACTGATATAGGTGTGCATACTGATAAGACTACCAGGAAGCAGGCAGATATGAGTACATGTGTTGCTTACACAACACCTCTTTATAACACTGTTGCTGGCATTCAAAGCAAAAATCATGTTATATCCAAACAAAATGTTTAAACCTCAATATGCAGGCTTAGAACACTGCTTAGACTTGGTCCATAACAGGCTGCTTACACTTGGTCAATAATAAAACAGATAATTTAACTTAAGACTTCAATAATCAGGCTGATACTTTTTGCTTGGACTGGGTCAATAAGCAGGCTGATAACATTGCTTAGACTTGGTCAATAAGCAGGCTGATAACATTGCTAAGACTTGGTCAATAAGCAGATAACACTGCTTAGACTTGGTCAATAAGCAGGCTGATAACACTGCTTAGACTTGGTCAATAAGCAGGTTGATAAAATTGCTTAGACTTAGTCAATAAGCAGGCTGATAACATTAGACTGGGTCAATAAACAGGCTGATAGCATTGCTTAGACTTGGTCAATAAGAAGCTGATAACATTACCTAGACTTGGTCAATAAACAGGCTGATAACATTGCTTAGACTTGGTCAATAAGCAGGCTGATAACATTACTTAGACTGGGTCTATAAGCAGGCTGATTACATTGCTTAGACTTGGTCAATAAGCAGGTTGATAACATTGCTTATACCTGGTCAATAAGCAGGCTGCTAACATTGCTTAGACTTGGTCAATAAGCAGCTGATAACACTACTTAGGCAATAAATACAGATACTAATAAGAACTGGATGCAAGGTATAGATACAAGTACAAATGCTGATCATAAAACTTGGTCAAAAAATACTGATAAACATGACAAAGCAGACAAGCTCTGACCAATTAACCGCATTAATACGGTGATTAAACTGGTCAATTAACATAATGATATTGGTGTAAATCTGATCCAGCTTGGTCACAAAGGATCCTTAAAGCTGTAAACTGAAAGCCATTAACTAAACCCTACCACACCTGAGTTTCTGAAATGGACTCTTCTGTCCCTTCATTTGGAGAAGTCCATTGATGAAAATGGGGGATTTAGTCTAAAATCAAAACCAGAGTGGCAATCAGTGTAGATTCAGATGAGACGGCTCATTATGAGCCATCTCATCTGGATCAAAACTGTTCGCACAGGTATCTGCTTTGGTTTGCAGGGCTGAAAGGATTAAAAGTCCTTTTAACCATTATTAGGCCTCCTAGTGGCCCACTTTGAAAATATAGGTTTTTATATAGGTTCTTCTTAATACTCAAAATATAGGTTATTTACAAGTTTTTCAATAAAAAATATAGGTTAAAAAAAAGGGCTCTTCCAAACTCACATAAAGCTTTGAAACTGAAGAAAATATATTTGAAGAATTTTTGCGCCACAATTACTCTGATAAAGTTGATCTGAATTTTACAAAGTCTGAGCGAGCGAGGAAATAATTACATGATTGTTGATTGTGTTGGGGTTTAACGACACGTCAACCCTTGAGGGTCATTTTGTGTCGTCTCCCAGAGAAAGGGAGAAAAGAGATAGAAGAGAGAGTAGAGGAGATGAAAGAGAGGGACAGGGAAGAAAGAGGAACAGGAATGAAAGTGAAGAAACAGAAGAAATAAAAACATTCCCCCTCTACCCTTACCCACTACAAGGATAGCAGGCCTTGCCCAACTGTAAGCCAATATCAGTTGGACGCCCCAGTGATGTAAGATACACAGCACCTTCGCACCACCCGACCACCCCCAATTTCACGACAGTTTTCATCACTTTTTTGGGACTAAAAAGTAAAAATAGTAGGGCATTTTGAAGAAAAGTTATGGTTGAGTCGAGAGAAAGTACGAAAAGTGAAAAATACAGGTTTTTTCATGAAAATACAGGCTTTTTATAGGTTTTATGAACAAAAAAAAAGGTTTTATAGGTTTGACACAAAATTATAGGTTATTATGGGTTTTATAGGTTTAGCTCGGAGGCCTGCATTATCACTCTCTAGGTATATTCAGCAGACCACAAACTGATGATACTTATTTTTCCCAGAAAACAGGATTGGACATTCCATGCAAATTGTCTGCATGAAATGTCAAAACCCGATTTCTGGGAAAAATAAGAAAAATATTTAAAATTTTTTACTCAGAGTACTTAGTGATCACGATTCACCTGCTGAATGGAAAATCAACAGATAAACATGAGCTACCAAAGTAACACTAAATATTTAGACACTATAATGCCTTATATGGGCTGCCTTAGAACATGCACAAAATGTACAGACTCAGATCGTCCTGCTTAAGCACAAAGTATCATCCGGGCCTTTGCTCACCACTCACAAAATCTGTTGTATAGAACGATTCTGTTAGCAGATAGTAAAGACCTTGATCAGACTGTGCATATGCCTAATGACAGGGTTTCACATGGCATGACCAATATAACTAGTCCTAAAATTTTAAGCAACTCCATCTGACTACATCTGACTAATATATGCTCACTGGAAGGCAAGCATTGCAGACACTCATCAAACTGCTCCTTTACATAGCTACAGATAAGAGGGGGTATCCACATATTTTTCTTATTTCCCCACAAAAACATATGTTGTGGGTACTCATTAGAAGCGCCTCGCCGACATATATTTTCATGGCGAAATAAGAAAGATATCAGCATTTTTCAGATGAAAAAAGCGCCCTATCTGTAACTATGCCTTTAAGAGCAGTTTGATCTGGTTCTACAGTGTTTGCCTGTACATGTAAGTCTGAGCAGTATGGGTAAATATGGTACATGTATATCATACAAGAAATTCAACATTTGGCTATGCCATGACTGCTGGTGGTGCTCAAGAAACAGAGCTAAACATCCAGACTAAACATTGTTCAGCCAAGCGAGAAAAGCATGTCAAGGGCAATGGTCAATGGCAGTGGGCAGGCTGCATCAAGGTGGATGTGTGCATGAAGTTTCATTAGCCTAGAAGGCTTTATGTTTAAAAAAAAAAAAGGGCCCAGTTGTTCAAAGTGTTGTTAGCTTAACGAGCTTGTTAGTGGTCAAAATCTTAACTGTTCTAGTAAGTACAATATCTAATTGACAGGTTTTTTTGCTGAAAAAATGGGAGTAGCTGATGCAAATCATGTTTTTTCAGCAAAAATATTAGCGTATATGCCATATTTAATGATCAAAGATTTAACGATATGTTAACTAACGACATCATTAGTTTTGAACAACTGGGCCCAGAGCTTAACACATTGATTGTGTTGGGGTTTAACGACACGTCAACCCTTGAGGGTCATTTTGTGTCGTCTCCCAGAGAAAGGGAGAAAAGAGATAGAAGAGAGAGTAGAGGAGATGAAAGAGAGGGACAGGGAAGAAAGAGGAACAGGAATGAAAGTGAAGAAACAGAAGAAATAAAAACATTCCCCCTCTACCCTTACCCACTACAAGGATAGCAGGCCTTGCCCAACTGTAAGCCAATATCAGTTGGACGCCCCAGTGATGTAAGATACACAGCACCTTCGCACCACCCGACCACCCCCAGAGCTTAACACAAAGACTTAATATTGTTGACACCAACAATGATGAGACAACACGAACACTGCCATCGGAAAGTGATACCTGTCGCTCCTGCTTGCTAAAGCGGTAAAGGCAACAAAATAGCTTTTTAGCATTTGCAAACAGCAAAGGCTCAGATCAGTCTGCACAGGCTGGTGAGGGCATTTACACAGGTTCTAAAGGGGAATGGATATTTTCAGGGGAGGTAACTGTCAAAATTTGCCTCCCTTCTGACAGGGAAGGATATTGGTGTTCAGGACCACAGAAGTTGTCTTTCTTGTAAAAAAAAAACAAAAAAAAAAAAACAAGTTTATCCAGTCTTCTTTAAAAAAAAAATTCCAGAATATAAGATAAATTAAAATGCAAAATGAGTGGTGATATTTAAATTCAGCAGGTTAAAGGTTTAAAAAATCTGCTAAATATCATTTTCAACAAGTTAAAGGTTAATTTTTCAACCAGCCATTACACTGTCATCTTAACACTTTGCATGCTGGGTAAAAATTTCAGCAGATGACATTTTGAAATATTTTCTTATTTTTCCCAGAAAATAGGATTTGACACTTCATGCAAATTGTCTCCTAAGGAGACAATTTACATGAAGTGTCAGATCCCATATTTTTGAAAAAGTAAGAAAAATATCATTAGTTTGTCGTCAGCTAAATTTGCCCCTAGCATGGTAAGTTTTCCTGACCACATAAAATCATAGCTCCAGATAGGAGATTTGTTTGTTTGTGTTGAGGTTTTATGGCCCAGGCAAACCAATGGGGTCATGTCGAGCATGGTCAGTTTACCTAACCACACGTTTACTGGGCAGGCTTAGTCCTCTAAGCGGTTAACCAGTATTGTGCACATTCTTTCGCCAGAAACTGACAACTGCCCTTCTTGAATCAGCGGAAGGGAGAGAATGACAGTAGAAAATATTTCATGATCAATCTCCACAAAAGAATGTTGCCGACCTCGGCGTGGGGTTGAACCTGCGACCTCCTGGTCTCCAGTCGGACGGCACATCCAACTGAGCCACCGAGGCCGGCCCCAGATAGGAGATACAGTTCGGCGCTTGTAATGAGTACCACAACATGTTTTCATGGAGAAAAATATCAATACTTTTCAGATGAAAAAGAACACCTTATCTGGGGCTATGGAAGTTATTGTGGAGCATCAGTCTCCTTTACATCTTTTTTCGTGGCTGCGGTGGGACTAAATTAGGTTCTGGTGGGTGGAGCATAGCTGGTTCCTCGGGAACATTTATGTTCTCAACTTGTATGTTCTCTGGTTGAACTATAACATCATTTTGCTTCTCATAAATCAATAGTGCCAAATGATGCTGACTTGCCAGACCTTCCGTGTTCCGAGTTAAACATTCTTGGTACGCTGTACTTGTCATTGTTGGCAAACATGTTATTTTCATCCAGCGAAGTTTGAGATTCGGTTCCACAGCTCTGAAGATGTGGAAGTTCTGGTATGCTATAAACATGCTGAAAATAGTTCCAGTTCTCACCTGCTCTGGCGTAAGAATCTTTCTGGCTGTTCTATAATCTGATGTATAAAAACTACAATGTTCAAAAGAATTAGTACTGAAGATACCGAGTCGCTGACCTAATTCCACGGAGGAAGGATACGGTTTCTTATTGTAAATCAAGTTTGGCTTGTACTGCCAAAATCCCATAGGAAAGAAGACCTGTTTACCTTTAAGTGTATTCATACGCACCCGATTCAGATAATGAACAGTTAAATCATTAGCAAACTCCATATTGACAGTGTTCATGAGAACAAGTGCATCTGTTTGGAATTCTGCCAACATGAGATCCATTACTGTTATATCGGAATTATAGTTTTGAATGACCTTCCATGTCAATTTTCCTTTTGTTGTGTACTTTTTAATATACTCATTAATCAAGTTCTTGGGCTTACCAAACGGGTCCCTGACCCTCAATTCAACATCACCCGCTGGATATAGCAGTGCTACAATTAATCTCACATCCTCCCGACCTTCTAAACAGACACGTGCATAAGATGCCAGATACTGGTCAAATAGTTCAACGTTTTCTGGATGTAGAGGCAAAATAATATTTACCATCATATTTTCTGTAACATAAGGCATGGGTACAATTTCAACTTTACCCAAAGGACGTATCAAATGAACACGTTTGAATAATTCTTTTTTGTCACTGTTTTCAACCAACAGCAAATCAAGTATGTACTCCATACCCCGAACAGGATCAAATCTCCGATAACCATTTATTAATCTACGCAGGCTGTATTTTCCTGGATACTTCTGTTGAAGATTCTCCATGGCCATCTGCTTGATGTCATCAATATCATGCCTGTCTGCTCCTACAATGGAATCAAAGCACTGCATTCATATTACAGTAAATGTCCTAACATACTTAGTAGAATGGCAAACTGTGCGGACCAAGATCAGACTGCTCCTTCAGGAGCAGTCTGATCTGGGTCTACACTGTTTGCATATGCCATTTTGTCAGACACTTTGGTGTACAAGATTTAATGACATTACCGTTCAGAATTAGTGAATTAATGTTACAGGGTCATCAAATATTACAGGCATAACTCCAGATAAGAGTGGGTATCCATATACATGTAATATTTGGGCTGTGTCAAGCAAAAAGGTGCCTTTGAGCATGAACAAGATGTACGGTTCAAATCATCCTGTGCATATGCAAAGTACCGTCCAGGGCCCGGTTGTTCAAAGTGTCGTTAGCTTAACGAGCTCGTTAAGGGTCATTTCGTTAACTGTTCTAGCGGATTCAATACACAATATTCTGATATTTTTTGCTGAAAAAATGTGAGTAGCTTTTGCAATGCAAAAGCTACTCACATTTTTTCAGCAAAAAATTTCAGCATATTTATGTATCACTCGATTAAAATTTTAACAAATCATTAACTAACGACATCATTAGTTTTGAACAACTGGGCCCAGGCCTTTGCTCTCTTCATACATTCTTTAGTATCCAATGAGTCTGTTAAAGGAGAGTGAAAGCCCTGATCAGACCCTGGGGATGCACAGGCCCCTCTGGGCCTTCCCTGTCTGCATATGCCCGAAAACATGTTTTCGCATGGCAGGGCCCATTTTTTCTTTTTTCTCCAAGAAAACATATATTGTGGGTACTCACTAAGGCACTTCTAAAGACGTCACTGAGGCTTTTCTAATGAGTAACGATTATAATGAAAGGCTCTGTGCAATAAAGCGCCTTACAGTCTTGAGCTCCAGAAGGATTTGAACCCGGCACCTCGTGATCTGAAGTCAGAGGAGCCACTCTGCCACCAGAACACTGTAGAGTTTCAACTATGACAGGCTGTATATTGGTAAGTTCTATTGTTTAGATATAAGGTGGGTGTAAGTAAAAGTTCACTATAACAGGCTGTATACTGGTAAATACTTCATTATCTAGATATAGGTAGGTATCAGTAAAAGTTTACCTATGACAGGCTCTATATTAACCCATTGTATACAGAAGAGACTCTCCCACACTATATACTGGAAGAGTCCAATTTCAATTTTAGGTACACCCAGCTATGAGATTTACATATTCTTAGATAAAAATGGCTAAACTATTTGCAAACAGTAGAGACCCTGATCAGACGTCTGATCTAGGTCTGCACTGTTTGCCAAGTACCCTTTTACGGATCTCCCGACTACAATGGTTAATGAATTCATTATCTAGATATAGGCTGGTTGGGCTGGCATTTAACGGCCCAGTCATTACTATTAAGGTCATGTCGAGCTGTTCAGTTTAACTAACCACACTTTTTCTGGGCATGCTTAGTCCTCTAAGTGGTTAACCAATACATGTACTTGAGCACATTCTTTCACCATAAACTGACAACCGCCCTTCAGACAAAAGACAGCAGAAAATATTCCATGATCAATCTCCACGAAAGGATGTTGCCATATCTGGTGGGGATCGAACCTACAACCTCCTGATCACCAGTCATATGTACATCCAATTGAGCCACCGATGCTGGCATCTAGATATACAGTCGACTCTCGTTATCTCGAATTCCAAGGGACTCACTGAAACACTTCGAGATATCTGTACCTCGACATATCAGAGTTGAGAGAGTGAGGAAAACAATAAATCGAACAACCACACTGAACAAATGAATATGTAATTTGACTCCTGAAGCTAGAAATATATTTATAAAATAATGTGGAAAAGAGGAGAAATTGCTCCTTAGGAGCAATTTCTCCTCTTTCCCACATTATTTTGTTACCTGCTGTCATAGTTTCATGTTCAAACAGGGACCAGATTTTCACTTCGAGATAAGCGGTAATTCGAAATAAGCGAGTTCGAGATAACGAGGTTCGACTGTAGGTGGATGCCAGTAAAGTTTTACCCATGACAGGCTGTATCCTGGTCAGTTCATTATCTAGATATAGGTGGGTGAAATAAATGTTTACCTATGACAGGCTCTATATTGGTCAGTTCATTATCTAGATAAAGATGGGTGTCAGTAAAATATGTCCACTGTATCACACTGTATCTGTTGAGAGGCTTGTAAGGCTCTGGTACACCTGTAAATAGACAAGTTTTGAGCAATTTCTAATACAAGAATGAAATATTCAGTTTAAGTTAAAGTTACAACTGAGGTGACAATTTAGGAAAGATTTTGATAAGTTTGCATTAAAACATATCATGTGGGCACCCATTTGGAGTTGTCTTGCCGAGTACCTATAAAACAGCTTTGGTGCAAAAAGACAATTCCAACACATACATAGCTCCAGATAAGGCCCTTTTTTAAACCAAAAATTTTGATATTTTTGAAAAGAAATAAGAAAAAAAAAATTCTCAATACCCGCTCTTATCTGGAGCAGGGCTCTAGAAAACTGGAAAATAGCCGGTCTGGACCGAAATTAAGAATTTCAGACTGGTTTCAAACACCCGAGAATGCTAATAATTCGGTCCAACAGGTTTGTGCCTTGAACCCCATTTTTCCCTAACAAACCAATTTTCACGAATCAATGATGTCTAAAAAATCACAAATGGTCAAGTCTTCCTAAACTGATAATGTCCCCGCACCCTTTAAATGCAATATTATGATAGTTAAATGGCTCCAAATGGTCATTTGACATGTATATTGGAGAGACAGATGAATAACGGCAACCTACCGCAACACAAATTAATTACTCATTATCCAAACATTCATCACTTCACTGTCATTTGCTCGGTAAACTAGCAATTTACAGGAATCATCAGTAATGATAGTCTGATAATTAATCCGTTTGTGTGACACGTGTGAATACACTAAGACTGCAAAACATCAGGTGCAGTCGGCTTGTCCACAAGATCAAAGGTCGCTTTAATCCCAACTGAGAATGATAAAAGAATGCACTGCTTGAACACACCTGTTTTCTTCCTCTTTTTTTTTTTTTTCAACACAGTTTGCCGTTTGTCGGTCCAGACTTGGTAAATTAATTCCTAAACCGTGTAGGTCCTAATAGGACGTCGCATACAACGGTGTCTGATCTGTGTCTTATTGTTTGCTTCCTTTTTTTTTTCGATGGCCATAACATGCGGGTATAATTCAAAGTAGATTTCACGGTAAAAATAAGTAATGCACCACTTGCACTAGACAAAGATTGGTCAGTGCTTAAAATTTAAGCAGTCTGGTCAGATTAGAAACATCGAAAAATGTAAAACCACCCGTGGCGCAGGCCTTTTTTTTATTAGACCTGATTAGGTCCATACAAGTCATTTCATTCCGTCTCTACTGTTTCCCGTCATCTTCGCGCTTACCCAAGACGGGAATCAGTTGTTTATAAATAGTTATCTAGGAAAACCCTGCAGAGCTGGAAATACCATCAAAATTGTCTGTTTTTTTGTTGTTGTTTTTTTTCTTTCTTTTTGCATACCTGACTGTATTTATTGATTACACCAGCTTTTTGATCATCCTCGTTATCTCAACTTCCGTGATATAACTGAGTTGAGGTGTATTATTTAAAAGGATTCATAGGACTGCCAATTGTCATTAGTTTTCGTGACAGGTGATATTACATGTATATTTTCACTTTCACTCATCAGCTGGACCAATTCAGATTTCAGAATTTCTAGAGCCCTGATCTGGAGCTATGACATACTGACCTGAGAAAACAGTCCTATATGAACCTAGAGAAAACACAAATGAAGTTACCAGGAAAGTAGCCAATCATGGTATACAGCCCTCCTTAGGTGCCAAAAGACAAGAAGAAATGTAAGGTGAACACTAATCTGTGAGCAGTAATCTGTGACTCTTACAAGTGATGCCTTAAAGAACTGCATTCTAGTCGCAATCGCGTATGAAAAATTTGAGCTTTCCTACTTCCAAAGTGGAACCAAATAGGTGGTTTGTTGATGTGCTCGGCTAGTTTACATTTAAACTGTGTGACTGAAGTACTGTTCCTTATTTCAATGGGAAGATTATTCCAAGCCCTTATTACCGATGGAAGAAAAGAGTTAAAATATAATGTCGAGTTAGCATGAACAGACAGTAAATTATTTGAATTCCTGAGTGAATATTGCGATTGATTTTGGACTAGGTTCGGTACAAGTTGATTTAGGTATGTTGGCGCAAGGCCATTAATCATTTTGTAAAATATAATAAGCTTTTGTTTCTCACGTCGTGATTCCAGAGTGTCCCAGCCCGTATCATCATAAAGTTTTGCAATGCTACATAACTTTGTTGCTCCTGTAACTACGCGCATAGCTTCAATTTGAATATCTTCTAATAGTTTTTTATCTTGATTTGTGCAATTACTCCAAACTACTCCGCTATATTCTAGAACAGGTCTAATAAATGATATGTACAAGCGTTCCAAAGACTTTCTATCAAATCTAAATTTAAATGCTCTTAATAGATTAACACGCTGCCATCCTTTAGTTGTTATCTCAACGATATGATTATGCCAAGTCAGATCTGAAGAAAAGGTAATACCCAAGTGTTTATGGTGCTCGACTTCCTGTAATATATTATTGTCCATTATAAGGTCGCGGTGGTTTAGCTTTATTCGCTTTCTTGAAACAACCATCGTTTCAGTTTTTACTGGGTTGAAATCAACAAGCCACTGGTTAGACCATGCATGAACAGTCGAGAGGCTTGAGTTCATTATGTCAGCAGCTGCTAGTGGATTCTCTACTATAATGTATAAGCTGGTGTCGTCTGCAAATAATCTAATGCTACAGTTCAATTCCCAAACAATATCATTAATGTAAATAAGAAAAAGTAAAGGGCCTAAAATTGAGCCTTGTGGAACGCCAGCTGTTACATTAAGGTAAGAGGACATTTTTCCGTTTATTACTACTCTTTGCTTTCTGTTAGATAGATAATTAGCAAACCAATTTAACAAATTACCTGAAATACCTATGGTTTTAAGTTTATGCAGTAACCCCTTATGCCAGACCCTGTCGAACGCTTTAGTAATATCCAAAAAAACCACTCTAACTTCTTTGCCATTATCCACAGCTTCGCAAAATGTATCATATAAATGTAGCAGTTGATACGTTGTCGAATCACCTTGAATAAAGCCTGATTGGGAAGCCGTGAAAATATGATGCTGTATACAATAGTTATAAACATGTTTATGTACAGCTCTTTCCATAGTTTTACCTACTCCACTCAGCAATGATATAGGCCAATAACTGTTAAGTAATTGTTTGTCACCTTTCTTAAAAACTGGCGTAACGTTTGCAAATTTCCATGCCTGTGGAAAACGTCCAAAGAGAATGAGTTTATTAAAAAAGATACTTAAGGGTAAGCACAACTGGTCTGCTCCTTCCTTAAGTAAGCGTGGGCTAATGAGGTCCGGTCCCGATGCTTTAGAAACATTAAGTGAACATAATGTATCTCGGACATCAGAAGAAGTTATATCTATTGTATGTAATTGTTCATAGGGTGGTTCTATAAGGTCAGGAAGGACTGTATTAACATCTTTAGGTCGCGATTGGGCTACAAAATAAGTGTTAAGAATATCTGCCTTATCTTGGTCATTTTCGATTGTTTTGTTGTTGTGGACTAACTGTGGTATGGATTCAGTGGTTCGATCGATATTAAGCGAATTTGCTAAATTCAACGATAGTAGCCTTTATGTTCTACACTCGTTTGTTCTGTATAATATTTGTGTTCGGAGAAGATTACACATAAGCTTTAATTAGCTTGTTATCTGATCCTCTATGTCATTTTTGTATGTTTGTGTTGTACTCATTATATTTAATAAACTATTGTTTAAACCAATCTGTGACTCTTAACCCTTGCCATGCTGAATAACTTAAGATGCCACACCCACTTCTAACTGTCAGCCAATCAGATTACTTGATCCAGGTTGTTGATATAAAGTTACATACTTATTGACAAACAATGCAGATCCAGATCAGTTGATCTGGATCTACACTGTTTGCAAATGCAAGGCATATTGGGCTCAGCAGGACCAGGGTTCATGTAAGCCAGTCTATGCATGATTACAACAGAACAGTCTGGTGTACTGATAAAAGCTTCAATATACCAATTCTAAGGCTATTACTGAATGGAACAAATTCTTGGGTTGTTGTAGATATTTTCACTGAATTTTATCCTACATAACTGCAGGATTTTCCCTCAGGGTTTTAAAACAAGGGTCCCAACGACTCTCTTATGTGGAGTTATGTGATTCTTAAATAAGATTTAGGGGTTTGTTTTTTTAAACAAGGTTTCTCCACTCCCTTAATTCTTTCACTGCCAAAGACAATAATAATAGGCTTTTGCAAACAGCATAGATCCAGATGAGATGGCTCAATGAGCTCTATCTGTCTATAGCTCAATGCATCTATGCTGTTTGACAATTTTAAATACAAGTGTGTTTCCAAACTATAGTTTGTTAAAATAGAAAAGCAGACGACAAATGTCGTCTGAAATTTGGTACTGAAAAATTTCAACCGATATTCATAACTACAGTAGATGGCACTTTGAATTTTATTATATACAAAGTAATGAAACATAAAGAATTATTAATGAAATAAAATGCATATTTTCACTAGTGAAATATAAGTTTTATATTTTCACTAGTGAAAATATAAAACTTATATTTTCACTCCTCTGAGCAGTGAAAAATATAAGATCTGGATCTACTTTTTTTTTTATTTACATTAATGTTTTCATTACACGAGATGAAAATTTTTTATGGTATTCACTGAAAAAGAGTAAATTTTCTTTTTATTTTATTTTTACACGCCAATGCGCGTTTCTGACGTCATATCTAACGTCACCAAACAAAACAAAACATGAACGTCATGGTGCCAAGGGACAAAACTGCGTGTCAGACTTTCCCTTGCAAATGCAAGATTTGCATCTCTTCTATCGAAAGTGATGTATATAATAAAAAGAAAATTCAAATGTTTGTCGTGAATATGACTTTTATTTCATATTGTGAAGTGAAAAAATGTATATTTCATTCGTGCCTTCGGCACTCATGAAATATACATTTTTTCACTTCACTCGATGAAATAAAAGTCATATTCACTCCAAACATTTGAATATCCTCTATATATATAGAAAATTTCGCCTCCAAAAACTGAAAAAAAAAAAATCAGATAAAAACTCTGATATTTTTCGTATTTCTGCTCAAAACATAGATTGTGGGTACTCGTTAGAACCGCCTTGCTGAGGCGGTTCTAACAAGTACCACAATCAATGCTTTTGAGCAGAAAAAAAAAAAAAACACTGTATACCCTTGTAAACCCCAACTGTACTATATAAGTGGGGTTTATGGGGGTCAAAATTATATAGGCATGCTTTCGTGATGCTGTCGTAGTTGTGCCGGGGTATTGATTTCCCGACAAACTACTTTGCATACATAAACTCTGAGAAAATAAGGCTTGATATTTCATTGTCTTACCAGTATTTTTTCTGAAAAATAAAGTCAGTTTTAAAATGTCATCTGTTACGAATTTGCTTAGTTTTTTTAGGATTAACTGTTACACAGATGATGAATATTGCCCTTTAGATCACAAATAGATTAAAATACAAAGCCATATATAATTAATAAAATTAGTTTTGGATTGGTCATTATATGCATCACTTGGGACCCTTGCCACTACCGCTTGTGGGTCCAGAACAAGGTTGTGGGGTAAAAACTGCCAAACTGCTCCTCAGGGAAAACCCTGCTACATTCACTCATGCCAACAATTTGTGAATTTACATCTTTTAAATATTAATGCATAGGGTGTAGGCTTTTGCAGAGAGGTTACAATAAAAGTAAAACAGCATTCCGGGGAATAAAATAGCTGTTACAAGAAGGTGGCTATTGCTGAGCTCAATGCTTGTGGAAATCTGTAGTTATCTATCTCAACATATCTCTTCATATCTGGACCACAAAGTTATTACCTAATGGCCAAACAAGACTGTCCCTGCCTCCGAGAGCAAACTGACTGGTGTGTAGTATATCCTTCTTGGCTGCTTCTATACCCTGCTGTGTCTCATTCAAATCAACGTAACAGAAATATCTGAAAATAAATACAAGCACCAAGGTAAAAAAAAAAATGTACCATAATAACTCTAAGCATTTGGACAGACAGACCTTTGCAAACAGTGTGGACCTAGATCAGATGCTGCAGAATGAGGCATCTGATCAGGGTCTGCACTGTTTGACATACATACAGCAATATTTTAGACACATTAAGAGGTAGTAGAATGGACTATTTCTATTTTTAGGACTAGTACGGTAAATAGATAAGGTGTCTCAATACTACAATTTACCTAAACACACGTTTACTGGGCAGGCTTAGTCCTCTAAGCTGTTTACCAGTATTGTGCACATTCTTTTGCCAGAAACAGACAACTGCCCTTCTTGAATCAGCAGAAGGGAGAGAATGACCGTAGAAATTATTTCATGATCAATCTCCACGAAAGAATGTTGCCGGCCTTGGCGGGGGTTGAACCCACGACCTCCTGGTCTCCAGTCAGATGGCGCATCCAACTGAGCTACCGAGGCCAGCGGGTAGTAATTAGGTGTACCTCAGTTAGGCATTTTTTGATAAATACAACATATGCTTTCATGGAAAATTAAGAAGAATATCAGTATGTTCTGGTTGGTTGAATAAATCAAAGCACTGACAGCACTGATGGGTCAACTGTCTCTTAGGTTGGGAAAATGGTCCTGAACAGGGACTTGAGACTATTTACGACAACAGTGCAGACCCTGATCAGATGCTGTGGTTCTGCAGCATCTGATCTGGTCTGCCCTGTTTGGGTTCTGCAGCATCTGATCTGGTCTGCCCTGTTTGCCAATGTCACAAATATCATCTGAAGTGTGGTTTGATTATATTGGTCAATGACAATCACGTGGACAACAACATGTACCTTAAATTTTGGCATTTGTATACATGTACTATGGCTTGATTGTAAACAAATCAATCCAAAAAGGCCAGCTCTGGAGCTGTGTTCATTTACAATAGTTGGATATTACACAACATATCAATACAGCATAACTCCAGATAAGGTGTTTTTTTTTTGTTTTTTTTTTTTGTTTTTTTTCAATCGAAAAGTATTGGTATTTTTCTTATTTCTCCACAAAAAAACATATGTTGTGGAACTCATTAGAACTGAGGCACTTCTAATGAGTATCCACAACATATGTTTTAACGGAGAAATAAGAAAAAAATATGTGGATACCCCTCTTATCTGGAGCTATGAGACAGCAAAAGATGTGCACCTTTTCACTTGAAGTGGCTCATTTCTTGTAAATTGTCTAATGATGCACATGAAATGTCGTTTTAGTTTCCCTGAATTTGTTTTAGAAAGTTCTCAGCTGTCATATACAGCAGCAGTCTTTGTAGAACTCTAGTCTGACTTACTTGCAAGTAATATCTTTATAAAATATGAGAGAGAGAGAGCGAGCGAGAGCGAGAGAGTGTGCATTTCACAATAGTCATGAATCTGAGAGAGAGAGAAAGAGAGAGAGAGCAGGGGTCATCCTAGAGCATTCAGAGAGGGAGAAGTTTTGCGACAATTTCATGATTTCAGGGAGAAGTTTTGGTCTAAATTTTCGATTTCCCTATACATTCTATACATTTTCACTTCTCCCCCAGCTCAAGACAGGGAGAAGTCAACCAACTTAGGGAGACTTTTTCTCTCAAATCGCCCCCTAGGATGACCCCTGGAGAGAGAGAGAGAGTGTGTGCATTTCACAATAACGATGAAACTGAGATCATTCTGATGAGATGTCACATTATATGTTTAATTACTTGTTTGAGTTTGTTTGAGTTGGAAGTTTCATAGCCCAGTCAACACTGTTAAGGCTGACCCGGTCAGTTAACCTATACACACTTTTCCTGGACTGGCATAGTCCTCTAAGAGGTAAAAACCAGTACTTGTGCATCTGTTCTTTTGCCAGAGACTGACAACTGCCCTTCTTGAGTCAGCAGAAGAGACAGAATGACCAATAGAAATGATTTCATGATCAATCTTCATGAAAGTTACGTGACAGAGCAAGGACTGAACTTGGACCTGCAGTCAGACACACTACCACATGAGCTATGGAGCCCAGCATAGTCTTTTACATGTACTTCCACAAATACACATCTTATGGGAACTCATCAGAAATGCCAGTAATGAGAACCCACAATATTAACCCTATTTCCCGGCATCAAGAAAAACAAATCAAAATTTCATTTGCTGAAGTTTTTACTCATCATGCAAATGGTTACGAAGGGACTTTATTGATGTGGCAGGTGCAGTCTAGATAATGTTTTGCTTTTTTTAAAATAAATAATAATAACATTAATTTAATACTTACCATGCTATGGGCAGATTCAGCAGACGACAAATTGATGACACTTTCTTATTTTTCCCAGAAAATGAGATTTGATATTTCATAAGGAGACAATTTGCAGGTAATGACAAATTCTTTTTTCCAGGAAAAATAAGAAAAATATTTCAAAATGTTGTCTGCTGCTATTTCTACCCAGCATGCTAAGCACTAGGAACCTGCTTACCTGAATGCTACCTGGCTGTAGATGAGTAGACATATAAAATATCAATATACATGTATCATCATTTCTCCACAAAAACATGCTGCAGGTACTCACTGGAACAGCCTTTATAGTGAGGCAATTCTAATAACTGTTAACAACGTATGTTTCATTGGAGAATAAAAAAAAAACCGTCAATTTTTTTTCGGTTGAAAAAACATCTTACCTAGAGCTTTAACCCTTAAACTGCCAATCACAACAATTGTCGTCTGCTTTGTCATCTGCTTGTGATTATAAGTCTGATCTAGGAGCAGTCTGATCAGGGTCCACACTGTTTGCCTTTATGCAAAAATAGGTTTGAAAAGTTTGCAAGAATATTCAGCAGACGACATAAACAGACAACATTTTCAGATACAGGTTTTCTTGGCATTTTAAGGGTTAAGAATCGACTTTATTGATGCAGCAGGTGCAGTTAGATAATGTTTGCTTTTTTTAAAAAAATAAATAATAATTATATCAATAATTAATAATAACAATCTAACACTTATCATGCTATGGACAGATCAAGCAGGCGACAAATTGACGTCATTTTCTTATTTTTTCCCAGAAAATAAAATTTGACATTTCATGCAAATTGTCTCCTTAGGAGACAATTTGCAGGAAATGACAAATTCTTTTTTTCAGGAAATATAAGAAAAATATTTCAAAATGTTGTCTGCTGCTATTTTTACCCAGCATGCTAAGCACTAGGAACCTGCTTACCTGAATACTACCTGGTTGTAGATGATTAGACATATAAAATATCAATGTTATTATTTCTCCAAAAAGATGCTGCATGTACTCATGGCAACAGCCTTTATAGTGAGGCAATTCCAATGCTAACAACTTATGTTTCGTTGGAGAAAAAAACAACAAAACAACTATCAATCTTTTTGGGTTGAAAAAAGCACCTTACCTAGAGCTTTAACCCTTAAACTGCCAATCACAACAATTGTCGTCTGCTTTGTCATCTGCTTGTGATTATAAGTCTGATCTAGGAGCAGTCTGATCAGGGTCCACACTGTTTGCCTTTATGCAAAAATAGGTTTGAAAAGTTTGCAAGAATATTCAGCAGATGACATAAACAGACAACATTTTCAGATACAGGTTTTCTTGGCATTTTAAGGGTTAAGAATCGACTTTATTGATGCAGCAGGTGCAGTTAGATAATGTTTGCTTTTTTAAAAAAAATAAATAATAATTATAATAATAATAATAATAACATTAATCTAACACTTATCATGCTATGGACAGATCAAGCAGGCGACAAATTGACGTCATTTTCTTATTTTTTCCCAGAAAATAAAATTTGACATTTCATGCAAATTGTCTCCTTAGGAGACAATTTGCAGGAAATGACAAATTCTTTTTTTCAGGAAATATAAGAAAAATATTTCAAAATGTTGTCTGCTGCTATTTTTACCCAGAATGCTAAGCACTAGGAACCTGCTTACCTGAATACTACCTGGTTGTAGATGATTAGACATATAAAATATCAATGTTATTATTTCTCCAACAAGATGCTGCATGTACTCATGGCAACAGCCTTTATGGTGAGGCAATTCCAATGCTAACAACTTATGTTTCGTTGGAGAGAAAAAAACAAAAAAACAACTATCAATCTTGTATGGGGTTGAAAAAAGCACCTTACCTAGAGCTTTAACCCTTAAACTGCCAATCACAACAATTTTTGTCTGCTTTGTCATCTGCTTGTGAGTTTAAAAGTCATTTTTGTAAACAGTGTGGACCCAGATCAGACTGTTCCTCTAGGAGCAATCTGATCTAGGTCCACACTGTTTGCCTGTATGCAAAAAATAGGTTTGAAAAGTTTGCAAGAATATTCAGTAGACGACATAAACAGACAACATTTTCAGATGCAGGTTTTCTTGGCATTTTAAGGATTAAGGTGCTATTTCTAATTACTTCTGAATAAACACTTTACCTATGAAATATGCAAGAAAAAAAATTGCTTAACCTTTAGTACATTCTAGGCTTATTCAGCAGACAACAAATTGATATTTTTTCTTATTTTTTTCAGAAAACAGATTTTGACATTTCATGCAAATTGTCTTCATTAGAGACAATTTACATGAAATGTCAAAAACCTTTTTTCTGGGAAATATACATGTAAGCAAAATACTTCAATAAGCCATATGCTGAGAATTTTATCCAGAGTGCTCAGTGTAAATTTATTTCTTGCATAATTTTTGCTGCATCAGACTATTACTTTTCCATGATACACTAATGAAGTCTGTCTGAATTCACTGTGCTATTCAGAATATGCTCCAAAAATGAATTCTTAGTTCTCTTCTTTTTACCCTCTTAAGCGAAGAAAAGTTCTAGCAGACGACTTTCTAAATTTATTTTTTTTATGTTTTCAAACAAAATAATGCTTGAATTTCATGTGAATCATCTGCTAGGCAGATGATTCACATGAAATGTCAAGCCATATTTTTTTAAGAATTTTTCTAAAAATAAATATATCAAAATGTCATCTGTTGCAGTTCAAATAAGCAGTTTAAGGATTAATCTCCACAGGAGATACAATGTTGTCTTTAGTTTGTAATAGCTGAAGCTGCCTCTCAGCTTGCCCCCATGGGGGTGAAGATACCCCAGGTTATTTGTACCCCACCTGCGGCAGCTTGTCTCTAAGGCAGCTTGGCCTGCAGGGGTGAAGATACATGTACCCTGGCCCCGCCCCCAGAAAACCTGACCGAAACCAGGAAACACCATAATATTTTTCATACCTATGAAGTTTATAATGAGAGATGTCATCTGGCATCGGGTAGAAAATAAGAGATTCATTAAAGGTGGAATCCATCCTCAGCGTGCTTATATCATCATCAAAATCAAAATCCTCCAGACCATAGGACATCAGAATCTTATCCTGAAAAAAAAAAAACAAAAAACAAAAAAAAAAACATCACCCTTATCCTGCTATGAAAGTTTCTGATCTGGGTCTTTGGAAAGGTTACCCTTACCTGGCCAGTGAGCATACATAATTTCCCTTGTTTTCCACTGATGGCTTACTATTACTGTAATAATCATGATCACACGACTATCTCATGATAGCATTTCATGTTACAAATTAGAGACTAAAAAAATTTGATGATACATCTACCATTTCTTAAAGCGCCAAGCAAAATTTGTAGCAGACGACATTTATTCTTATTTGTTTTTAATTTTTCATCGAAAACAAGTTTTGATATTTCATGTGAATCGTCTGCAAAGCAGACGATTCACATGAAATATCAAGACTTGTTTTCTTTGAAAAATTAAAAACAAATAAGAATAAATGTCGTCTGCTGGAGTTGTGATTGGCGCTCTAAGGGTTAATCCCTAGAAGTCATTTAAGTACAGTTGGCATGATTAGAACAGGAGCCTTTTTGATCAGATAGGGGTGAGAATAAAAAAAAACAAAAACAGAAAAAAGAAAATGACAAAAATCTGACTGTGAGTTTGGTGCATTCAGAATAAATGAAGCATTCCTCTGTATGGCTGTGTTTAAAACCTCAGAAATAATTTATAAATCCTTTTTATTTATTCAACTGTCCACTGAAAAGGGGTGGAGCCTAACTTTGCGCAAGCATATTAGAGGGTTTTGAAGCGGAACGCCTAAACTTTAACCTGCCAATTATTAACAAAAGCTGACAGTCTGTAACAAGAAGATCATTCAGTCAATAAAGTATTTTTTTTTTTCTTTCATGGAGGAAAACAATTTTTATTCATAAGAATTGTAGTTTTCATAATCCTCTGAGTAATTTAAAGTGTTTTAACCCCGGTCCTTCAGATCCAGGATATGTTAGTTTGTGTTGAGGTTTTATGGCCCAGTCAACCCCCGTTGAGGTCCAGGATATGCCCTGCCTTTGAAAACATTCAGTAGATCCAGATGAGTTGGCTTCAGAAGAAGCCAACTGATCTGGATCTGCACTGTTTGTCATTAAGTATGTGAATTTGTATCAACAACCTGGATGAAGTAATCTGACTGGCTGACAATTAGAAGTGGGTGTGGTATCTTAATTGATTCAGCATGAAAAGGGTTAAAAAAGGTTTTCAATACTAAAGCTTGCTATCAAACAATATGTAAAAAGAAAACATATGTGACCATTTTGGCACTGCTAATGATGGACATTATATATGTTTGAGAAGAAATAAGGAAAATATTTATCCAATTATCTGGCGCTATGATCAGAAAACAACAACAAAACAATGTATTTTAATCTATATGCTGGTATTTAAATTCAGCTGGTTAAAGACCCAGCATAGGAAGTGTTAAAAGAAAATCATTTACAGCTCTCACCAGGGTGTATTTACATTTTATATACATATACATGTAGATGTGACTAGGCGTTACCGTGATTAAATCTCACACAGCTGCAGGTGAAAGTTAGCTACACATGTATAACTCTCCAGACAAATATTTTTTTCTTATTAAATGTACTCCACAAAGACTTACTCTAAGGGCTGTCAGCAGTCACTAGAAATGCCTGAGAAAGGGGCTTCTACTGAGCACCTATATCATGTGTTTTCTCTAAAAATATAACAAAATTCATGTACCAATACTTTTTTATTGGAAAAATTGTACCTTATCTGGCATTATGAAACTTAAAAAACTTTTCTTGTCATTTTTTCCAAAAAAAAAAGATTTGTTTGTGTTGAGGTTTTACGGCCCAGTCAACCCAATGGGGTCATGTCGAGCGTGGTCAGTTTACCTAACCACACGTTTACTGGGCAGGTTTAGTCCTCTAAGCGGTTAACCAGTATTGTGCACATTCTTTTGCCAGAAACTGACAACTGCCCTTCTTGAATCAGCGGAAGGGAGGGAAATTAATCTGAATGAAAAGTAAAGCTTATCTTCAGCAAAATGAAAAAAATTGAAAAAGAAGATATTTTAAAACATTATCATTCTGCATAATCAAAAAAGTCATCTAATAAACAATTTATAAAATAACGTTACCCTTAAAGCGCCAAACACAACTGCAGCAGACGACATATTGATTTTTTTTTTTTTATTTTTCAAAGAAATTAATTCTTAACATTTCATGTGAATGGTCTGTTTGGTAGATGATACACATGAAATGTCAGGACTTATTTTCTCTGAAAAATAAAAAGGAAACAGAATGTCGTCTGTTACAAATTTTGCTCAGCGCTTTAAGGGTTAATGTACTTAACAAATGCACCCAAAGTGCTTGACACCACCTTCATGCTTAGCACTCTGGGTAAAATTTTCAGCAGACGACATTTGAAATATTTTTCTTTTTTTTCCTAGAAAATAGGTTTAGACATTTCATGCAAATTGTTGGAGACAATTTGCATGAAATGTCAAATCCTGTTTTCTGGGGAAAAAAAAAGAAAAGAAAAAATATTTCAAAATGTCGCCTCCTGAAAAGTTTACCCTGTGTGCTTTGCGTTAATACATGTATATAAACCATGCTGTGAAGTTATTTATGAGTGGTACAGCCTATTATAACTTCATATTAACACTTAATATAAAGTCCATGCTGCGAAGTCATATATTTGTGGTACATCCAATAATAACATCATATTAACCCTTAAAGCGCTATGCAAAAATCGTAGCAGACAACATTCTAATTTTTTAATATGATTATTCAGAGAAAATAAGACTTGGCATTTCATGGGATTTGTCAGCTAGGCAGGCAATTTACGTGAAATGTGACTTCATATCTCCTCTTGAAAAATACAAAAAAAAAAAAAAAAAATGTTTGCTGTAGTTGTGATTAGCTCTTTAATAGTTTAATATAGTCCCAGTCAAATGAAAATAGATCTTACTGCACATGCTAAAGGACTGTTTCTTGTTGTACCTACATGTATATTCTTTTTTCCTCAGAAAAATGTGGAGAATTCCATCCAGTTTTTCAGAGGGTTTTGGTTGATTTGGAGTTTAAAGCCCAGTCAACACTACATATATTAAGGTTATGCCAAGCCGGTCAGTTTACATGTACCTAACCACACTTTTTCTCAGTAGACTTATTCCTCTAAGTGGTTAACAAGTACTTGTGCACATTTTCCCCCCAGAACTATCAACTGCCCATTCTGAATCAGCGGTAAAGAGAGAGAATGACCATAGAAAATATTTCATGATCAATCTCCACAAAAGAATGTTGCCAGACCTAGTGTTGATCGAAACCGCTACCTCCCGATCACCAGTAGGCTGTGCACTGAGGCTGTCGTAAAAGGAGGAAAATATATTTTTTGTTAGGTGATGAATATGTTTCCTTATGCACATGTGTAATGTGCGTATGTAGAGCTACAGCTACAATGTATGACAATTTGTACAAACAACCTGGTCAAGTAATCTAACTGGCTGACAATTAGAAGTGGGTGTGGCATCTTAATTTAAATTTAGCATCACAAGAGTTAGCATGAAAACTGTAAAAAAAAACTTACCCCAGATTTTGTTGAGCATTTCTTCTGTGTAGCATGTTGAACACACTTTCCTAAACTGGCCCCAGGATTGTCTACATGAGTATTTGTCATACACCAGTCGATGCTGCCAAGAACTTGAGACATCACATTCTAAAAAGGTATTACAGTAAATGACTTAAAATTTTGTATACTAAAGTTGCTGAGAAAGTGGTATATCAAAACACTGCAGACTCAGATCAGATTACCACTGAAAGTGCAGTCTGATCAGGGTTTACACTGTGCCATTCTAGTAAGTATTTTAAGAAATAACTGCACAAAACGCAAACTTTAACCCATTGCAGTCAGGAGACCCGTAAAAGAGTAATTGGCGAATAGTGCAGACCCAAATCAGATGCCACAGAACGCGGCATCTGATCAGGGTCTCCACTGTTTGCAAATAGTTCAGCCATTTTTCTGTAGGAATATATAAATTTCATAACCGGACATACCTAAAATTGAAATTGGACTCTTCTAATATACATGTAGTTTGGGAGAGTCTATACAGTCTACAACGGGTTAAGCCAAAAAGGTATGGAATAAGGTGTTTAAAATTTTAGGACATTTACCACACATACACATGCATAACTCCAGATAAGAAGAGGTATCTCCAGGGCCCAGTTGTTCAAAGCATCGTTAACTTAACAAACTCATTAGTGGTCAAAATGTTAACTGTTCTAGTACATTGTAAGTAAAATATCTACTTCACACGCATTTTTGCAAATGCAAAAGCTACTCACATTTTTTCAGCAAAAATATTAGCATATACATTTGTACATGTACAAATGTATGCCATATTTAATTATTAAAGTTTTAACGGTATGTTAACTAAGGACATCGTTAGTTTTGAACAACTGGACCCAGATATTTTTTTCTATTTCTCCATGTTGTGGGTACTCATTTAAAACACTTCAAATGAGAATCCATTACATAGATTTATGTGGCGAAATAAATCAACATGTTTTGGTCGAAAACAAAAAGCAACTTAAAAAATGGATTTCCTTGACTCGCAATGGCAGTTTTCACCCACAAAATCATGTTTTGGACCCTCAGAAGAAGGGGATAAGTGTCCTGACTGATGCATTTGTTTTCAACCTAAAACTCAGTTTTATAAATTTCTGGCTTTGAATTTTAATCTGTTTCCCACCTAAAGGACAAGAATTATCCCTGCATGCATATGGGCAATAAGTATTGATTGATTGTGTTGGGGTTTAACGACACGTCAACCCTTGTGGGTCATTTTGTGTCGTCTCCCAGAGAAAGGGAGAAAAGAGACAGAAGAGATAGTAGAAGAGATGAAAGAGAGGAACAGGGAGGAAAGAGGAACAGGAATGAAAGTGAAGAAACAGAAGAAATAAAAACATTCCCCCTCTACCCTTACCTGCTACATTGTACAAGGATAGCAGGCCCTGCCCAACTGTAAGCCAGTATCAGATGGATGTCCTGGTGATGTACAGTGTAAGATACACAACACCTTTGCACTACCCCATTGGGCAATAAGTACATGTTTGTAACCATCAACATATTCCAACAGAAATCAATCTTTAAGACACTTGTGATCAGCACAACCCTACATCCTCTTCTTGAATCACTTGGTCAAGATTTCAGGTGAGGAAAGCTACTGAGGCTAGCCTTGCAGGAAAAATGAGCAGGTCAAGAACAAAATGGTAATGGCAGGGTAATGTTGTACAACTCTTTCTAATTAGCACTCATGTTGGATGAGCGCCCTTTGAATGTCTATGCAGTATGCCCTATTATGTGTGCCATTGGGAGTAGAGCAGAAGAAATCTGGATTAAAGCACCAGATAAGGTGATAATGTATGATAATCTTTGTTTAACCCTTGTCCTGCTGAATAAATTAAGATGCCACGCCCACTTCTAATTTTCAGCCAATCAGATCACTTGATCCTGAATGTTGATATAAATTTACATACTTAATGGCAAACAGTGCAGATCCAGATCAGTTGGCTTCTGAAGAAGCCAACGGATCTGGATCTACACTGTTTGCCAAGACAGGGTATATCCGGGTTCAGCAGGACAAGGGTTAATATTTCTGCAAGGAAACACAAGATGTAATCCCTGGAAATTGCATTGTTAATGTCTTGTGCAATCTTACTGGATGGAATAGCATCAGCATACATTTGTACATTGTAGTCTAGATACACTTAAGAGTGGGTATAGGTAAACATTTTTCTTATTTCTCCAGGAAAACATAAGTTGTGGGTACTCATTAGAAGTGCCTCAGTGAGGCACTTCTAATGAGTACCCACAACATATGTTTTCCTGGAGAAATAAGAAAAATACCAATACTTTTGGATTGAAAAAAAAGCATCTTATCAAGAGCTTATGATCAGTGAAATAATTTCAAGATATGCTGTCATGGTAACATAACACTAGACAGCCACAGCCAGAAAGACATATAGTTCCAGATTACCAACTTGAACCAAAAATACTGATAATTTTCTTATTTCTTCACAAAAAAACCTAATGGTGGTGCTTCTGCTGAATACTCAAAATGTATTTTTTCGTGGAGAAATAAAAGAAAATATTTTGTGGATACCCCCTCTTATCTGCAGCTATGTCAAACCCATTTGTTGAAAAGAAAAACAAAAGAGAGAAGAAAGCCATATTAAGATCACAGATCCAGAAAAAGCATTTTCCCCCAAACAAATTGTTTTGGCATTTTTCTTACTTCTCCACGACTACATTTTATGGGGACAGCAGGGTTCTCATTTGGTCACACAACTTGCCGAAATACCGTAACACTACTGAAATACTGGGTTACCCATGGAAAATACAGGAATACCCTTGATTTCATTATTGCTAATATATTATGTTGTCAAAAATAAATATGAGGGCAAAAAGGCCCCGGCTAAAACATATTTTCTTTAAAATAACCTATGCTAAAATTACTTTGCAGGCATTTATAATGAAAAAAAGCATTCAAGTGTTCAGATTCAAGTGTATAAACATGAGCAGATGAGATGCATCCTCACAAAATTATGTGAAAAATGACGCCAAATTGTGCACCAACAAACAAATAAAAGGCAGATCTTGCTGAAATACGAACAGCAATACGTTCACAGAGGAGAACTAGAAAAGGTTTATTAGTAAAAAACAAATGTCCCCCTCCAATCCCGCCAGACAGTGCTTGCACTAACTGTCAGAATCGGGAAGTCCCAGGACTTCCTAGCTCCAATATCTGGAAGTCCTGGTGATCAAATTTTTTCACTCACTTTCAGAAATTCAACCTCAATATTCTTAAACTCTCATTTATGGAGTAAAACCACCATTCTTAAGCTACATGTAAATAACACATAAATTCATTCTAAATATTTGTTATAAATGACTGAATATCTTTCAAAGCTGGGAGTCCCAGACTTCCTGGCATTGATTTTTGGAAGTCCCAGGGCAACTTTTGGGAGTCTCTGACTCCTAGACTTCCGTTAATGCAAGCACTGCACCAGAGTTGTCATTCTTGTAGGCAACACATTGTCTTGTCATGTTCTAAATTTCTACCAAGTATCATCAAAATATTGTGAAGGTTATTCAAGTTACAGAGCGGACTAGAAATCAAATTAAAATTTAAGAAGGGGAGATAACTCCAAAAGTAAGAAAACCAGAGTTTTCATTCTTTTATGCAACACTTCTTCACATCCTGTTCTACATTTCTACCAAGTAAAATTAAAATAATCCAAAGGGTATTGGAGTAACAGAGCAGACACAAATTCAAACACAAAAAGGGGTGATAACTCAAAAAGTAAGAAAGCCAGAGTTGTCATTCTTGTACACAACATGCAATTGTCCTGTGTTCTACATTTCTACTAAGTATCATCCAAATATTCCGAAAGGTACATGTATTTAAGTTACAGAACGGACATGAAATCAAATTTAACAAGAAGGGCTCGAAGACAACTGAGTTACTCTAAAAACAAGAAAGCCAAAGTAGTCATTCTTGTATGCGACATGTCGTCTCATCCTGTTCTACATTTCTACCAAGTATCATAAAACTATTCCAAAGGGTATTCGACTTACAGAGCAAACACGAAATCAATACATAATCACTGTCAAATATAACAAAGGGAGATAACACCAAAAGAAAGGCATATTTGTCATTCTTAAACATGACACATCGTCTCGTTCAGTTCTTCAGTTCTACCAATACCATCAAAATATTTCAAAGGCTATTCGATTACAGAGCAGACATGAAATCAATTTCAAAAACAAACCAAAGGAGGTAACTCCAAAAGTAAAATTTAAAAAAGCCAGAGTTGTCATTCTTATACGCGACAAGTCATCTCATTCTGTCCTACATTTCTATCAAGTATCATAAAAATATTCCAAAGGGTGTTCAACTTACAGAGTGGACACAAAATCAATGCATAATCACTGCCAAATATAACAAAGGGAGATAGCACTGAAAGTACGAAAGGCAGAGTTGTCATTCTTGTGCATGACACGTCGTCTCATCCTGTTCTACATTTCTACCAAGTACCATCAAGATATTCCAAAGCGTATTTGAGACACAGAGCAGACACAAAATCTATTTCAAACCAAACAAAGGGAAATTACTCCAAAAGTAAAAAAGCCATATTTGTCATTCTTGTACGCAACACATCCGCTTGTCCTGTTCTACATTTCTCCCAAATTATAGAGCAGACACGAAATCAATGCCTAATCACTGTCAAATATAACAAAGGGAGATAATGCCAAAAGAAAGAAAGGCAGAGTTGTCATTCTTGTACCCGACAGGTTGTCTTGTACTTTTCTACATTTCTACCAAGTACCATCAAAATATTCAAAGGGTGCTCGACTTACAGAGCGGACACGAAATCAATGCGTAATCACAGTCAAATATAACAAAGGGACATACATTTTAACAAGCAAAACCATCACAAGTCCCCTTAATTTCAACTTACTTTGTGTCTTTTATGCGTTGGAAAACAGCGCAGCCAGAACCACACTTGTTTCTTTGCAAAAATGTTAGTAATTCATAATTTTAAAACTTGAATGTTAAAAAGTAATGAATTTACATACTTTTATTATTTAGTTCCAAAGTTCATTTCACTTAATTGAAGTACATGTAAGTTAAATACAAAAGCGGTTTAGTATTTTTGGTTTGAAGTGATGGGTATTCCTGTTTTTCACAAGTATTCCAGTGGTATTCTGGCTCTGAAATCATGGACTATCTACATGTATCTATCGATACTGAGACAATCTTTTTTTATCATTACCTCAGGTGTTGACTATCATCAATATCTCCAGAGAAAAAACTTCAAGGACATCTTGCAAATTACTTTCAGTTACAAAACTTTCCTCTTCGTATTCTTTGACATAAAATATAATATATCAAAATTAATTGATGAAAACAAGGGTATTCCAGAAGTTTGGTAAGTTGTGGAACCCAATTACACATTGTGGGACTCCTAGGTTTGGCAGACAGTGGCTTTGGAACTCCTATTTTCAAAATCTTAGTGAGAACCCTGGACACATTAGAAAAGTTTATGCCTTCATGGAGAAATAAGAAAAATACTCATCTGGGTGAAAAAAAAAAAATCTTACCTGAGAGATTATAATTCCTCCTTCAATAACACATAAACTCTTATCTGGGCTGGGCACTCCCATATATACATCAGTGGTTATACTAATATGCTCCAGCATATCAAACAGTTTCTCCCCACGTATGTATGAACGGTCAGAGACAAACATGTAAAAGTCAAATGTTTCTGCATAATGTTCTGCAATGTATCGCAAAACATGCAGTGGTAATTGTTCTGGGCGTCTATCACTAAATGTCACCATTGGTAAGCCATTTGGTATAACTGCTGGCTTTGTGCTACTGAAAAAGATAACCTTAGCTGTAAGTTTTGATAATGTTTTGTCCACTGCTAGTCCCAGTTTGTCAACAGTAGAAGCACTTGTGAAGACAGCAACAAAAAGTTTTTCTCTGATGCCAAGCTCTGTGGAGATAAATCTTGGTCGAACAAGTTTAGGCTTTGTTGCCTGTTTATTCACTGTAGTATTGCTAGGCTGAACTTGTATTATTTTTGCCTCAAAATCTTCTGAATCATCTGACACAACTGTTGGTACCTCTTTAACTGGGACACTGCTTGCTCGTTTTTTGATTGCTGCAGCCTGTTTTAGAGTTGAAACATCACAGCTTTCCTCCAGAAATGGGACCAACATCATATGTATAGTTATTCCGAGACAAAGTCCAACAACAACTGGAAGAACATATGGTCGAAAACAAATGTAACGTTGGACTGGAAAACCTAAAATTCCGGGAGTGGAAAAGCATGCCTTATTCATCTGGTTGTACATTCTGAAACTACCGTAAACTATTATACTTATGTAGCCCACAAACCAATACACAGATGTTAAGATATACAAACGACACTTATACACGTTCTATTATGTCAATATACTTATCACTTAGCAATACGCACAATATAAAATTCTCTTGCATTTTTGACTGATCATTTTCTAGATGTTCTGGCCTAACCTGTTGTGGACTAATAATAAGTCTTATTAGTTAATATTTTGACTGGATTATTTCCCTCAATCCCTGCTGTGTTTTTGAAAGTACAGTTTATTATCACTTTAGCTGAAACGACCAATCACCAACAAATACAAACTCTACAATAGTAAACTCCAAATGCAATTTATGATCAAGTATATTGGAACCGAAAACATTCTAATATTGTAATTATAAGTTTTACTTTAACGTGCACCTGTCAAACTCTCTGGTGTGTTTTATTACACTGTAGGGTACTAAGACCGGCGTATTGTTGTTGTTTCGTAAAGTTCCGCCGTTGACTTTTCGGCGCACCCGGTGAAACCTGAAATCGGTATTTACGCCCTCGCTGAAACTGATAAAATATTGCTGACTGATCAAAGCAAATTATCAATAACAAACTCCTGTTACATAAACGAATCATAGAACTATACAGTCTTTACAAACTATCTACAGTTCATACACACAGTCTATAAGTCCTGGAGAGAGGCCCATTTAGGTGTGTGTGTATCTATGAAATAAATATTAATTCAATTTGTTTTTATAAAATTTGACATTTGCTTTTAGCGGCTAAGCATGACATTTACACTAAAAATATTTTTCACCTTCACTTTAAAATGATTAAAGTTCAAAGGTAACCTTTATTTGGTTGTTTGTAACGATGGATTTAAGTGTTCAGCATAACAATAGATAATTGGACTGTGTAGGCCGAGTTGGTTATATGCCGAGTTTGCTATGTGCCGAGCTGGTTATATGCCGAGTTTGCTATTTGCCGAGTTGTCCAACAATCATTCTTAATAATGTATAAATGACCAGAAATATTTGACAGTTAATGTTCCTTTTTTAACTTGTTGACCTTGATATAAAATATGAATGGACCCAACCAGGCTCAGAAGGTACAATGTTACTTTGAAACTATGAGAAATTAGGATACGTTAAGATTTGCAAAGGAGAAGTACTTCAAGGGCCACTAGGAGGCTCGATCAGTACAGGAGTGTTAATTTAATAACGTCATCCACTCATGATTCAGCATATTCCATAAAAACTAGTATGTCTGTCTCCTCGATTCCTTGGATCACTCCAGAGATAAGAAGAAAGATTCGTAGAAGGAATAAAATTCATTCTAAGGCTAAGAAGACAAGTAGTGTTAAACTTCGGACTAAATTTGAATCTTTGAGAAAGGAAATAAAGGCTGACATTAAAAAGCAGCATGATTTGTATGTGACTGACTTGGTAGCCGACGTAAAGGCAAATCCCAGCGACTTCTTTAGATACATCATTGTCAAATAATAATAATAATAATAATGATAACAATAAAAAATGAAAAAAAAAAAATAAATAAATAAATTAAAAAAAATAATAATAAATAAATAACAGAATTAAAAATAAAACAGGCAATGGCAAGGTATTTCACCTCTTAAAAAGAGGGGAGAAAATGGAGTTGCAGAATCAGAAAAAAAGGTAAGAGAAAAGTCCAGGGAGTGCCACAATCACAAAAAAAAAAAAAAAAGGTAAGAGAAAAGTCCAGGGAGTGCCACAATCACAAACCGCAGCCCTTCCCAGACACCAAGAGGAAGAGGAAACCGATAAATCCAAACAAGCACAAATCGAACAAACGTACGAAAAGCACTAAGATTAGCTCTCTCTTCCCCAAGCGAGGTAATCACAATACTAAAAGGACTGAAAAACACAAGAACAAAATGACACGTGGTAAGACATACATTAAATCGCCTCGTAGAATAAACCACAAAGCAACAAAGAGTAAGACTAACACTGGGACCACCCCCTTAGAACGGTCAGTAGAGTAAACCACCGGGGGTTTAAAGCACTTTTACAGCTAGCTAACTTCACAAACCGCAGCCCTTCCCAGACCCCAAGAGGAAGACTCTGAAAGGGCAGAGGAACTAAGTGGTCAATTCAATAATGCGTTCAATAAAACTGAGTACAGTGAGGTTCCGTTAATCAGAAGATCGACCCCTTTTTTGTATAGTATTGTGGTGTCTTCAGAGGGAGTGTTTAAGTTAATGAAAGGCTTGACATTTTCTATCTGTAATGTGTTCTTTGTGTCCAAAGGCAACCTTTCAGATTTTTATTGAATATTTCAAAAGCCTTAGGACCTGATAAGCTTCATCCTAGATTTCTAAAGGGGCTAGCAAATGAACTAGATAAAGTATTTGCCATTTGTTCCAGCAATCTATTGCTACGGGTGAAATACACAAGGAATGGCTTCTTGCTAACATTTGTCCCCTCTTTAAGAAGGGGGATGGGATTCTTGCCTGTAATTATCGCCCTGTGTCCCAGACATGCATGCCATGTAAAAAAAATGGTAAGAGAAAAGCCTAGGGAGCGTCACAATCACAAACCGTAGCCCCTCCCAGATACCAAGAGGAAGAGGAAACTGACAAAACCAAACAAGCACAAAGCGAACAAACATACGAAAAGCACTAAGATGAACTCACTCTTCCCCCAAGCGAGGTAATCGTAATGCTAAAGGGACTGAAAAACACAAGAACAAAATAACACAAGGTAAGACATAAAACAAATCGCCTCACAGAATAAACCACAAAGCAACAAAGAGTAAGACTAAGTTGCTTGAAGATATAGTGTGCTCAAATATCACATGGCTCACTTGGATAAATACCAGTTTACCTAACCACACGTTTTCCTAAATGCAACATGCATTTAGGAAAAGCCACAGTTGTGAAACTCAGTTGACCACAATTATAAATGATTGGGTAAAATCTTAGACAAAGGAGGACAGGTTGACGCATTTATTCTGGACTTCGAGAAGGCTTTTTGACACCCCACCCCCTCATGAACTTTTTAAAAGCAAATATTTGGGTAGGGCATTGGCGGAAAGACACCCAGGTGCATAGATTCCTTTATTTGTTATAGAAAACGATGAGCTATTATAAGTGGTGAAACCTCGGAGTGGGTTCCACTTTTGTCAGGTGTCCCACAAGGGACCGTTCTTGGTCCATCGTTTTCTCTCTGTTTATTAATGATATTTCCACAGACACTGACTCAGAAATAAGACTTTTCGCAGATGACTGTGTTTGCTATCGTGAAATCAGAGATGTGTCCTTCTTTCCTTTGGTGTCTTGGACGGAAGATGTTAGGTAGTTGTATCGATTCCTGATCATTGCCTTCCTTTCCTGAGGACTCATTGAAACTTTAGAAGGATATAGATAGATTAGGATGTTGGGCAATAATATAGAGTATGAGATTTCAGCCAGTCAAATGCAATATAATGCAGATGATTAGGAAGAGAACAAACAAGATTAAAATTGAGGCTTCTTACACATTACAGGGTATGGTCCTCGAAAATGTGGATTCCATTAAATACCTAGGAGTAACAATCACACATCACTGTAGATGGATTACACATATTAGCAACGTGTGTACCTAGGAAAATAGAACATTTCGTTTCCTGAAATATTTATCAATGTCCTCAGGATGTAAAAAATGCAGCATATTATTGAATTGTTCGCCCCGTTTTAAAATATGACAGCTGTGTTTGGGCTCTCCAAAGCATGGTTCTTCAACAAGAAACAGAAAAAAAAAATCAGAATAGGGCTGCTAGGTTTGTAACTAGCAATTACTGCTTTGAAACTGGGAGTATGACTGGAACACGGAAGAAAACTACGATGGGAGTCTCTCAAGAAAAGGAAGATAGACAGTAAACCAATCCTTTTGTACAAAGGTCTAAAGGGTGGTGCTATCAGTCCAAAAGATGATCTTTTTCCCCAGTTAGGCACAGTGAGAATCATCACTTATTGATTTTTCGGACCCCTGCTGCAAGAACTGACATTAACAAGGGCTCATACTGCCCTCAAACACAGATTGGAATGCCTTCCAGATTCAACTGACTCCTCCGTCAGGCAGTTATAACCACGCCCACGTGAATTTCCTTAGACAAACTTTGTATTGATATACCTGTGCTTATCTGTAAAAAGCACGTGTTGATTTGTTTGTCTAACTAAAAACACTGACAATTACCTCAATAGCTATTTTGAATGGTCATTTGCGGTTGTCAGTTAAATGGTCAAGTGTGGCCTCGGTGGCTCAGTTGGATGCGCGTCCGACTGGAGACCATGAGGTCGCGGGTTCGACCCCCGAGGTCGGCAACATTATTTCGTGGAGATTGATCATGAAATATTTTCTACGGCCATTCTCTCCCTTCCGCTGATTCAAGAAGGGCAGTTGTCAGTTTCTGGGGAAAGAATGTGCTCAGTACTGGTTTACCGCACAGAGAACTAAGCCTGCCCAGTAAACGTGTGGTTAGGTAAACTGACCCCGCTCAACATGACCCCATTGGATAAACTTCAACACAAACGAACAAATGGTCAAGTGACTTCACGGAGGAGTCAATTGTTTCCTCCGCTGAGGGTGCAGAGGATGGTGTGGCTATGTTCACCTCTTTTTTGAGAGCTAGGGGTTAACTTCCCATATCACAGGTCCTTGTTAATGAATGTCATCGGACGTGTCACCAGTAAAAATTCTGATTCTGACTGCAATTATCTGAAATCGTTTTTTTTTTTTTTTTTTTTTTTTTTTTTTTTTTTTTTTCTTTGTCATCAGTGGAGAAATCAGTGGAGTGTATCAACTTTTTCTAAAACATAATTTCCGACATATTTGTGTGTGTGTTTTTTTTATAAATAAAAAAAGGTAAGTGAAAAGTCCAGGGAGTGCCACAATTACAAACCGCAGTCCTTTTTTTTTAGAATAAAAATATGGAAGAAATGACAAACTCATCTGGCAGACGGAATTAACAAAAGGATACAAATGGCATATGTAAAAAGTCCTAACATGACCTCTAGAGAGGTGGGAGAGAGTATTTAAGGACGAACGGGCTGGCGTCACATAAACCTTAATCAACATAAAGACAATATTACGTCAAAAGCTTCAGTAGTTCTTGGATCTGCTAAACGTAAACTCGAACAGTGTCCTAAAACTGTCAAAGAAAGAGCACACCAAACATAAGTACTAGTAGGTTCACTTGAATATGGCTCTCCTATATATAAAATAAAAAAAAAAAAAAAAAAAAAAAAAAAAAAAAAAAAAAAAGGTAAGAGAAAAGTCCAGGGAATGCCACAATCACAAGCCGCAGCTCTTCCCAGACACCAACAGGAAGGGGAAGCAGGCAAAACCAAACAAGCGCAAATCGAACAAACGTACGAAAAGCACTTAGATTAGCTCTCTCTTCCCCAAGCGAGGTAATCGCAATGCCAAAAGGACTGAAAAAAAAACAAAACAAAAAAAAAACAAAAAAAAAAAAAAACAACAAAAAAAAAAAACAAAAAAAAAACACAAGAACAAAAAAAAAAAAAACAAAAAAAAAAACAAAAAAAAAAAAAACACAAGGTAAGACATAAAACAAATCGCCTCATAGAAACCCTCAACAAGTAACCCAGATTAAGCAAATTGAACAAGTCCAGAAAATGCCTTTCGTTGTTGTGTTAAATAAATCTTTTAGTCGTAATAATCCAACAAAATTATGTTAAGTACTACTATGCTACAGGAGTTGAACTGGCCAACACTCGAAGATCGTCGCAGAGCTTCCGACTTGATATTCGTGTATAAAATTATATACAGCCTGTCCCAGTGACTTATCAGCCACCAAGATCTTTAAGGTATGTTGATAGTATTAGGTTTATACCGTATCACTGTAAGGATAAATATTTATCTACAGTCTTTCGTTCTACGGACTGTGATATCATGGAAACAGCATTCTGATTCTACAACCAAAATTCTGAGCATGGGTTTAAACTAGCTGTTCAGCCGACCTCCAGAGTGTAAAAAAGGTGAGTGCCACAATCACAAACCGCAGCCCTTCCCAGACATCAAGAGGAAGAGGAAACCGACAAATCCAAACAAGCACAAATCGATCAAACTTACGAAAAGCACTCTCTTTTCCAAGCGAGGTAATCGCAATGCTAAAAGGACTGAAAAACACAAGACCAAAGTGACACAAGGCAAGACATACAACAAATCGCCTCGCAGAATAAACCACAAAGCACCAAAGAGTAAGACTAACACCGGGACCACCGCCTTAAAACGGTCAGTAGAGTAAACCACCGAGGGGGAGGGGGCGGGGGGGGGGGTGTTAAAGCACATTTAAAGCTAGCCAACTTCACCCTGGGTCCCGATGCTATTCTTAATACAGAAATACATAAACAGGAGGACCATGATGGTCCTATATCGCTCACCTGAGCAAACAGCTTTGCATACTTACTGTTGAAGTTTCAGCCAAGTTTACTGCTCTAAATTTTTGTATAAATTTTATAGCCCTGCTCCCAAGCGGCCATGTTTTTTTTTTCATGCATCATGATGGCTTGAACTGATTCTTGAAAGAGTATCACCAAAGGAACAATTCTGCCGAGATATATTGAAATCGGTCCAGTGGTTTCTGACAAAAAGATTTTTTAAATGTTTTATATAACTACATAGGGAAAATAAGCCCCATCCCCTAACGGCCATGTTTTTTGACGAATCATGACTGCTTGAATAAACTTGGTAGTCACCATAGGAACATTCCTGCCAAGTTATATTGAAATCAGTTCAGTGGTTTCTGACAAGAAGGTTTTTCTATTTAGATATATAGGAAAATAAGCCCCACCCCTAGCAGCCATGTTTTTTTACGAATCATGATTGCTTGAACAATCTTGGTAGAGGATCACCAAAGCAACATTCCTACCAAGTAATATTGAAATCAGTCAGGTGGTTACTGACAAGAAGAATTTTAAAGTTTTCTGTACAGACACATACAAAAAATAAGCCCCGCCCCTGGCGGCCATTTTTTTGACGTATCATGAGGGCGTGAACAATCTTGGTAGAAGGTAACCAAAGCAACATTCCTGCCAAGTTACACTGAACTCGATCCAACGGTTTCTTAAGAGAAGATTTTTAAAGTTTTCTATACAGATATTTAGGGAAAATATGCCCCGCCCCCTAGCGGCCATGTTTTTTGACAAATCATGACGGCTTGAACAATCTTGGTAGAGAGTCACCAAAGAAACATTCCTGCCAAGTGATATTGAAATTGGTCCATTGGTTTCTGACAAGAAGAGTTTTTAAACTTTTCTATGTGGATATATAGGGAAAATAAGCCCCGCCCCCTGGCGGCCAGGTTTTTTGACGACTCATGATAACTTGAACAATCTTGGTAGAGGGTCAACAAGGAAACATTTCTGCCAAGTAATAATGAAATCAGTCTAGTGGTTTCTGACAAGAAGATTTTTAAAATTTTCTATATAGATATATAGGGAAATTAAGCCCCGCCCCCCTGGCGGCCACGTTTTTTGATGAATCATGACGACTTGAACAATCTTGGTAGAGGGTTACAAAAGAAACATTCCTGCAATGTTATACTGAAATCGGTCCAGTGGTTTCTGACAAGAAGATCATTAAAATTTTCTATATAGATATACAGGGAAAATAAGCCCCGCTCCCTAGCGGCCATGTTTTTTGACAAATCATGACGTCTTGAACAATTTTGGTAGAGGATCACCAACGAAACATTTTTGCCGAGTTATATAGAAATCGGTCCATTGGTTTCTGACATGAAGATTTTTAAAGTTTTCTATATAGATATACAGGGAAAATAAGCCCCGCCCCCTGGCAGCCATGTTTTTTGACGAATCATGACGGCTTGAACAATCTTGGGAGAAGGTCACAAAAGAAACATTTCTGCAATGTTATATTGAAATCGGTCCAGTGGTTTCTGACAAGAAGATTTTTAAAGTTTTCTATATAGATATATAGGGAAAATAAGCCCTGCCCCCTGGCGGCCATGTTTTTTGACGAATCCAAATGGCTTGAACAATCTTGGTAGAGGATCACCAAAGGAACACTTCTGCAAAATTATGTAGAAATCAGTCCAGTGGTTTCTGAAAAGAAGATTTGTAAATTTTTCTATATAGATATATAGGGAAAATAAGCCCCGCCCCCTGGTGGCCATGTTTTTTGACGAATCCAAATGGCTTGAACAAACTTGGTAGAGGATCACCAAAGGAACATTTTTGCAAAATTATATTGAAATCGGTCCAGTGGTTTCTGACAAGAAGATTTTTAAAGTTTTCTATATAGATATATAGGGAAAATAAGCCCCGCCCCACTGGCGGCCAAGTTTTTTTGACGAATCCAAATGGCTTGAACAATCTTGGTAGAAGATTACCAAAGGAACATTTCTGCAATATTATACTGAAATCGATCCAGTGGTTTCTGACAAGAAGATTTTTAAAGTTTTCTATATAGATATATAGGGAAAAAAGCCCCGCCCTCTGGCGGCCATGTTTTTTGACGAATAAAAATGGCTTGAACAATCTTGGTAGAGGATCACCAAAGGAACATTTCTGCAAAATTATATTGAAATCGGTCCAGTGATTTCTGACAAGAAGATTTTTAAAGTTTTCTATATAGATATATAGGGAAAATAAGCCCCGCCCCTTGGCGGCCATGTTTTTTGACGAATCCAAATGGCTTGAACAATCTTGGTAGAGGTTCATCCAAGGAACATTTCGGCAAAATTATATTGAAATCGGTCAACTGGTTTCTGATTTTTTAAGTTTTTAGTTAAAAAATATATTTTAAGCTCCTGTGACCTAGATATGCAATGGACCGGAACCATTTGAACAAATTTGAAAGAGGACCAATCAAGCATCATTCCTGTGAAGTTTGGTCAAAATCCAACCAGTGGTTTAGGAGAAGATGTTGTTTAAAGATTGTGGACGGACGGACAGACGGACGACGACGACGACGACGACGGACGGTGAGTGATCACAAAAGCTCACCTTGAGCCTTCGGCTCAGGTGAGCTAAACATCGGTTCGCATAAAGGCTCCCAACTCAGTCCAAGCATCAAAGCGAAAACATAAAAATCAAATTAATCACTATAATAAACAAGAGGACCATGATGGTCCTATATCGCTCACCTGACCAAACAGATTTGCATATTTACTGTTGAAGTTTCAGCCAAGTTTACTGCTCTAGGATTTTTGTATAAACTTTATAGCACTAACCACCCCCACCACCCTCCACCACACCCCCGGCCATGTTTTTTTACAAATCTTGACAACTTGAACTGAATCTTAAAAGAGGGTCACCAAAGGAACATTTCTGCCAAGTTATATTGAAATTGGTCCAGTGGTTTAAAAAGTTTTATATAGCTATAAAGCCCTACGCCCTAACGGCCATGTTTTTTGACGAATCATGACAGCTTGAACAAACTTGGTAGAGGGTCACCAAAGGAACATTCCTGCCAAGTTATATTGAAATCTGTTCAGTGGTTTCTGACAAGAAGATTTTTAAAGTTTTCTATTTAGATATATAAGGAAAACAAGAAGATTTTTTTCAAGTTTTCTATATAGATATATAGGGAAAATAAGCCCAACCCCATTGCAGCCATATTTTTTGACGAATCATGATGGCTTGAACAACCTTGGAAGAGGGTGACCAAAGACACATTCCTTCCAAGTTATATTGAAATCGGTCCATTGGTTTCTGCCACGAAGATTTTTAAAGTTTTCTATATAGATACATATATAGGGAAAATAAGCCCTGCCCCCTGGCGGCCATGTTTTTGACAAATCCAAACGGTTTGAACAATCTTGGTAGAGGATCACCAAAAGAACATTTCTGCAAAATTATATGGAAATCGGTCCAGTGGTTTGGGACAAGATGATTTTTACATTTTTCTATATATAGGGAAAATAAGTCCTGCCCCCTGGCGGCCATGTTTTTTGACAAATCCAAATGACTCGAACAAAATTGGTAGAGGATCACTAAAGGAACATTTCTACAAAATTATATGGAAATCGGTCCAGTGGTTCTGACAAGAAGATTTTTAAAGTTTTCTATATAGATATATAGGGAAAATAAGCCCCACCCCCTGGCAGCCATGTTTTTTGACGAATCCAAATGGCTTGAACAATCTTGGTAGAGGATCACCAAAGGAACATTTTTGCAAAATTATATTGAAGTCGGTCCAGTGGTTTCGGACATGAAGATTTTTAAAGTTTTCTATATAGATATATAGGGAAAATAAGCCCTGCCCTCTGGTGGTCATGTTTTTTGAACAGTCTTGGTAGAGGATCACCAAAGAAACATTTCTGCAAAATTATATGGAAATCGGTCCATTGGTTTCGGACAAGAAGATTTTTACATTTTTCAATATAGATATATAGGGAAAATAAGCCCCGGCCCCTGGCGGCCATGTTTTTTGACTAATCGAAATGGCTCGAACAATCTTGGTAGAGGATCACCAAAGGAACATTTCTACAAAATTATATGGAATATATATATATATATCGGTCCAGTGGTTTCGGACAAGAAAATTTTTAAAGTTTTCTATATAGATATATAGGGAAATTAAGCCCCACCCCCTGGCGGCCATGTTTTTTGACAAATCCAAATGGCTTGAATAATCTTGGTAAAGGATCACTAAAGTAACATTTTTGCAAAATTATATTGAAATCGGTCCAGTGGTTTCGGACAAGAAGATTTTTGAAGTTTTCTATATAGATATATAGGGAAAATAAGCCCCGCCCCCTAGCGGCCATGTTTTTTGACGAATCCAAATGGCTTGAACAATCTTGGTAGAGGATCACCAAAGGAACATCCAAATGCAAAATTATATGGAAATCGTTCCAGTGGTTTCTGACAAGAAGATTTTTTAAGTTTTTAGTTAAGCCTCGCCCCCTGGAGGCCATGTTTTTTGACGAATCCAAATGGCTTGAACAATCTTGGTAGAGGATCACCAAGGGAACATTTCTGCAAACTTATATTGAAATCGGTCCAGTGGTTTCTGACTTGAAGATTTTTTAAGTTTTTAGTTAAAAAATCTATTTTTAGCTCCTGTGACCTAGATATGCAATGGACCGGAACCATTTGAACAACTTTGAAAGAGGAACAACCAAGGATCATTCCTGTGAAGTTTGGTCAAAATCCAATCAGTGGTTTAGGAGGAGATGTTGTTTAAAGATTGTGGACGGACGGACATACGGACGACGACGACAGACGGTGAGTGATCACAAAAGCTCACCTTGAGCTTTCAGCTCAGGTGAGATAACAAAGACGAGTACTCATGGCTAATTCTACTGTATGCCAGAGTAAATGAAAACCAATAGTTGAACCACGGCGGGCCAAGCCAAAGACATATCGTCAAGCCCCAACCCACTGGTCAAAGTTTTACGAAGAGGCCATCACTGAGTCTGAGGCCCGAACCGCCGTACTGCAATTAAAGAGTGAAGCATAGCCATCAACAATGATTGGGTTGACAACTAGGCATGCAGTCTGCCGCATAATATCCAGGCTATAGCCATTTTTTTTTTATAACGGTTAATAAGTTTTCTGAATTGCTCCGAAAAGTTAGATTTACCTACAATTTTTTTTTAATTTGTACACTAAGTCACCGTAAAATTCTGGTTCCGATATACCTTGTTGCAGAAGTGTTTTCAGACTGACGCTATATTTTTCTAACAAGGCACTGTGTCTGCGATAAAATTTCGAAAACACCTTACGAAGTTTAAAATAACGATAGCCCTACCTAAGAAGTTTGGCAGTAAGGGCTTTATTACGGTAGTTAAAGTCATTAAGATTTGAAGAAGCTCTGCCGAATCTAATAAGTTGAGATATGTATACCCCATATGAGGTACGCCGGGGTACATCGCCATCCAGAAAAGGGAAATTGACTATCAAAATCAAAATCGTCCCGTTTATCCTAAATTTTGGTGGAAACTGTACCATTAGATATACATAGATTCAAATCCCAAAAAAGGTGCCTCGGTATCGGAAGAATTTGCTCTATTTAATTGGAGTTTAATTGTAGGGTATATGCGGTCCACCATTTGGTCAAAGTAAATATTGTCAATATTTAATAAATCATCAAGATATCTTGAAGTTGAATTGAAAAAAAAAAAAAAAAAAAGGGTAAGAGAAAAGTCCAGGGAGTGCCAAAATCACAAACCGCAGCCCTTCCCAGACCCCAAGAGGATGAGGAAACCGACAAATCCAAACAAGCACAAATCGAACAAACGTACGAAAAGCACTAAGGTTAGCTCTCTCTTCCCCAAGCGAGGTAATCGCAATACTAAAAAAAAAGTAAGAGAAAAGTCCAGGGAGGGACAAGATCACAAACCGCAGCCCTTCCCAGATCCCAAGAGAAAGAGGAAACCGACAAATCTAAACAAGCACAAACCGAACAAACGTACGTAAAGCACTAAGATTAGCTCTCTCTTCCCCAAGCGAGGTAATCGCAATACTAATAGGACTGAAAAACACAAGAACAAAATGACATACGGAAAGACATACAACAAATCGCCTCGTAGAATAAACCACAAAGCAACAAGGAGTAAGACTAACACCGGGACCACCGCCTTAGAACGGTCGGTAGAGCAAACCACCGTGGGGTTTAAAACACTTTTACAGCTAGCTAACTTCACCCTGGGTCCCGATGCTACTCTTAATACATAAATACATAAAAATTCGGTTCGCATAAATAAAGGCTCCCAACTCAGTCCATGCATCAAAGCGAAAACATAAAAATCAAATTAATCACTATAATAAACAAAGACGAGTACTCATGGCTAATTCTACTGTATGCCAGAGTAAATGAAAACCAATAGTTGAACCACGGCGGGCCAAGCCAAAGACATATCGTCAAGCCCCAACCCACTGGTTAAAGTTTTACGAAGCCGTCATTGAGTCTGAGGCCCGAACCGCCGTCGTGCAATTAAAGAGTGAAGCATAGCCATAGGCATGCAGTCTGCCGCATAATATCCAAAAAATATCGCATAAAACACAAGAACAAAATGACACACGGAAAGACATACAACAAATCGCCTCGTAGAATAAACCACAAAGCAACTCAATAATGTCAGCCTGATTTTCACGTGAGAGAGACTTCATGAAATCTCTCTCATAACAAAAAAACAAAACAAAAAAAAAAAAACAACAAAAAAAACCCCAACAAATCTGCAACAAGAGGAGCACAATTAGTTCCCATCGGAATACCAATAGTTTGCCTGTAAAGTTTAGTTCCAAATCTAATAAAAATATTATCCAAAAGATAAACAAGGGCATCACAGACTTTTTGACACGACCATAAATTGTGATTATTGTATACATCAGAAGTGAAAAAAGCACATTCTTCGTTGCAAGGCAAATACTGGGTATCCTCCCGAACAAACATTCGGTTAATTAAATCAATAAGTTTATCTTTTATAAGATGATGAGGTAACGTAGTATACAGTGTAGAAAAATCATATGTAGACAATTTAGAAGCCTGAAAGTTTTTAGATTTAAATTTATTGAGAGCATCATTGGAATTTTTAATTGACCAAAAATAGTTAATTCCGTCCCTTTCGTAAACAGTATCATAGTATCTAATCCAATGTTGTTTAACAGCAGTAAGGCATGAAGATAGCAGTTTGGACAAAAGTTGTTCGGGATATGTACAGTTTAAATATATGTTGAACATTTTACAAAGATCCATAGGAGACGAATTTCATTATTTGTTAGAATGTGACTTTTTCAGAAGAGAAAGACAACTGTTAATCTCCGATACATACTATAGAAGACCTAATATTTTGAAATATAAGAACTTTCTTTCATGTCAAGATGAAAGCTCTCTTATTAAACTAGGCAAAATCATGGGGCTTATCATGAAACAATTCGTTAATCAATAAAGTATAAACTATTTATCTTTACGACAGCTACGGTAATATTTCCAAATAGGGACAGATTAGCCCCAAATCAAACTATATTATAATTCTGTTGAAAAAAAGGTAAGAGAAAAGTCCAGGGAGTGCCACAATCACAAACCGCAGCCCTTCCCAGACACCAAGAGGAAGCGGAAACCGACAAATCTAAACAGGCACAAACCGAACAAACGTACGAAAAGCACTAAGATTAACTCTCTCTTCCCCAAGCGAGGTAATCGCAATACTAAAAGGACTGAAAAATACAGGAACAAAATGACATACAGAAAGACATACAACAAATCGCCTCGTAGAATAAACCACAAAGCAACAAAGAGTAAGACTAACACCGGGACAACGAAAGCCTCTAATCCCTAAAACGGGGTGAAGAAAAGAAAATCTTATGTTTATATACTATATATCACTGTTATTCTCTATTGTTAAATATTCATACTGAAGGTTAAAATTAACTCAATTTAAACTAAATCAACGATATATTACTCACTTGTTCTGATGGGATGTAAAACTAAGCAAACCTGTTAACTGCTTAAATGTGCCAAATGTATGTATTCAAGGAAAATATAGTTACCTTAATATTGAAAGGCACTAAAAGCTTACCTTCCAGGCCGTATATTAGTCCCCCGAAATTGACTGAAAGAATTTACGAAATCTTTGCTGAAAGTTTTTTTTTTGTTTTTTTTTCTTAGACCTTAATTAGCAAAGGATTGCACGATTGATGATGGGTTGTAAACCAATTCTCCAAAATAAATAAATAAATAAATAAATAAATTAATAAATTTAATAAGTGAATTAACAAAAAAAAAAATAAATTAATTATAAAATGACTCAAGCAATATAAATTAAATGCAAACTTATCGTCGGTAATTTTCATCCTAAACCTACCTATTTATTGCAAAAATTCATGTTATCATAGATTAGAGAAATATTAGATCCTTCTGCATGGGGGCAATTTTCCCTTATCCTGTGTGAATAGTCGGTCTTGTTCCCTTATTCCCTGGGGTGGTATTCGGGGTTCCCATGTTCCCTGCTTTGCTGGATTGCTTTTTATTACCTTATTTCATTGGAGTACTTGCCAATGTTCCCTGGGTTGGTGGGTTTGTTCCTTGTTCCAATACCCCAAATATGAAACGACATACTGTTACGTCTACATAAAGTCCCCACCCCCCACACTCCCCTTCCCCCTCTAAAAGTACTTCATGTTCGTAAGATAAATTTATTAACAGCTGTTGTTCAATAAAACTGTAGTAACAACTATTTGTTTACGTGGCCGCAATACCACTAAGCACCCATTCGCAAAACATCCGCTGCCAAGGAAATATATATATATATATATATATATATATATATATATATATATATATATATATATATATATATATATATATATATATATAAAACGAATATTGGCGCACTGTCTCACATAGAAAAAAAAACACACAAAAAACCTTGCTCCTTTTTCGGTTCAAACGTAAATAAACGGTTATTTTACTACCCACGAATAAGTAGGCCAATATTTAACCATGCTTATTATATATCTTCACTTGCAGTTTGGCTGTGTTCACATCCTATTTTTAACCGTTCGTGTTTATAAACAAACTACATATATACAGAGAAACCTGTTTTACTGCTTGACATATGGCTAAAACTTCATTCACGTTGGTCGTTGTTTACTATGAACTTATTTTAGCCCGTGCCGAGTAACCAGTTGTAATCAAGATGAGCCAGAGCTGACGGTGTGAACACAATTCAGGGATCACTGAACGTGGCGACTGATCTGGGTCTATATCGGATGCCATGCATTCAGCAGCTCGGTGTGCACTAATAGGTGGTTAACCTATTTATGCCCGGTGGACTCTTCTACCATAATTATTTTTTGGTCACGTCAATTTTCTATATATGTGGTGTCTGACTAGTCTTTCCTATTTTCATGATTTGTAGAAATTCCTTAGCCAAAATGCAAACAGTGTGGACCCTGATCGTACGCCATGCATTGCGGTGTCCGATCTGGGTCTACACTGTCTGCTACTGTCCCTTTTGTGGGACGCTAGGCTTAAATGGGTGAAAAATGTATTTTATTTTGTGTATTTACGGTAAAGCCCCAACTGGCACGCCACATCGCTCAGAGGCCGCCTTGCAGACCTAAGTACCCGATCGGCCAGGGTGCCCCAATTTTATCTTATTTAACTTTTTTAGTTGGTCCACATGATAGAATTAATTTGAATTCTGCTTGTTTCACACACGCAAATATCTCGAATTGCAAACATGACTGTAGGTATAGTACAATATTATAGAATGTTGTTTTGATAGATAGAGGAGCGATCTTGTACCAGGGCGTGTCCATCTCTCATAGCCAATCAGTCCTTGTTCGTCTGTCATTGCTGACAATGACCAATGCTTATCAACTATGTGATGTGTTATTATTTGTGTGTTCTAAGATGGCTGCTGAGACCAATCTTAGCTCTAAATTTCCTGTTGCAGATAGAACAAGAGAGGTCTGAGGAAGAAAGCTCTGTTGGTGATGCCTTCGCTCTGGCTTTCCGCTGTGCACGTTTCTGGTCGGCTTCGCTGATTCTTTTTGCTTCGTATTCACCAGCTCCCCCTTTTATGAGGCCTCGCCACTTTGTACGATCTTGTGCAATCTGTTCCCATGACTCTGTTGGTATGTTGAAGTCTTTAAGGGAAGCTTTGAGGGTGTCCTTGTACCGCTTCTTCTGACCACCATGGGAGCGTTTTCCTACTTGAAGTTCTCCATAGAGGATTTTCTTTGGCAAACGTTCATCAGGCATTCTGGTAACATGGCCCGTCCATCTTAACTGTGCCAATTTCAGAAGAGTATATATACTCTGCATCCCTGCCCTTTTCAGAACTTCTGTGTCTGGAATCCTGTCTTGCCATTGATCTTTAGAAGTTTTCTAAGACAGCTTGTATGGAAGTGGTTCAGTCTTTTGGCATGCCGTTGGTAAACTGTCCAATTTTCGCATGCGTATAAAAGTGTTGGCAGCACTACCGATCTATATACTTTCAGCTTTGTGTCAAGTCTGATTCCACTTCGGTCCCAAATACTTCCACGTAGCCGGCCAAATGCTGCACTAGCTTTGGCAATTCTAGCATTGACTTCATCATCAATGTGCACAATTCTAGACAATGTGTTTCCAAGGTAGGTGAACTTGTCTACCACTTGCAGTCGTTGACCTTTCACTGTGATGTTAGGCTCCTTGTTAGGCTTTCCAGGTGCTGGCTGATATACTACCTCAGTCTTTTTGATGCTGATTGTGAGATCATAGCTGTCACGTGAATCAGATACTTAATCCACACATTTTTGCATTTTCTCTTCTGTTGGAGCACCCTTTGCCATGTCATCAACAAAGAGGAACTCGTCTAGCACCTCTGGCTGCACCTTAGATTTAGCTTGCAACCTTCTTAGGTTGAAAAGTTTCCCATCAAAGCGATACCTAATAAGTATACCATTGTCATCATTCTGGAAAGCATCTGTAAGCATGGCAGAAAACATCATACTGAACAGTGTTGAAGCTAGTACACAGCCTTGCTTAACTCCATTTGTCACAGGAAATGGATCAGAAAACTCGCCATCATTTTGGACCCTTGCAAGCATACCATCATGGAACTGCCGCACCATTGCTATGAATTTGGCAGGACAACCAAACTTTGCCATAATTTTCCAAAGTCCCTCACGACTGACTGTGTCAAATGCTTTGGTAAGGTCGACAAAGGTCATGTAGAGGACCACATTCTGTTCCTGGCATTTTTCTTGAAGCTGTCGTGCTGTGAAGATCATGTCTATTGTTCCTCTGTTTTTCCTGAATCCATACTGGCTTTCTGGTAGAAGGCCTGACCGTTCCAGGTGTTCATTCAATCGGTTCAGTAGGACCCTAGCAAGAATCTTCCCAGCAATTGACAATAAAGAGATGCCTCGATGATTGTCACAGACTTGAGGATTCCCTTTCCTTTTGAATAGGTGGATAATTGTTGCATCCTTGAATTCTTGAGGGATGGCTTCTTTTCTCCACATAATGTGAAATAACTGTCAGTTTCTCTGCAACTGGAGGACCTACTGCTTTGTAGATCTCTGCAGGTATTGCATCTAATCCTGGAGCCTTGCCAGATGACAGGAGTTTTATTGACTTCACTGTTTCAGAGACGGTTCGGAGCTCATCAAGCAGCGGATTACATTCCACCTGTGGTAGTCTGTTGATAGCTTCATCATTGATAGATGATGGCCGATTAAGGACACATCAAAGTGTTCAGCCCATCTTTTCAAGATAGCTTCTTTATCAGTCAAAAGACTAGTTCCATCTGCACTAAGGAGTGGGGTGGTTCCTGAGCTCTGGGGACCATATACTGTCTTGAGAGCATCAAAGAACTTTTTCATGTCCTTTCTGTCTGCAAAGGACTGGATTTCATCAACCTTTTTTCTCAGCCAGGAGTCTTGCATGTCTCTGAGCCTCGTCTGAACTGTATTGCATATGTTTGAATAGGCAATATAATAGTCTTGCTAGATACTGAGCTGGTATTTCTGAGGTAAGCCTTGTGTTTTTGATGTTTCTCTTCAAGGAGTCCCTGAATTTCTTTGTCATTCTCATCAAACTAATCTTGGTGTTTGCGAGATACTGGTCCTAGGGAATCCATTGCTGAAGAGTGAATGGTGTCTCTGAAGACTGTCCAGCTCTCATCTACATCTTCTGAAATGTGTTCCAGTGCATCTAAACGGCTGCAGAGATCATTGACGAATGCTTGCCTCTTGCTGTCTTATTTCAGTTTGGAGACATCTAATTTCTTTTGCACCTTCTTGCCTTGTGGCCGTCGTACAGGCTGAATGCGCAGGTTGAGTTTGCTGACAACAAGCCTGTGATCTGTCCAACAGTCTGCACCACACATAGTTTTAGTCACTCTGACATCCTGTCTATCCTTCCTTCGCACTATGACATAGTCAATGAGATGCCAGTGTTTGGAGCGAGGGTGCATCCATGTTGTCTTTCTGCGAGTTGGTAGACGGAAGACTGTGTTGGTGATCAGTAATTCATGCTCTGCACACTTCCTTAAAAGGAGGAGTCCATTGCTGTTGCACTTCCCTACACCTTCAGATCCAATCACTCCTTCCCAGGTCTGGTGGTCTGTGCCCACTCTGGCATTGAAGTCCCCGAGGAGGATGAGTTTGTCTGTCCGGGGTGCTGCAGAAATTACAGAATCCAAATCATCATAGAACTTGTCTTTAACCTCATCTGGGTTGGTCATTGTGGGTGCATAGGCACTTACAATTGTTGCATGCCTCTTGCCAGATAAGGGAAGTCTCAGCGTCATCAGGCGGTCATTTATGCCTTTGGGAAGTCCTGAAAGCTTGCTGACGAGGTGTGACTTGATGGCGAATCCTACACCTGCTTGCCGCTCTTCTTTCTTGCGTCCACTCCAGAAGAAAGTGTAGCCAGCACCAACTTCTTTTAAAGGCCCTTCTTCTGCAAGGCGAGTCTCACTCAGAGCTGCAATCTCGACTTTGCATCAGTCAAGTTTTCTACCAACTAGAGCTGTTCTTCGCTCAGGTCTGCCAGAACTAGAACTGTCCATTAGTGTGCGAACATTCCAGGCGCCGATGGTAAGAGGTATCACTTCATCTTCTTTTTTCTTGTTTGACCGCTAAGTGGGATTCCCGCTGATCGCGGTTAACCAGCCAGGAGTTTTGAAGCAGGCAATTGTTTAGGGCACCTTTTCTAGCCCCTTCCCCATGCTACGGGGGTGAGCAGTGCGATCCTAAAAAGGTCTGCTCAGTCGCTCAGTTCGGCTGCCGAATTCCCCATACTGCTTCGCTCTTAAGGAAAGCGACCATATAGAACCAAGCCGCCTGTGTGCAAGTCCGCAACTACAGCTTCCAGTGTTTCCTCACCTGCTGCTTCGCCGCTCGCCCATCGCCACAGGACTTTTGTATGATTTGCATATATGTGCTTGCTGTGAATGTGTGTTGCTGATTAAGATGACATGCGCTGTGAATTGGATTATAGTGAGGGAGAGGCGCGCAGAGTCAACCTCACTCTCTCATCCTGACCTAGCTGGATCCAGAGGCAAGACAGTGTCAGGACATCTGGAGCTAAGCCCGGATGCAGTGGATGACCATGACTTCTTTTGTGCCTTGTCATGCTCTCAATGCTCCACAACATGCTGCTGCATCGCCATTTGGGCCGTTGAATCATAGTAATGATTTCTTCCGCCCCAGCTGCCGAAGCAGACTTTACATAACTGGAACAGGCAAATCCAGGTATGCAGGTTTTTGTTTGGAGTTGCCAACTCCTAGATGGATTGCCGACCAGGGCTTGAGAGCTCCATCTACCCTAGATATTGCTACACAGATTCTGTTAACAGCTATATAGAAGCAGTAACTTAAATGTCTTATGTAGCCAATCAAATATATTACTGAATGTAAACAGGCGAGATGGGTGTGACGTGATCAATGTCGAGGTTATTTTGGTGATTGCTATGTGAGAGGGGTACGCCATGGGTAAAAATATTTTACAGAAGGGATGATAGATAAATTGGGCGCTTAAATGGATAAAGTTTGTTTATTTACTTTTATTTATTTATGGTAAAGAAACAGCTGGCCATGTGACCGGGTGCCATGTTGTTAGACGATGTTTTTTTTTTTTTTTTTTTTTTTTTTTTTTAAAGGACGTGTAGTGGCAATGCTGACGTGCGTTTATTTTCTTTTTTTCTTTTCTTCTTCTTCTTTTCGTTTTTTTTTTCTTATAATCAATAATAGCCCCAACTGGGGAAATGTGTCTAACCTTATCGGCCAATATATCACAGCAACGTTGATGCGACGTTTTTACGACGTTATGTATTGTTGTTTTCTTTCTTTCTTTTTCTCCGTAAATTATGTAAAAATGTTATATATGCATATATATGTATGTATGTAAAGTTTGGAGAAAGCTAGTGGCGAGATGATAAATCGTCCACTCATGGATCGCTTAGCCGATGCATCTGCACTGAATGCACACTGTATATTTGCAGTCAGTTCGGAATGCATCGTTGCCATTATTCAGCTCGCGCGTCGGTGAACGCCACCCAATACACGTTATTCGCCATGGGAAACCAGGTCACTTCCTTGTTCTATGCGATCAAAAAAGAGAAATACTTGGGATGGAAGCTTCTATAATAAAACAATAATAAAACAATTCTACTTACATCAGAAAAATAATCCAGTACTGAGTGCGTAAAATTGCACAGTCTGTTTCACTTTTCATTCATAATTTTCTACGTGTTGCACGTGCTTAATATTGCGTTGACAGGTTTCTTAAGACGTGGCCTGGTTTCGTCATGGCGAAGCGGGCCTCATTGATTGGTTGTCAATGGGTCATTGAACACAGGCGACACAGTTTGATATTTACAGGTATTGTGTTCTTCATTCTTGTTGTTAGTCATCAGTTTCAAGGTTTAAGTGCTCACAATCTATCTATCTATCTATCTATCTATCTATCTATCTGTCTGTCTATCTATCTATCTATCTATCTATCTATCTATCTATCTGAATAGTTACCAGTTTAATAAATATTATCTATCTATCTATCTATCTAGACACCAGCAATTCTACTCCCCCGAGTTACATCCACCTGTAATTTGGGTCACTTCAATGAATTGCAATAATTTTTTAGAATGTATCTTAGTTCGTACCCCACAGTTATTATATATATGAAATTACGGTAACCGTCCTAACTGCAACTTTGTATTTCCATTTCCTCTGATGTCATGTTATACTTGACTTTGAGAGAATAAAGCACTTTGACTTGACTTGACTTAATGTTCACACTCAAGTTTTCTTTTAACCTTCTTGGAGAGTCTAATCCCCTGTCGAGATGTTTGCCTAGTCACAGTCGTTTTTTTCTTTTTTTTTTTTTTTTTTTTTTTTAAATCGTTGTAGAGCAATCATTTATCAATTTACAAAACTTGAAACATTGTCAAGATATTTAAAAAAAAAAATACTTTTGGTAAAAGGGAATAAGCTGTTAACGTTCTTATGCTCATTAGTAGGATTTCATGAATCTTAACTTATTCTTTTAAATATTCCAACTAAAATTTAGTTACTCTAGGCGAAGAAAACCAAGGTTATCACCGCCATCGAATGAGACAAAATGGCGAATTTCATAACTTTTTAGTTTTTAAGAGTTCCATGCCGATCGTATCTAATGCTATACACAGACTTTTATACTCGGACCAGTGACAGACTAGCATCCTTTACAACAGTATTTAGTAGACTTGCACCGAATGCAACGTCTAAGCTCTGTGCAGTTCAAAGTTTAACTATGGGAAGTGTCACCTTCAGTCTGAACTGTCGTTCTCGCCCTGATGAGTTGAGTTGATTTGTTTTCAATATCTGCCTCTCCTGTACATTCGATGTAGCACTAGAACGACCAGAATCCAGATCATTCACAATTCTATCAATTTTTATCTTCGAATACTGCCTACGACCTTGCGGGTATTTTCGACAGGCCTTTCTGGGTAGAAACCAGTACTAACCAATGTAGATAATGTCCGAATTTTTATGTATTTCTGTATTAAGAGTAGCATCGGGACCCAGGGTAAAGTTGGCTGGCCGTAAAAGTGCTTTAAACCCCCTGGTGGTTTACCGATACCGAGGCACCTTTTTTTTTTTTATTTGAATCTATGTTATAGATAAACCATGATTATTGTCGAGGTTTTGGGTATACTGTAAATTAAACCATAGTTTGGTGACCTTTCACTGTCTGACCCCAAACGAGGCGGAGCCGAGTTTGGGTCAGACAGTGAAAGGTCACCAAATTATGATATAATTTACAGTATTCCCAAAACCGAGACAATAACATGATTTATCTGTTTTAACCAATGTATGGGACTTATTTTTTCTTACAAAAATTATACTTTTATTTATTTAGTATATCTTTTTTCTACTTTTTTATGTTTTACATTTTATGGTAAAGTTGTAACACCTGGCCTGATGCAATGCTGGACCTATTGACCTTGTATACTTAAAATGATGTAACACTCACCTTTTTTGAATTAAACTGACTGAGGCACTAATGCTAAAATCTGATTGGTTGTAACCATGTCAGTCAAAATAAATTACATCAGCATCTTAATTTGGTCAAATTTTGGTGCAATCTGGTTGGTCAGCTGTAGCTTTGGTCATTATTATATTCTCCAGACAGACTGTCTGGTTTTATGTGTTTTATTCAACAAAAAATTGAATGTGTCATTTTTAAATAGAAAGTTGCTCAGGGCAGAAGTAATGTTGAAGTTCCTCTTTACCACTCTCTGGGCAATTTCAGCAGACAATATATTTGATGATACTTTTCTTATTTTTCCAGCCAAAAGAATTAGACATTTCATGTAAACTGTCTCTATTGGAGACAATTTTCATGAAATGTCAAATCCAGTTTCCTGGGAAAATTAAGTAAGAAGACTATTTCAAAATGTTATCTGCTGAAAATTGATGTTCAGCACTCTCTGTGCAATTTCACCAGACAACATATTGATGATATGTTTATTTTTCCAGAAAACAATTTGATATTTGGAGACAATTTGCATGAAATGTCAAATCCTGTTTCCTTTGAAAATAAGAAAATTTTTCAAAATGTCTGCTGAAAATTGATGCTCAGCACTCTGGGTGCAAAATTCAACATACAACATCTTGAAATATTTTTCTTATTTTTCCAAAAAAAAAAAAAAAAAAAAAAATAGCTTTTGAGAAAAATCTCATCAATTTGTCATCATCTGCGGAATTAGCCCAGAGAGTGATAAAGGTTAAGGTGTACTAATGGGTTGACAGTCATTCGAAAGTACACCTGTGAGATCTATAAATAAACCATGGGATAACTTTCAAAACTGAAAATTATCCCATGGTCCAGCTATGGTATAATTTTCGGTTATTGAAAATTAACTTTAGTTTTATTTACATAGAGACAATGGAACATCCATTGTTTAAGTATATCTAATGGTACAGTTTCCACCAAAATTTATGATAAACGGGACGATTTTGATTTTGATATAGTCAAATTCCCTTTTCTGGATGGCGAGGTTCCCCGGCTTACCTCATATGGGATATACATATCTCAGCTTATCAGATTCGCCAGAGCTTCTTCAAATCTTAGTGACTTTAACTGCCGTAAAAAAAACCGTACTGCCAAACTTCTTAGGCAGATTTTATCGCAGACACCGTGCCTTGTTAGAAAGATATAGCGTCAGTCTGAAAACATTTTTACAACAAGGAATATAGGAACCAGAATTTTACGATGACTTTAGTGTACAGATTTAGAAAAAAATGTAGGAAAATCTAACTTTTCGGAGCAATTCAGAAAACTTATTAACCGTTATAAAAAAATTCACAATAGCCTGAATATTATGCGGCAGACTGCATGCCTAGTTGTCAGCCCAATCATTGTTGATGGCTATGCTTCACTCTTTAATTGCACGACGGCGGTTCGGGCCTCAGACTCAATGACGGCCTCTTCGTAAAATTTTAACCAGTGGGCTGGGGCTTTACTATATGTCTTTGGCTTGGCCCGCCGTGGTTTAACTATTGGTTTTCATTTACTCTGGCATTCAGTAGAATTAGCCATGAGTACTCGTCTTTGTTTATTATAGTGATTAACTGAATTTTATGTTTTCGCTTTGATGCATGGACTGAGTTGGGAGCCTTTATGCGAACCGTATGTTTATGTTTTTCTGTATTAAGAGTAGCATCGGGACCCAGGGTGGTTGGCTAGCTGTAATAGTGCTTTAAACTCCCGGTGGTTGACTCTACTAACCGTTCTAAGGCGGTGGTCCTGGTGTTGGTCTTGCTCTTTGTTGCTTTGTGGTTTATTCTACGAGGCGATTTGTTTTTTGTCTTACATTGTTCTTGAGTTTTTCAGTCCTTTTAGCATTGCGATTACCTCGCTTGGGGAATGGGTCCGTTTTTTCGAAGGCCAGGTATATGAATAGGGTAGGTTTTGAAATACTGGCTCGCACACCCGTATCAAAATTACCCTTAAGTTACTACCCCCCCCCCCCTCCCCCGAGGCTTGGACCCAATATACACCGGACTAGTAACTACGGTTCAGGTATTGTATTTATTGGAAATATGTTTATGTTTTCGCTTTGATGCATGGACTGAGTTGGGAGCCTTTATGCGAACCGTATGTTTATGTTTTTCTGTATTATTAGTAGCATCGGGACCCAGGGTGGTTGGCTAGCTGTAATAGTGCTTTAAACCCCCGGTGGTTGACTCTACTAACCGTTCTAAGGCGGTGGTCCTGGTGTTGGTCTTGCTCTTTGTTGCTTTGTGGTTTATTCTACGAGGCGATTTGTTTTTTTGTCTTACATTGTTCTTGAGTTTTTCAGTCCTTTTAGCATTACGATTACCTCGCTTGGGGAATGGGTCCGTTTTTTCGAAGGCCAGGTATATGAATAGGGTAGGTTTTGAAATACTGGCTCGCACACCCGTATCAAAATTACCCTAAAGTTACTACCCCCCCCCCCCTCCCCCGAGGCTTGGACCCAATATACACCGGACTAGTAACTACGGTTCAGGTATTGTATTTATTGGAAATATGTTGGCTGAGTTTTCATAATTTTGTATGATGAAATTTAAATGCTCATATTTCAGTTATTTGTCCAAATATCTCGGATTTGTTTTCAAAAAGCAACAGTTCAATATATTACCTGTACGACTGCAGCATTATATTTAAGGAAAATCCAACAGTTTTTGTAAACATCAACGAGAAAACTAGGTACCCATTTTAGCTACTTTCGGCACTTTTAGCAGAAAATCATCAGAAATTCACCCAAAATGATGTTATAACTTCAATTTAATTAATTATGACTTAACATTTTTCAACCAAACCTATTAAAAACAATTTATTACAACTTCAGTTATTATCCAAAATATTTTTTAATGACCATAGTGCTGTAAAATAGCGCTAAAATCAAGCCACGACAACATATTTTGGCAGTTCCGTTAGTGACAAGTCCGGGTATTATTAGGTCCGAGCCCGAGGTCAAAACAGTGCTCAGATCTGCATTAGTTTGATAAGTGCATAATTCAAACTACTTTGGTATAATTCGCTATGATCCGCTATGTGCCTCAACCTGTAAATCGATTGAGAGTTCAGCACGTACAGTTGGAAAAGCCTCTTTTAAAATAAACAACTGCTGGTTGGCTACAATATTGGCGTTCAGCTGTCATCTGTGAGAGATATCGAGCATGCGCACAGCGTGGCAGTCAAATGCAGTAAAGTGAATTCGAATCAAGTTAACCCAATGTCACACCGTACATGTACCGAGTTACAACTTAGGCAACTTTTACTCAAGCACGTCCAAGATAGTCTGTGAATGACAGACGCTTATAAGAATCCTAAACATTGAAAGCGTCCGTGACTGAACAACAAAATGGCCGAGAATGTAAGATTTCTTTCTTTTAAAAACATTTTTGTAAGGAAAAAACGTTAATGATAATCATAAAAAAGCGTGCTGACTGTTCTTCAAAGCGTTTAACTTCTTATAATATTCGATTATTATTATTTAACTGGCACCAACATCGTGAAAGCAGATTATCGTTTGTGATGTGTTTCTTCTTCCAAATATGCTGTTTCATCCATGCCTTTTTCTGGTTTAGATTAAATGGACGCTTCAAGCGAAAAGATGCCTCCGAGTATGCTCAGAATGTCAGAATCAAAATATTTTACTGGTGACACAAGAAAAGACATTCATTCCCCAGAGCCTAGTCTCTGTATGCAAATTCACACCGTCCTGCACATGGGTAGTCGCATTCAGGCATTTGTTCTCCACTGAAACATTCTGTAGTATCAAGTAACCAGCATTTTCCCTATCCTGTCAAAGTCTACCCTTATTGCCTAGACTGTACATGAAAGTCAATTTGTTACCCCAAAATGTCAATTATGTCAATTATTCATTACAAAATTCAAGTATTATTATTCTGTTTCACCCATAAAATATTAGTTTGATCAGCATTCCCATTCACATACTACAGTACATGATTCCCGTAGAGAATCTGCCATGAATGTACTGAATTGTTGGTATCTACGTACACAAAACATACCACAAAATTGGTGCACGTATAAATTGCAACATTCGTTGTCCTGATCGAGTCTGTTTTCACGCATAAGCATCCTTTTGATTATTACTGCGATTGCTGGCAGACAATAACGAATGCATAGGACTAGTTCATAGATCAATGATCGTTCTTCTGGTAAAGTACAGACACCTTGGGAAGGCGTATTCTCGTACTGGCGCATAAGTGGTGCAGGAACATTCAACATAAAGGTGACGGCTAAAAAAACATCTATGTACAGTGCGGTTAAAATCATCCAGTACGAATCTAACAAAGTCTGATACTCCGCACCTCCCCCTTGAAGCTGTCAAGAGTCGGGCAGCTGACCACTGGTTGGGGAAGACTGTTCCATATCCTAATGGTGTCAGGGAAGAAGGATCTCTGATAGACAAGAGTTCTGGCATACGGCACTAAAACCCTCATGCTATGGCCCCTTACTGATATGGTTGGCGTTAGGTGGCTTGCTGGGATGTCCACAAAATTATAGACTATGCGGTACATCATGCATATCTTGGCTTGTGCTCTTTGCTCCTGGAGAGAAGGCCACTGGAGTTGTTGTAGCATGGGCGATACGCTGCTTGTTAGTCGGTAATCGGAGAATACCATGCAAGCTGCTCTACACTGCACCATCTCCAGTCTCTGGATGTTCTCCTCAGTGAAAGGATCCCAGACAACACTAGCATAATCTAGGATCAGTCGTATGAGGGTCCTGTAACAGTCTAACAGAGCTCCTTGGTTTTCCGTGTTACATGGATCACGGAATTTAATTATATTCTTACTGCTTGAATTTTACAGATAATATTGCAAATTTTAAGGAACATCGATGTCTCTCTAAGTTGAAGGTTTAGGGGACATCAGAGTCAAAAAGGGGCCAAGTCTTGCATTTTTTAGGGACAAGGAAAAGCCTGCATCTCCCTCATTTTTATTTTTAATACTTAACATGTCTGTTATAACAGTATCATGAATGCACATAGGGAAATTAAATACGTTTGTCCCTTGGAAATAAGGCCATATGCAGGCCTTGTAAGCAACCTTAACTCACATGTCAGTCATGGTGACTGGCACCAGTGTTGGGAATCCGAGAGGAAAATCACAATTGATTATTGGGAAAGTAAAACCAATTGATTATCGATTATACAATTGGATATCCCATAACTTGCATCAAATAATAAATCATTACTCGTAGTATGTGTGCTTTATGTTTTTATATTACTTAAAATGCAACAGCATATAATAGCATACATGTAACTAGTGTAATTTAAGATATAGGCATAGGTCTAGATAAGGGAGGGTATCCAGTAAATATTTTTCTTATTTCTCAACGAAAACATATGTTGTGTGTACTCATTAGAAGCGCCTTGGTGAGGCGCTTCTAATGAGTACCCACAACATATGTTTTTGTGGAGAAATAAGAAAAATATCAATACTTTTGGACTGAAAAAAGCGCCTTAACTAGTGCTATGTATAGGTTGTTCCTAGCAGATTTTCATCCATGCTTCTAGTCAATGAGTCTTTCATAATACTCTTAATTTGTACATCACGAAAACATGCCTATGTAATTTTTACCCCCTTAAACCCACTTTTATATAGTAAAACTGGGGTTTACAGGGGTATGTACTATTTTTCTTATTTCTGCTCAAAACATAGATTCTGGGTACTTGGCGAGGCGGTTCTAACGAGTACCCACAATCTATGTTTTGAGCAGAAATAAGAAAAATATCAGAATTTTTTATCTGAAAATTTTCATTTTTTGGTGGTAAACTTTTCAGTATATTTGAATAAGCATGTTTTCGTAATGAGGTCTCATTGTGTGACCTTTGGCCCACATTTCTAGAATTTCAAATAATCGATTGTGAAAAAAAAAAATCGATAGTTGCCAATAGTGGGCTCCTCCGATTAGTTTTTGATTATTTCGATTAATCGGCGCAACACTAACTGGCACAGTGATAAGGTTACCAAACAAAAAAGAATGTTTTTGCAGAATATATTTTACCAGAGTTTCAAAATCTTAATGAGCGGTGAACTTTACAAAATAGATTGATTGGAAATATACTTCATAAATGCAAATTATGCCAAACTACACTACAGTGTAATGGCCAATTATAAAAGTATGAATTTCAATTTCAGAAGCTGTACGAATTTGCCTATGCTTTTAAAAAAAAAGTTCCTTTTCATTAATTATTCTCATTTATGTTCCAACTTGAGTTTCTTGTTTGGACCAAAAATAAAAAAGGAAATATTAGCATATTCTCATTGATGTCATGCCAAGGTTGTCTGTATGCTCGAAGACACATTTTCATATTTATTTGACAGGCTTTTTAAGCAAGTTTGCTGTTTCAGAAAGTGTGTCTGCCTTCTCCACATTATTTTGTCAAATACCGGAAATTACTGTATAATCCATTGTAGTCGGGAGACCCCTAAAAGGGTAATTGGCAAACAGTGGAAACCCAGATCAGATGCCACAGAACACAGCGTCTGATCAGGGTCTCCACTGTTTGCAAATACATGTACTTTAGCCATTTTTCTCAGGGAGTATCTAAATCTCATAGCCTGACCTACCTAAACTTGAAATTGGACTCTTCCAATATATAGTGTGGGAAAGTCTATTCAGTCTACAATGGGATAAACTCAATATGTATAGTATACAGAGTAGGGCCTTTGCTTAGATTGAATCCTTTCTGAAAGGGAGAACTCAAACTGTGGTGTTAGAAGGTGATGGCTCAGATGAGCTGTTGGTCACATCTAGAGCCCCTAGATGTAGCAGCCTGATTACTCTAATTTATTTTGGTTTTGTCTAAATACATTTCAGAAGATGGAAGTAGATGGAGCCCCACCTCCGAACCATGAGGGCATCAAGCAATACTACTGCAGTAAAATAGAAGGATTACAGGTATTTATGCTTTCTGGGCAGTTTTGTGGAAATACCATGTCCAACTTGTCGTCCTGTTTTCCTGAGGACGAGTAAGAAATTTCATTTTATTTATCCTGGAAGAAGGACTTCACAGCTTATGCTAGGAAGAATATCCAGATTATTAGAAATGTATTTTTCTTTAACCTATTTCTCGAAGAAAGCATTTGTTGTAAGTACTCATTAAAAACATGTCAATTTTCGGGCAAGTAAATCTTGGTTGAACAAGTGGATTTAAACATTGTCCGTGGACAATTAGTAAAATTTGATAATTTTTTAATTCCACAACTGTGTTCCTGGGTATCCCTAAAATAATTTGTGTTGTTGGAAGCAGCCTGTCTACCCAACTGACACACCTTGTGAAATGGCCGTAATATTTGACAAGTTACATTTATAACTTTATTCTATATTTATACATGTGTTTATTTAATGCAATGCCATAGTTCTAGTGATTAATTTTTGAAGATGAGTGGTCAAAAATCAGCCACGCCCACCTTAGAAATTATACAGTTTGTATGTTGGGATATAGCAGACAAGATTTTTACTTTCTTGAATAATTAGCCCAGGGTTTTCTCTGACTACATTTTGGCAGTTTTTACCCCTAAAACTGTGTTCTGGACCCTCAAAAGTAAGGGGCAGGGATTCTGAGTGATGAATACCGGTATATGATCAATCCAAAATTACTTTTTATTTATCTATGGCTTTGTATTTTACTCTATTTGTGGCCTAAAGTACAAAAATTATCAATAATTGGGCATCAGTTAACCCATAAAGCACTAAGCAAAATGTAGCAGATGACAGGCTAAAACTGATTTCATTTTTTCAGAGAAAATAATACTTGTCATTTCATGTGAATTGTCCACAAGGCAGACAATTCACATGAACTGTCAATCCTTATTTTCTCTGAAAAATAAAAGAGTACTTCAAAATTTAGCATTTTAAGGCTTAATCTCTTTAAAACAACAAATCCCTTAATCTTATTAAAGGACCCCTCAACTCCACATAAGGGACCCTCATTTTAACCCTTGTCCTGCTGAACCCGGATATACCCTGTCTTTGCAAACAGAGTACATCCAGATCAGTTGGCTTCTGAAGAAGCCAACTGATCTGGATCTGCACTGTTTGACATTCAGTACTTGAATTTGTATCAACAACCTGGATCAAGTAAGCTGATTGGCTGAAAATTAGAAGTGGATGTGGCATCTTAATTTATTCAGCAGGACAAGGGTTAAAACCCTGAGGGAAAACCCTGTTAACCTGAAGTAGCATATTTGTTATTGCCTAGAATCTTTGGTCCAGTGAAAAGGAGTATGCAGAAATAAAGTCATAACTCGAGGGGCATCTAAGTAAATATTTTCCTTATTTCTCTGTGAAGATGTGTTGTGGGTACTCATTAGAAGTGCCTTGCTTAGGTGCTTCTTTGAGTATCCACAATATATATTTTTATGGAGAAATAAGAAAATTGCCAATATGTTTTGTTTGAAAAATATGTAGTGGGTTCTCATTAGAAACGCCTCGCCGAGGCACTTCTAATGACTATCCACAGCAGATGTTTTCGTGGTGAAATAGGGAAAATATTTACCCGATACCCGCTCTTATCTAGAGCTATGACCGTTCCATAGAGTTCTAATAAGATGTGTTTTATGTGAGAAATTATCTTAACCCTTGTCCTGCTGAATAAATTAAGATGCCACACCCATTTCTAATTTTCAGCCAATCAGATTACTTGTTCCAGATTGTTGATATAAATTCACATACTTAATGGCAAACAGTGCAGATCCAGATCAGTTGGCTTCTTCAGAAGCCAACTGATCTGGATCTACACTGTTTGCAAAGGCAGGACATATCCGGGTTCAGCAGGACAAGGGTTGTCACCTCAATTATAACCATATGAGCAAGTACATGACAGAACCTCCAGTAAGATTTGTGTGACCAGCAAAGACTCGGGTCAGCCTGTACATCCACCCAGTATGGCAAGGCTTCTCGCGTATCCCTCTTTGGATAAGGCAGAGGTTGTAGAAAACACATGCAATCAGCAAAGACTCTAATCAGATTGCACAGATGCCGAGGCTGATCTGAGTTTTTGCTAGTGGTACAGGTCTTATTGTAAGTTTTGTCGTGCACTGGTTCATATTTGTTTAGGTAATATAGTTCGAGTTTGTTTGATATGTTTTAGCTAGTTGTCACGGAAAAGACACAGAATTTGAGAAGATTAGAAGCTCAAAGAAATGAACTGAATGCAAAAGGTACAGTTTCAGTTATTCTTATCCTGGGCCACAATAAGTACTTAGATCCGCCTGACTTTGTGGGAGAACTTGTAGAGGAGGAGTATTTGTTGATAATTCTGGGATAATTTTCTTGGTTTTTCCATATAAACATATATGTTGTGGGTGCTAGTTAGAGAGTTCTAATTACCCACAACTTGTGTTTTTATGGAGAAATGAGAAAAATTATCCCAGAATTATTGCTGGCTTCAGTGGTTTTGTTAGATGCATGTCTGACTGGTTATCAGGAGATCATTGGTTTGATCCCCGCCAGGTTCTGGCAATGTTCTTTTGTGGAGATTGATCATAAAATAATTTCTACAGTCATTCTTCTGCTGATTCAAGAAGGGCAGTTGTCAGTTTTTGGGGAAGGAACATGCACTAGTACAGGTAAACTGTTTAGAGGACTAAGCCTACCCAGGAAAAGTGTAAACTGACCACTTGACAAGGACTTAATAATGTTGACTAACCAACCAACCCAGAATTTTCAGTAAATGCTCCTCCTTTACTAGTCCTCTGCTTTGTTTTTTTTCATGGCTCATTGGTCCACCTCCAATATTTGAGAGGACTAGTATGTTGGTGAAATGTTGGCTTAGGCCCATTTGGGTACAGGGCAACACCATTGCAGGATGTCAATTTTTTATTAAAAAAAAATAAAAATCTATCTCTAATGGTGAAAGTTTGAAACATTACAGATAATGACCAGTTCATAGCTTCAAATCAACCCTTGTCCTGCTGAACCCAGATATGCCCTGTCTTTGCAAACAGTGTAGATCCAGATCAGTTGGCTTCTGAAGAAGCCAACTGATCTGGATCTGCACTGTTTGTTATTCACTGTGTGACTTTATATCAACAGTCTGGATTAAGTAGTCTGATTGGTTGAAAATTAGAAGTGGGCGTGGCATCTTAATTTATTCAGCATGACAAGGGTTAAAGAATGATACTGTGATAGCCAGATATTTTTCTTATTGATCAACAAAAACATGTCTTTACCTTTAAGTTTTTTAGAAAACATCAAATGCAATTGCTACATGTAGGTTTCGTCTGAAAAACAAACAAAAAAACAAACAAACAAACAACAAAGTAGGTAGGGTCAGGTTACCATAAAGGCATCAACTCACATAATTTTTGTTTGGCCTTATCTAGAACTTTGGCATCTTATTCAGTCTTCTCGAAATCTTTTCTACTGATGCAGGACAGCTGTCAGACAGACTGTAATCTTTTGCAGGGCAGCTGAGTATCTGCAGGACTGAAGGCATATTTGTTGTCAGAATATTATTTTCTTTGCTAAGATTCACAGGAATTTGTCAAACAGACTAAAAGTTTTTGCAGGACAAAATGAAATGTCAATTTTGTCCTGCACTTTTTGGGAAGACTGCTTATTTGATATGCATAGCTACAGATAAGAGAGGGTATCCACATAATATTTTTTATTTCTCGACGAAAACATTTGTTGTGGGTACTCATTAGAAGCGCCTCTGCAAGGCGCTTCTGATGAGTACCCACAACATATGTTTTCATTAAGAAATAAGAAGGATATCTGCAATTTTCGGATGAAAAAAGTGCCTTATCTGTTGCTATGATATGACATAGAGTCAAACTTCAATGACTCAAACATCTTTGGAACCATAAAAATATTTTTTAGACGTGGGTAGTTTCGAGCCACTGAGGGTTAATCATAGCGCGAAGTCAAATGCAAATGGGGATAATTTAGGGATGTCTTTTCGATCTTGTATGAAATAATGGTATGATGAGTGAACTCATTAAAATCATATAGGTAAGGTAATTCTAATCAGTACAGACAACATACATTTTCACGATAAAATAAGAAAATTTCAGTAAAATATTCTTAAATATTCTTTTTTCTTGAACTATCAGAAGAATTTCCTTGGGGCTCAAAAACCAGTTCAAATCAGCCACGGTAAATGGGCCATTGATGTTCGTCATTGAAGTTTTTCTGTATTTTTGTTTCCAGTCCGAATGTTACGGGAAGAACTACAGCTTTTACAGGAACAGGGATCATACGTCGGGGAAGTTGTCAAGCCGATGGATAAAAAGAAAGTCTTGGTGAAGGTAATGTAATGTCAAAGAGTATCTGTTAAAGGCACTTTTAATTAGTACCCACAACATATGTTTTTATGGTGAACTGGAGAAAGTAATCCCAATATTATCACCAAATACTTCTCCTTAACAATTCCTCTACTGAGAGAAAGTGATATTTGTGTTGGGGCCCAGAGTTTCCTACAACATTGCATGTGGGCCCAGTGAAGATTCAGATCAGGCTGTACATTCATGCAGTCTTGCTACATGACTTCCCCTTATGTTAAGGGTGTGCGAGAGCGAGTCTGTCCAACTGTCCGTCAATATGTCCATCTGTCCATCACGCTTTTAGCAACATAAGCACCAAGCGTGTGGATTTTTCAATGACATGCCATTGACTGCGCAGTCTAGTTCAAAATGTTACCTGCCGAAATATTGACCCAGGATAAAGTGTTAAAGTTTTATTCCAGCAATAAGAACAGGAATACATCACTACGATGTGTCATAAATACACTTCAGGGCCCTGTTGCTCAAAACTAACGATGTTGTTAGTTAACATACTGTTAAAACATTGATCATTAAATATGGCATATATAGTTTTGCTGGGAAAATGTGAGGAGCTTTTGCATTTGCAAAAAGCTACTCATTTTTTCAGCACAAATACCTGTGAATTAGATATTGTACTTACTAGAAAGGTTAACATTTTGACCAATAGTGAGCTAAATCAAATATTGTAAACTGTTTAAATACAAAAAAATAGTGATCTATGCATTATAGGGTTAATGTAGATAAGACTTCAGTTTCAACCCAAAAGTACTGATATTTTCTCCTCTGTAAAAACATACATTGTGGTTACTCTTTAGTATTGCCTCACTGAGGCACTTCTAATGAGTACCCACAGCATGCACTAATGTATGTTTTCACGGAGAAAGAAGAAAAAAATATATGAATATCCACTCTTACCTGGAGCTAGGTACACTACAACCTCTTTATAACATGGTTCCTTATAACACAGTTTTGTATATAACATGGTTCAAAGATGGATCCCAAAAATGTATAGATTATATTGAAAAATGACCATAAATGGTCATTTTTCAATATAATCTATACATTTTTGTTTGGATATAATTTCAACATTTTTGTTTGGATATATTTTTTTTTCTTTTTGTTTGATTGTTTGCTTTTTGTTTTCATTGATAATCTGTTAAAATGAAAACATTTTATTTGTATAGATTATATGGATTGTATTTGTCGGTGGAACACTGTCCAAATGCCATTGTACATGTATGTATTACTGGTATGTCTGCACGGGCTTTATAGCCTACAGGTGTTCGAATAAAATTCTGTTCTGTTTTGTTCTATAACACGGTTGTTTAACTAACACGGTTTACGCTATGGACCCCAACAATAGTGTTATGAAGAGGTTGTGGTGTATAAAGAAATCACAGTCAATAAATATTTGAAGTTGTAGCTTAACACTTACCTCACTATGGGCAGATTTAGCAGACAACAAACTGATGATATTTCAAAAAATATTTCAAAATGTCGTCTGCTGTAAATTTTACCCAGCATGCAAAGTGTCAATAAAGCATTGCATCCAAAGCAGCATTGTTATGAGCAGCATCATAATGAGTCTTCTGAGGCCGTAACCCATAAAGTGCTAAGCAAAATTGTAGAAGAGGACATTCTAATTTTGTTATTATTTTTCAGAGAAAATAAGAATTGACATTTCATGTGAATCCTTTGTTTAGCAGATTATTTACACAAAATGCCAAGAATTATTTTCTCTGAAAAATAACAATGAACTAGGGATTTGTTCAAAGGACACAGATGTTCCGCCTAAAAAACTTAAACGCAAATTGCTAATGCCTGTAAAACTTGAACACAAATTGCTAAGGCCATCTTGGAAGCGGACGGAGACAGACGGAAAGGGGTAACACTATATGCCCTTTCCACCATTATTTGTATGGCAGGGGCATAAAAAATATATTACAAAGTGTCATCTGCTGTAGTTGTGGTTAGCACTTTAATGTTTTTTTTTTTTTGTTTTGTTTTTTTTGAGCTATGAGACAGGTCTGAACATAAGTAAAATTGTAGCATGTTATCATCTGTTAGGCATATGATTCACATGAAATGTCAAGCCTTAATTCCTTTTAAAAGTATACCCCACCCCCACAAAAAATGTTGTCTGCTGCAGATTTGATTAGCACTTTAAGGGTTAATGGGTTTGTTGTGAGATTCAGTTTCATGTTTTGTCTGTTTCCAGGTACACCCAGAAGGAAAGTTTGTTGTTGACCTTGATAAAAATATTGATATCAACGATGTAACACCAAACTGTAGAGTAGCACTTAGAAATGACAGTTATACACTTCATAAAATATTACCCAATAAGGTAAGTTAAATGTTCAGGAATTGCATGACGTGAAGGGGTGCCCTAAAATCACCTAGTATGTCCGTCTATCTATAGTCAGTTAACGAAAATTTGTGGTCAATTAGTGAAAATGTGTTGTTAGTTAGTGAAAATGGAATATAATTATGATTTGATTTTGCATACTGGTTAATACACAACTAAGCATATTGACTTCCCCAGTAAGAAAGAGAAAATGGCTACAATGCTTCAACGGTTTGGAATATTATGATGATTTTTCACATACTGAATGATACCATCCATATCTAAGCAGTTTTTTTTTTTTTTGCATACTAATAGATACCATCATGATGTCAATGGTCTTGCACTCAGTATTGGTTTATTGCTTTGGACAAGTCATGGCATGGAAGCCCGTCGATAGTTTGAGTCTGTTTGAAGTAGCTTCATAGTGTTGAAAGGCCATAAAACCAAATCATCACGAAAACATGCCTATATGATATTGACCCTCTTAAACCCCACTTTTATATAGTAAAACTGGGGTTTACAGCGGTATACATTATTTTTCTTATTTCTGCTCAAAATCATGGATTGTGGGTACTTGTTAGAACCGCCTCGCCGAGGCGGTTCTAATGAGTACCCACAATCTATGTTTTGAGCAGAAATGTGAAAAATATCAGAGTTTTTTATCTGAATTTTTTTTCAGTTTTTTGAAGGTGAAACTTTCTATATATTTGAATAGGCGTGTTTTCGTAATGATTGTCACATCATCCATCATATAGGATTTTTTTTTGGATATAACTTTTCAGTTCAGGAGTTCAGTCTTTAAAACCATGTTATATCGGAAACCATACTGTGAACCCTGTTACACAGCTCTGTTTAAGAGGAGTGTATCAGGAAAGTATTTCCTTATTTCTTCATGAAATTGTATATTGTTGGTACAGTAAATGTCCTACAATTTCCGAACACTTTATTCCATACATTTTTTTTGGCCAAAATTTGAAGTTGTTTCTTAAAATACTTAGTAGAATGCAAACAGTGTAGACCCTGATCAGACTGCTCCTTCAGGAGCAGTCTGATCTGGGTCTGCACTGTTTGTATATGTCATTTTGTCAGGCACTTTGGGGTACGAAATTTTAGGACATTTACCATACTCTTTAGAAGCGCCTCAGCGAGACCCCCACAACATTGAGGAATAAGAAAATATTAATACTTTTGGTTGAAAAAGTACATTATCTGGATCTAAGTTGTTATATGTGTTTCTGTATATCATCTTTAGGTGGATCCCCTGGTTAGTTTGATGATGGTTGAGAAAGTTCCCGATTCTACATATGAGATGGTTGGTGGCCTGGATAAACAAATTAAAGAGATCAAAGAAGTCATAGAACTGCCTGTCAAACATCCAGAACTTTTCGAAGCTCTAGGCATAGCACAGCCAAAGGTAGTATGCCTGTTTCTGTAGATTACAACACGTGAATTGTCATCTGACATCACTGTCTCTTTGTTATTAATGTCAGTAGCTCCAGAAAGGTGCTTCAAATAAAAGTATTGGTATTTTTTGAAGCACTTGTGTTTGCATGGGCAGCTCAGATATGGAAGTTTCTGTCCGTCCATTTGTTCTTTCATTTGTCTGTTTGTTTGTTCATCCATGTACTTATGTACACCCTAGCGTCCACCCTAAATGAAGTCTAGAAACTCTAAAACTTTACAGCTAGTTTCACTTCACTGATTGTTTTATGTGACTGAGCTAACAAGTGCATTTTGTATGACAATTCTCACTCATCTGGTGCTCTTTTTCACATTTTAGTATGCAAGTGTGACTGAAACTTCAACAAAGTTCTTAATATTTTTCCATCTAAACATATGTTGTGGGTGCACCTAATGAGTACTAAAAAATATGTTCTTGTGTAGAAATGATATATGTAAATATCTGGGTCCAGTTGTTCAAAACTTAAGGAAATTGTTAGCTAATGTGATGTTAAAATTTCTGTCTTGAAATATGCAAATACATGTACATTGATATTTTTTTGCTGTAAAATGTGAGTAGCTTTTGCATTGCAAAAGCTACTCACATTTTTGCAGCAAAATATTAAATGTATTTGAAAATGCCCTAGCAACACAGTTAACAAGTTTGTCATTAACAAGCTAGTTAAGCTAATGATGCTTTGAACAACTGGGCACAGAAGTTACATAACTTAATTTCTGAACTTTCCAGAATTATAGTACATACTCTTTGTAGGGGAGGACTTCAAATGAGCGCCAACAACATATGTTTTGATGGAGAAACAAGGAAAATTATTATGTGGATACCTCTGCAGGTCTCCATAGTGTGGTTCGTAGTGGATCTGACTGCAGATCAAGGGGTGACAAGTTCGAATCCCAGCTCGGCGACATAACTTCCATGGAGATGGATCATGAAATTATTTCTAAGGTTATTCTCCCCCTTCTGCTGATTCAAGAGGGGCAGTTGTCAGGTGAAAGAAAGTGCACAAGTGCTTGTTAACTGCTTAGAGGACTAAGCCTGTCCCGGAAAAGTACAAGAAGGTTAACTGACCGGCTCATCGTGACCTTAACAGTGTTGACTGAGCTGTATGTCTCCAACTGAAGAAAGAGTAAAAGATATACATCTGGGTAATTCTTGTTATTTTGGAAACAGCTGATAGTTATTTGTATTTTCAGGGAGTTTTGCTGTACGGACCTCCAGGCACGGGTAAAACTTTATTAGCTAGAGCCGTGGCTCATCATACAGAATGTACGTTTATACGTGTCTCAGGATCCGAACTTGTGCAAAAGTTTATCGGAGAAGGATCTCGAATGGTTAGAGAGCTTTTTGTCATGGCAAGGTAAGTCATTGCTAAGTAAACCGTGTTACATGATATCGCCATGTTTCGGTAATTTAGAGACAATGGTTCAGTCTGTTATGAGGGTCCTAAAAAAAAGTGTTTTCCCACCAATGGGAAGAAAGCGAAAAGGTTTTACAATAAGAAGCTGCCAAGGAAAGTATGATCAGGGGTTCATCTGAATCATGACGACGACTCTTCTAACAGGTATGAGGATGTTAAGGATTTCTTGGTGTCTGAAAACATGCATGTTATAAACCATCTGCCTTACTCACCAGACTGAGTCCATTCAACTTCTTTTGATTTCCAAGGCTTAAATGCATTCTGGAAAAGAATATAAGTCCAGAAGTTTTGCAGCACTGTATATCAGTGTCTCCAACAGATACTGAAAATACTATCAAACCTGTTTCATGAAGAAATAAGAAAAATATAAATGCTTTTTGATTGAAAAACATCCCTTACCTGAAAAAAAAATGAAGTTTGATTCCTTCTTTATATCAAAACTATTTGAGTCTGACATGAGAAAACATACCTTTGGACAAATACCCACATTGAAGTCTCAAATCAGCCTGCATTTCTGCAGTCTGGTCGGAGTCTTCTTTGTTCGCATGAAGAAACTTTGCATCCTAGAGTGTGTCTAGTGAAGATTCTGATCAGACTGCATGATTGCGCAGCCTGATCTGAATCTTCACTGGGCACATATGTCCAAAGGTATGTGTTCTGGCATAACAGCTCATTTGTTGAAATCTTTTGTTTCAGAGAACATGCTCCTTCCATTATATTTATGGATGAAATTGATTCTATAGGATCTTCACGCTTAGAAGGTGGCTCCGGAGGTAAATCTTGTTAGCGTACCTGAGCACGAAGTGCTTAAGGTGAGCTATTGTGATCGGTCAATGTCTGTCATATGTCAACAAATTGCTTTAAATCACTACTTCTCCTACACCTCTGGGCTAATTGACTCAAATCTTGGTAGGAAGTATCAGGGTGACTTGTAGACCAAAAATGGCTAAAATCGTTCTTATCAAAAATCCAAGATGGATGCCATGGCTGTCATATTGAAAATATATTTTGAACTTCTTTTGAACTTAAAGAAATTAGAAATCCAAGATGGCCATCTTGAAAATGTATTTTGAACTGCTTTACCTGAACTGAAAAACCAATTGACTCAAAACTTGTCTTGTACTCAGGTGAGGGATACAGGGTCATCTTGGCCCCCTTGTTTTGATCTTATGAACCGTAACATCAGAAACCGTACATTTGGACATGTGCACACAGTCTGATCAGAATCTTCACTTGGTACATTTTGGATAGCCAAGGATACAAAGTTTCTTCTTGTAGACAACAAAGACTCAGATCAGACTGTGCTGAATGCACAAGCTGATTTTAGTCCTCATTGGGTGCACATGGCCGAAGGTATGTTTCATGGTTTGCACAGACTTGGAAAAGTCCTGGGATTTGATCTTGGTCCTGGAATACTTCATTTTTCAAAAAAAAAAAAAAAATGAACTTTATCCTGGATCATTGTGGTAAAATGCAAAATACTCTTTGAAAAATATAATGTCCTTGAAAATTATAAAAAAAAAAAAATGAAGCAGCTCTGATATTTATTCAGTAAAATGTTAAAAAGAAAGAAAAAAAAATAGCAATGAATGCTGAATGGTAAAAAAAAGTTGCAGTGTGACAGTGAATGTTGGAGTAGCTCTGGCATTTACCACATTTTCACAAAACAGCCGGATTTTCTAATTGAATGCAACCACTTCTGCTTCCTTTAACCATGTGCAGATCTTGTTGTTAATGATTAAAAAAACACAGAAACAGTAAATTCAGCATTTATTAACAATGAGCTCAAGAGGAAAAAGTGTATGTTATAAAATTGACTCCTTGAAAAATTGTACAGGTCCTGGAAAAGTCCTGGAATTCTGTTTTCATTTTTCTGTATGAACCATGTGTTTTCTTACATTGTGGATCTTTTGAAGAAATGCTCTGGTTAAAATTTTTCTAATATTTGATAAGCATCATAATTTAGCTCTAGATGAGAATGGGATCCGTACTTTTCCTGGTTAACCCATAATGCATAGCATTCTGGGTAAAATTTACAGCAGACAACATTTTGAAATATTTTTCATATTTTTCACAGAAAACAGGATTTGACATTACATGCAAATTGCCTCCAATGGAGACAATTTGCATGAAATGTCAAATCCTGTTTTCTAGGGAAAAATAAGAAAAGTATCAGTTTGAAGTCTGCTGAATTTGCCCAGAGTGTGGTAAAGGTTAAAGCCCTAAGCAAAATTGTGTACCAGAAGACTTTCTACAATGTAATTTCTTTTATTATTTTTCAGAGCAAATAAGTCTTGGGATATCATGTGACTTGTCTGCAAGGCAGATGATTCACATGAAAATTCAAGCCTGATTTTCCAAGAACAAAATCAGTATGTTGTCAGCTGCATTAGTGATTAGCACTTTAAGGAAAATATTTATTTTGATATTGCTCTTATTCAACCCATTTTAGTCTGGAGACCCCAAAAAGGGTTATTGGCAAACAGTGCAGACCCAGTCCAAGACGTCACAGAATGTGGTGTCTGATCAGGGTCTCCACTGTTTGCAAATACTGTAGCCATTTTTCTCTAGGAATATATAAATCACATAGCCTGATGCACCTAAAATTGAAATTCGACTCTTCCAATATATAGTGTATGGAAGTTTATTCAGTCTCAGATGGATTAATTTCTCCAACCATGATACTGCCATAGCTCTAAATTAGAGCAATATCCAAATAGATATTTTCCTTAAACCATTTTAGACTGAATAAACTTCCCCTCACTACATATTCTTAATGTGAAAATCGAAGACTCTGATCAGGCTGTGCAGATGTGTAAGCTGATTTGAGTCTTTGTTAGAGGCACATGTCAGAAGGTACATTTTCTCACATTGCGGTTCATTTTAACCCTTGTCATGCTGAATAAATTAAGATGCCATGCCCTTTTCTTTATCAGCCAATCCGATTACTTGATCCAGGTTGTTAATACAAATTCATATACTGAATGACAAACAGTGCAGATCCAGATCAGTTGGCTTCTTCAGAAGCCAACTGATCTGGATCTACACTGTTTGCAAAAGGCAGGGCATATCCAGATTCAGCAGGACCAGGGTTAAGACATTTTTCTTTGTTCTTAGGGGACAGTGAAGTACAGAGGACAATGTTGGAATTATTGAATCAGCTTGATGGCTTCGAACCAAAACAAAATATTAAGGTACAGCTTTAAGTTGTTTGTTTTTCAATTCTCTCCCCTCCCCTGATTCAAAAGGGGCAGTTGTCAGTTTCTGGTGAAAGAATGTGCACAACTGTTAGAGGGCTAAGCCTGCCTAGGAAAACTGGGAAGGTAAACTGACCGGCGCGACATGACCCTGTTGGGTTGACTGGGCCGTAAAACTTAAGTTCAGTCAATCATCTTTCAGTATTTTTTGATTTGGGAGTTTTGCTGTCCAGTTAACACTGTCAAGGTGATGTTGATCCAGTCAGTTAACTCACACTTTTCCTGGGCAGGCATATTTTCTTTAACCAATACTGTGTGCACATACTTTTGCTAGTAACTGACAACTGCCCTTTTTGAATCCACAGAAGGGGAGAAATTATTTCATAATCAATTTCCATAAAGCTATAATGCCAAACTGGGATTAAAACATGTGACCCCTGGATCTTCAAATAGAAATGCTACCAACTGCACGGTGGAGCCTGGCATGTACTGGATTAAATGCAATAACGAATCTCTAAACATGATTTCAAGTGACAAGATTCTAGGTGTGTTTGTCGACAATAATCTGACATGGTCAGATCATATTAAGCATCTAACTAAAAAAATTGTTTCGAATATTTGGCTTCTATCCAAAATAAAAAAGTTCTTATCTCAATCTCATAGGGTACAGTTTTACAAGTCATATATCCAACTGCACATTGATTTTTGCAATGTTGTCTGGGGAAGTTCTTCTGAGACCAACAAAATGAAAATACATAAAATGCAGAAGCATGCATGTAAAATAATTCTAGATTACAATGTTGACGACTCCAATGAAGCGATGAATTCTTTGAATATCATGTCCATATATGATCAGCTCTATCTAAGAAAAGCCAAGTTTATGTTCAAGGTCTATAATAATTTGGCTCCTACATATATTTTTGAAAAGTTCACTCTTCGAAATAATGTCAAAACCAGTATGCAACTTATATCAGCTTCTTCTGGCTGCTTTTTCCTGCCTAAACCTCGGACAGAATGTTTCAAGCACAGTATGAAATACTCGGGATGCCTGGTATGGAATAGCCTACCAGAAGACGTTAAAAATGACTCAACCCTTGACACATTTCATAATAGATGTTTACAATGGTTAAGGACACCAGTGGCATATTAGGAATTAAACTTTAAGGTTTGTCCAGAGTTGTGTGATTATTTCAATCCTTAAACATTGTATATTTAGCTTGTAATTATCCTATTATCTTGATCTTTCTTTTATGTCAGTACATTTCCTTATCATTTGTGTAATGAAAAACAGTCTGCACAGTTATTGAGTTTGTTAGCATATGTGCATTTATACTGTCAGTTAACATTTTGCTTTTATGTCTGTATATATTTGACATTTTGTAGAACTGTGATTAAGTGCTTGTTTGAGGTTCTTGTAGGGTCAGGCCTCACATTATCTTTCTTACCTCCGCAATATTAATATTCATATCATGTACCTTGCTCACACAATGTTTCAGTAGATTTCTTACATTTCGTTTCGGTAAGAGTCTTCATTGATCCTTATAACCGAATGTGATTAACAAATGTTTTCCACTCTTATATATATTTATATTTATCTATTTATTTATCTTATTTTATTTTATTTTTTTTTTATGCATAAATCCTGACCTTCAACAGGCATATAACCACAATCAAACTGTTCGTCATCTGTTACTTTGTTTATTGGTCAATCTTGTGTAAATATGTAAATAATGAGGGCCTCATGGAAGATTAGCCATTACATGTTCTCCAATTTGATGCGCTAAATGTTGTAACCCTCTATAAATAAAGTCTTTACTTACTTACTTAAATAGAAATGCTACCAACTGCACGGTGGACCCTGGCATGTACTGGATTAATTTAATATGTTGCAATCTATGGCTTTTTAAACATCCTGGTGGCAGAATCGTTAGTGCTCCTGACTACAGACCACAAGGCCCCAGTTTAAAATCATGCTAGAGATTATGATGCTTCATTTCAGAGAACCTTTCATTATCACCCCTTCAGCATCTCAGGAGGGCTTAAATAACGTTGAAAAGGATGTAAAGTGCCAAATGGGCTGTACAGTGCAAAAATGTGTCTACTGGCATATGCGGACAGGGAAGGTCCACATCAGCTTGTGCATCCGCACAGTCTGATCAGGGCCTTCACTGCCCACTAACAGAATCAATGGATACTACAGAATGTATGAATGGAGAGCAAAGGCCCGGAGGATACCTGGCGCATTTGCATGATGATCTGTATCTGCGCATTTTGCGCGTGTTTGAAGGCAGTTTTTCATTTAATGCAGCCCAAATAATGTTGAAAAAGATGTAAAACACCAAATTATGTTCTGTATTTTTTTTTGTAGGTGATAATGGCTACTAACAGAATTGATATTTTAGATTCAGCATTGTTGCGACCAGGTAGAATAGACAGGAAAATAGAATTCCCTCCACCAAATGAAGAGGTGAGTCAACAAAGTATTCTAAGGGTTGTACCAGGGCAGCAATCTCAAAATGACCTGTAGAGCTACAGTTCCATATCAGAACTCTTGTCACATGTATAATTCATATTTCCAAATAATTAGATTTTTTCAACCAGGAAATATTGATGTATTACTTATTTCTCAACAAAAACTTATATTGTGAGTACTCATTAGAAGTGCCTGACCGATACCCCCTCTTATATGGAGTTGTGTGCATATTCTTCAAGGCGATTACACAGAGCACAGACTGCCAAAAATGTTAACTGATCTAGTAAGTGTAATATCTAATTCACAGGTATTTTTGCTGAAAAAATGTGAGTAGCTGTTGCAAATGCAAAAGCTACTCACATTTTTTCAGCAAAAATAGTAGCATATTTGCCATGTTTAATGATCAAAGTTTTAACTATATGTTAACCAACAACATCATTAGTTTTGAACAACTTGACTTAGAATGTCTCATGATAGTTGAATGAAAGCTTGGTACCAAATGGGCCGCACCATGCGATAACATGACTTCAAGCATATGCAGACAGCGAAGGCCCAGATCAGTCTATTTGAAGATAACTCTGGGATAATTTTCTCCAGCTCTTCATACAAACATACATTGTTGATACTGAGAAGTGCTTCACCGAGGCACTTCTGATGAATACTCACAACATATGCAGGGCTTAGAATTTTCAGCAGATCCGATGAATTCAGGGATTTTGGGGATTTTTGAGGAAAATAAAAAGTTTTGGTCGTGATTCAAACATTGAAATATGGTATTTTTGTGGGTTGGGATAGGGGTGCAGGGTATTTTCAGGGTTTTTGGTGATCTGCCATTTCCACCCATGCTATGTTTTTAATGGAGAAATAGAAAGAACTGTCAACAAATACTACATCTCAGCAAGTCCTCTGGTTCCGTATGCACATGTTGATATTGGAACATATATTTTTTTTCAGGCTAGATTAGACATTTTAAAGATTCATTCTCGGAAGATGAACCTGACCCGAGGAATCAACCTGAGGAAGATAGCGGAAATGATGCCGGGAGCCTCTGGTGCAGAAGTCAAGGTATAATGGCAGTGAGAGTGTGTGCAAGGATGGTGGTAAAGGCTTGGGCCCAGTAGTTCAAAACTTAACAAAGTTATTAGCTAACATAACGTTAAAATTTCTATCTTGAAATATGGCAAATACATTGATATTTTTGGCTGAAAAAATGTGAGTAGCTTTTGCAAAAGCTACTCACATTTTTGCAGCAAAAATATAAATGTATTTGAAAATAACTTAGCTACAGCAGTTAACGAGTTTGTCTTTAACAAGCTCATTAAGATAATGAAGCTTTGAACAACTGGGCCCTCCTGTACTTACAGCAGGTGGGGGAGGGGGCATATTAGTATTTCTGCTGTTTCTGCACTGTCATTATCTTTTTCTGTCATCCTTGTCTGTTGCTATCTTTCCTCTCATCTGCCATCTGTTCCTTTTCTCTTTTTCTCTGGGAGCCAGCACAAAATGATCCACAAGAGTTGATAGGTCGTTAAACTAGAACAAACAAATAGCTATGACAACTACATATGGGCCATGCCATGGGAAAAAGTGTCCTTGGGCATATGCTGAAAGCAATGGCCCTGGCCAGCCTGCACATCCACAGTCTGATCAGGGCCTTTATTATCTGCTAACAGAATCATTGGACACGACAGAATGTATGAATGGAGAGCAAAAGCCTGGCTGATACTTTTATCATGCAAAGGATGATCTGAATCTGTGCATTTTGTGCATGTTCAAAGGCATTTTTAGCTTGACGTGTTAAATATACATGTGCCCATTGTTCCAGCTGTGGAACACATTAGAAGTTATGTTCTAAATCCTGCAAAAGGCATCCAAGTCTGGTAAGGCCTTTGCTCTCTGCTGTCTGATTTTTTCACATTGTAAAAAACATGTATATCAGTCAGCCACACAATCTAATCAGGCCTTCTCAGTCTGCTTCTAGATTATTTTGGTTACTACAGAATATACTGTTCTAACCCTTAGTATTTAGGCAGATAAGTGCAGCCTCAGTGGCTCAGTTGGATGCGCATTCGACTGGTGATCAGGAGGTTGCATGTTTGACCCCTGCCGGGTGGGCAACATTCTTTCCTGGAGATTGATCATATAATATTTTCTATGGTCCTTCTCTCCCTTCCACTGATTCTAGAAGGGCAGTTTCAGTTTCTGGGCAAAGAATGTGCACAATAATGGTTAACCACTTAGAGGACTAAGCCTGCCCAGTTAAAGTGTGGTTAGGTAAACTGACCATGCACCACATGACTCCTTTGGGTTGACTGGGCTGTAAAACCTCAACACAAACAAAATCATCACAAACAAACAAATTAGACAGACAAGCATGAACAAAGAGTGAAGATCCAGATCAGAGGACGTAGTCTAGAATGGGGAATGCCATTCATCCAGCAATTTTTAGACACAAACTTTCTCATCAATTATTTCCAAGTAATCTAATAATGTCATTGTTCACTCATGACATCATCAGAGTGAGGCTTGCGTGATGTCAATCCAAAAGAGTTCTGACAATAGTGCAACACTGAAAATGCCATTAAAAATAATTTGGCTAATTTTTTGACTGTCACCAGGAAAGTTTGGAGAAATGGAGGTAAATTCAAAATTCAATTTTTTTCTTCAGTTAATAAGTGGTAGATTTGTTTTTGAGAACCACATACATTTTGCGCAAGAAGCTGAAATACATATCAAATAACAGTGAATTAGACTTTAGGTTGTATTTTTATGCTCCTAACCCTTCCTTGGCTGAATAAATTGATGCATCACCTGCTTCTAATTTCCAGCCAATGAGATAACTTGATCCGGGTTTTTGATAGAAATTCACATATTTAATGACAAACAGCGCAGATCCAGATCAGTTGGCTTCTTCAGAAGCCAACTGATCTGGATCTACATTGTTTGCTAAGACAGGCATGCCATGTTCAGCAAGAGAAGGGTTAAGATCCTTTTATGCTACCAATTTTAAGTTTGGTTTTGGGTCATTCAACCTTATGTCTGTTAATTTGTCTGTCAATTCGCCATGCTTTTCTTGTCAGCAAGGTATTGAAATACCTTGCTGAAGTAGGGCCGAGGAAAAGATCACCTGATTAACAATTGAAAAGACATAAATTTGTGAGAGTTATGCCCTTTTCAACTTTGGCATTTTGTAGGGATATACATGTAGTTGGGGGGCATAGTGTTTTACAAACATTCCAGTTTCATCACAACTGCTTAAGCAAGCAAGAGCAACATAGGGATCACTTTTCTGGCATTGGCTTTGGTGTCATCAGCATCAGCTCTGCTTCTCAAACACCAAGGCTTATATGCTAGTGAAATTTCATTCACACATCTGCTATGATGCCCATTGACCTTTACTGACACTTATCTACTTTTCACTCTTGGCTGAACAATGTTTATTGTGCATTAAGTTGTGTTTCACAGTCATGATATAGCCATTTGGCAAATTTCTTTTTTCTTTGTGCAGGGTGTATGTACAGAAGCCGGTATGTATGCGCTAAGAGAGAGACGAGTCCATGTGACCCAGGAAGATTTTGAATTAGCAGTTGCAAAGGTGAGATAAATCTTGCAGTTGTAATAAATGGAGGTCTTAAAGCTTAGCCCTCTGGGTAAAATTTGCAGCAGATGGCATATTGAATTTTTTTTTTTTTCCCAGAAAAAAGGTTTTGACATTTCATGCAGATTGTCTCCAATGGAGACAATTCACATGAATGTCAAAACTGTTTAATAAGAAAAATGAAAAATAAGAAAAACAGTTTGTCATCTGCTATATTTGTCCAGAGAGTGTTAAAGGTTAATGTGAATGGCTGTAACACAAGGAGTTGTTGTTTTTTAGCACACTGGGTGGCACATCTGACTGCAGATCCAGGGGTGGCAAGTTTGAATCCCATCTTGGCCACTTAACTTTTGTAAGATTGATCATGAAATAATTTATATGGTAATTCCCCCCCCCCCACACCCCCCATGGATTCCAGACAGACAGTTGACAAATACTGGCAACAGAATGTGCACAAATACTGGTTAACTACTTGGAGGACCTGTCGAGATAAAAGTGTGTAGGTTAACTGACTAGCTTGACGTGACCATAACTGTTGACTGGACAGTAATATTATATATAATAATAATAAATAAAGTTTGGTGAAAATCCATTGACTTTTACACAAATTATCATCAGGAAACGAAAATACAGACGGACAAATGTATGACAGATGGCTGGACGGACACATGGAAGAGCAAGGTGAAACCATAATACCTTGCCTTGTATCATGTGGCAGGGTATAAAAAGAGAGCAAACCTAGCTGAAAGATTTTGTATTTCTTTCTGAAAGAAGGTCACTACAGCAAAAAAGAATTTACTTCCTTGGTATATAAATTCCTTCTTAAAGGGGAATCCTCATTATTAAAAGAATTTGCTCGGAAGCAAATTCTCTCCTTTAAGAAGACCCACCTTTGAGAAGAAAGACAAATACTTTCTTGTCAGAGTGATGTCCCTTGGAGGGATATCTCAACTTCATTGCAGAATATGCTATACCACTTGAGTAAGTAGCATAGATGTAGCCACAGCATAGTTGATTGAGGTTCCTGCAGACTCAGCAGTGTAAAACAAATCAGCATCTCCATTACGATTTGAGCCAAGCACAGCATTTCCTACAACAGTGTGTGTGTGCTCAACAAATGCAGATCTGCCTTGGCATATGCCAATTTTGATCAGATTTTGCCGTGCAATCTTTGGCTAGCTAAGGACTTAATTTTAAACCATCTTTATGCAGACTGTGCAAATGTGCTGGCTGATCTGAGTGCAGGCTGATCTGAGTGCAGGCTGATCTGAGCCTTTGCTGGGCACACATGTTAAATTGAGTGCCGGCCTCGGTGGCTCAGTTGGATGTGTCATCCGACTGGAGACCAGGAGGTCACGGGTTCAACCCCCGCCGAGGTCGGCAACATTCTTCCGTGGAGATTGATCATGAAATATTTTCTATGGTCATTCGCTCCCTTCCGCTGATTCAAGAAGGGCAGTTGTCAGCTTCTGGAATGTGCACAATACTGGTTAACCGCTTAGAGGACTAAGCCTGCCCAGTAAACATGTAGTTAGGTAAACTGACCGCGCCCGACATGACCCCATTGGGTTGACTGGGCTGTAAAACCTCTACACAAACAATGTTAAATTGAAAGTATTGCTGTACCCTGGCTGATATAGTTTGAGCATAAGTATTTGGACACCATAATATCTTGCCATACTTCTCCTAAAATTTAAAAACAATTTTTTTTCTACCTCTTGTTGTGTATAGGAAATTGTTAAATGAGTTGCAAACAGTGTGGAACCAGATCAGTGATCTGGGTCTACGCTGTTTGATCAGGCCTGTCTGCAAATATTTAGGGTTAATAGGGTATGAAATATAGGCAGGGCCATGCGAAATGTGCCTTTAGGCATCTGCAGACAGTGAAGACCCAGATCAGCCAGCACAGCTGCACAGTCTGATCAGGGCCTTCACTGTTATTCTTAAAGCATACAGTGCAGAAATTTGACCTTATATTGCAGTAGTTCCTGAGTTATGGCCCTTTATATTTCAAGTACCCCAAAGCTCCTGATAAGGCATTTTTTTAGTAGAAAAAGTACTGATATTTTTCTTATTGCTCCATGAAAACATATGTTATGGTTACTCATTAGAAGTACCTCACTAATGAGTACCACAACATATGGTTCCCTAGAGAAATAAGAAAAATAATATGTGGATATCCCTCGTTATCTCGAGCTATGTACTGGTACCCAATTCTGTTTTTATCACCACATCCCTGTTTTCTGTTTCAGGTGATGCTGAAGGATTCCGAGAAGAACATTTCAATCAAGAAACAATGGAAATAGTTCTCCATGTTATTGGTCAAAAACGTTTTCATTTGTGAATTTTCATTATTACTTCTCATACATACTTGCTATAGAGGAGTATTTAGAGATTATTCTGGGATAATTTTCTCTTGACAGATCTCCATAAAAACATTTGCTGTGGAGTACTCATTAGAAGCACCTTGCAGATTACCCACAACATATGTTGTTTAAATTGTAGAAATAACAAAAATTATTCTAGAATTACACTACAACCTCTTTATAACATGGTTCGTTATAACACAGTTTTGGATATAACACAGTTCAAAGATGGATCCCAAAAATGTATAGATTATATTGAAAAATGACCATAAATGGTCATTTTTCAATATAATCTATACATTTTTGTTTGGATATAACACGGTTGTTTAACTAACACTGTTTATGCTATGGACCCCAACAATAGTGTTATAAAGAGGTTGTGGTGTATCATTAAATAATTCTCCTTAACAAGTCCTATGGTCGTCTTTTGTTTAAGTGCTAAGAGTTAGATCTTATGCCAGAGTAAATTTGACGAATTTCATGATTTAAACACAAATTTTTTAAAACGATAACTAGGCATAATACATTACTTTAAAAATATGGAGAAGGGAAGAATTCAGTTTTGTAAAAGGGAGGCAATTAGGCTGATTGGCAGAGATTGGCAGAGAAGAAGCCGTTGCTTGGATGCAAAAACTTTGATGTTTTATTTCTTTGAAAACATATGTTTTGGCATTATGTCTCATTGGGATCATCTCAATAAGATTATTCTGATATTACCATCATTTGTGGAAAAAATGAAGAAAAATACTAGTCTGTATACATGGCTGATTGAGGATAGAACTACTTAAAGAGAACTATTATATGATAATTCTCAGATAGTTTTCTTCAGAAGCCAACTATTCTGGCTCTACACTGTAAAGACAGGGTATATCCGGGTTCAGCAGGACTAGGGTTAAAACATATGTTGTGAGTACTGATTAGAAGTTCCTCTAATGAGTACCCACAACAGAAGTTTTTTTGGAGAAATAAGAAAAAATATCCCAAAATTATCATTTAATACTTCTCCTTAACCTTTACCACTCTTTGGGCTAATGCAGCAGACGACATCAATCCTTAACCTTTACCACCCTTTGGGCTAATGCAGCAGACGACATATTGATGATACTTTTCGTATTTAAGAAAAATGTCATCTGCTGAAAATTTTACCCAGAGTACTAAGAATTGTCAAGTCCAGCGATGAGAATGGATTCACCCAATTGTGATGAAAAAACTGAAACTGCCTGCATTTCCTTCCAAAATCACCAGATCTGAACAGAGCCAACTGAGTCTAAAAATATTTTTGTATCATGAATGATGCTTGGAAAATCTGAAATTTGCCAAAAAGCTGAAGAGTATCATCCCTGCAGGTCATATGGTAGTAAGATTATTTCTTGCTGTTGGTGCTTTTCCATTTACATACATGAGGAATAAAGGGAATATCAGACATCTGAACAAAGATCTGGCTTTTATAGAGAATATGTATAGTGAACAGGACTCTAATTAATGCTTAGCACTCTAGGTAAAATTTTCAGCAGACAACATTTTGAAATATTCTTATTTTTCTCAGGAAACAGTATTGGACATTTTATTTAAGTTGCCTCCAGTGGAGGCAATTTGCATGAAATGCCAAATCTTGTTTTCTTGGAAAAATCAGAAAAATATTATTTGTCATCTACTGAATTAGCCCAGAGTGTGGTAAAGGTTAATGTATTTTCTACATCTCTTTCAGAGGTCTTGTTAAGGAAAAGTATTTGGTGATAATTCTGGGAAAATTTTTATTATTTCTCCATAAAAACATATGTTGTGGCTTTTCATGCCTGGGTAAGGTGCTTCTAATGAGTACCCACAACATATATTATAATGGAGAACTACCAAGGCACTTGTAATGAGTACCCACAAATATTTTTATGGATAACTACCAAGGTGCTTCTAATGTGTACCTTCAACATATGATTTTATGGATAGCTGGAGAAAATTATCACCAAATACTCCTTAATAAGTCCTGTGTCATTGATACTGGTACTTAATCCAGAAGAATTAAAATTTATAAAAGTTTGTGATTAATGTTTGTTTATCAAAGAAAAAGAAAAAAAGATATTTTTTCTCACTGTTAACCCTTTAAGTGCTAGAAGTAGACAAAAACTGATATTATTTTTCAGAGAAAATAAGAGAGAATTCACATTTCATGTGAATCATCAGCTACACAGGTGATTCACACAAATGTCAGTCCTTTCTTTCCCAAAAAAACAACAACAAACAAACAATCAAACAAAAAAAACAACAAACAAAAAACAAAACAAAAAAACAAAAAAAAACAAACTGTTGTCTGCTGTAGGTGTGATAGCTCTTAAAGGGTAAAAGTGCAGAAATTTGGCCATTTGGTGCAATAGTTCCCGAGTTGTGGCCCTTTATTTGAAAATTATCCAGACCATTCAGGGATAAAGTCTTAGCATTTTTGTTCAGGGATAAAATAAACAATCTGATTTAACTGGACTTCTAACCCCTCAGAGACTTAACAGTTGCTCAGGTTGTTGAATACAGTCCAACCTCAATGGCTCAAACATCTTTGGGACCATGGAAATTCGTTCGAGACATGGGAAGTTTGAGTCACTGAGGGTAATCATGGCACCAGCTCAGGAAGCAAATAGCGATAATTTAGGGAAATCTTTTCGATTTTCTACACAATGATTGTATGTTGAGTATACTCATTAGAATTGCCTTGCTGAGGCAATTCTAATGAGTACACACAACAAACAATTTCATGATTAAATAAGAAAAAATCATTAACTATTTGTTTTCTTGAGCTATTGGAAGAATTTTGTAGGGACTGAAAAAAAGAGTTGGAATCATCCAAGGTAAACAAGCCATCCATGTTCGAGCCATTGAGGTTATACTGTATTTGATAAAAACTTCCAGCACTATCAATCAGACATTTTCCAAATAATTAAAAAAGAAGTCACTATCATCCAGAGAACATTTTCTCCATCATAAGACAAGAAGCAAGTGGCTGAGTGGTTAGTGATCCCAACTTCGGCTCACGCTGTCCTGGGTTCAAACCCACTAGAAGCAGAATTCATCTCATGAATGTATGGCGCTTCATTCCACAGAGTATTTCATTGTCAACTTTCCGTCATCTCAATATGACTTTAATAATATTGAAAGGGATGTAAAACAGTAAACCGCCATCATAAGTCTATGTGAGCTTTTGGCTGCCATATGTCTAATCTAATCCACCCTGAAAGCTTTTCCTTTATCCCAATAATGGTGCATGAAAAAATTTGGTCAAGATAGGCCAGCTGGCCAGATAGACTCTTGTTTGAAAGTGTAAATGGATTCATGATACTCAAAGGCGAATAACTCCAAAGTGAAGTTTGATCTAGCCAGAATTTCAACTCCTCTGAAGCTTAACACATCCTGTTTATATGCAAGTCTGATGAAGATCACTTAACCCTTGTCATGCTGAATAAATTAAGATGCCATGCCCACTTCGAATTTTCAGCCAATCAGATTACTTGATCCAAGTTGTTGATACAAATTCACATACTGAATGACAAACAGTGCAGATCCAGATCAGTTGGCTTCTTCAGAAGCCAACTGATCTGGATCTACACTGTTTGCAAAGGCAGGGTATATCCGGGTTCAGCAGGACAAGAGTTAAAACTGAAGGGGCTATCAATCTGATAAAAATTTCCTGTAATAAGTACTTTTGTAAGTGGGAAAGTTTTGCCAGTCAAGAGCAAGTAACTTGAAAGTAAATATTCCTATCTGGCTCAAATGCAAACTTTGCCAAAATTTTATGACTGTCCTGGTTACCTGCAAGTTTAGTGAAGCTCTGATTAAAAATAAACTTGATTGGACAAGGTCAAATATGGAATTCTTTGGAATTCAAATGCAGATAACTCGTTGATAGTCCAATCTGGCCAGATTTCTAAGTCATCTGAGATTTTATGCCTCTCCGGCTTATCTGCAAGTTTGACAAAGATCCGTCAAAACAAAGTATTATGCAGATATCATTTGTCCCATTATAAGTCTGTGGGTAAGTTTTCCAATGCTCAAGGGCATGTTACTCCAAAATGAATAGTCTGACCTGGTCACAGTTTGAACCTATCTGAGATTTATGCCTGTCCTCAGGTGAGCTAAGAAAACAACAACAACAAAAAAAAAAAATGAAAATCAGACCATATCACACTAAAATTACTCACAGGCAATAGCAGCTTATTTCCTTTCGCATAGTATGACCTTTCACTTTATTAGTACATGTATACATGTATGTGACTTTTTGTCATCCAGATCCTCATATTTGCATTTTTGTCAAATGTGCAAAATGTAAAACTACCTCTTCTGATCCAGCCATTGTAAAACAAGTATTCGGACAGAACTTGCATTGACACCATGTTTACCTTCTCCAGTACCTTGATAATTTTATTTATCACAGATCTATCCATATGCAACAGCTGTCAGACAGTGGGAACATATTTCACAGCAGTCCATATTCTTCTGTCAAATGACTGCCATCCAAACCAAGGCCCCAAACTATCCTTGTAGGGAATGTCAAAACCCATGGAAGTCAAATCAGACCTGTGTAACTTGATTTCTGTGATGTCTGCTTCCATGTCAAATACCTCTTGAAGTTTTTCAGAGTAACCACAGCGCAAGCTGGGTATGTTGTACCTGTGGATTTCCAAATTTCTCCACAACTCTGGCACGTTTCTGGTTGATTCTGTAGCTACAGAGAACTCCTATAGCCATTTCACTGAAAAAGCCATCAAGATGAGCCATGCTCACTACAATCATCTTCTCTATCATCTCAAAGTTTCAGTTCTTTGGATAGTTCCATCAGCCTCCACAGCATTCATCAGTGTCACATAGGTGAAATTCACACCCCTCGAGTCCCTGTTAGACCATGACAGAACAAACTTTGTGTATTCTCTTTCTCGGTAAATTTGCAAAGCATAAATGCAAAGAAGACCCCATTATGGCTTTTCCTAAGAGATACATCCCGACATTATCATTTGATGTGCAAGTTGGCTCTGCCCGCGTGTCTTTGAAAGCGATATCCTCACTGACAGCTACCACCTAGAAGCCAAGAAAGACAGGAACAGTGATCACCATAGAGGTGTAGTTATTCTTTCCAACGACTCATTGATTGGCGCCCAGCTTGGCATATAGACAAACACAGAGTTTGTTTAACTGCTATTCAGACATCCATGATGATCGGAACGGCATACAGATCCCCAAGTAGTGACAAATTTGTGTGGGTGAGATGTATGATAAGATCAGACAGCTCCAACTAGAAATCCAGTAGCCTCTATCTGGGTTAGTGGAGATCTAAACCTTCCCACATTAATTGAGAAACCAACAGTGTCACCCAGTCAGCATCAATTTTCCTCAACACAACCTTCGACATTGGCTATGAACAGATTGTCAAATTTCCCACCAGAGGAGAGAACACGTTTGATTATTCAAAATATCACGCGTATCCTAATGAAAAAAAAATTCTAATACCGTTTTTCTCATACCGTGACAGTTTCGGCATCAGATTGTCTGATGGTTCTCAATGAGAACCGAAACTCGCAGTAAGTGAAAATTTTCCTTTGGATATGTGTGACAAATATTTAGAATAATGTGATATTCTATCCTGATGAACCTATTCAGTGAGGAACACTTGCTGTTTTTTTGTGTGTTTCTTTCTCACTAACCGGCCGTCACTGGTCGAGGAATGTAAGGCTGTACCTGTAGTAAAAGGCAACGACAGTGTCTTTGTGGAGGCAAGCACATCAGAACCAAGCTGCCATGTGGGAAGGATGTGGATATACAAAGCCTGAAACTAGATGTAGCAGACTTCTCTACAAGATTTACGGCACAGTATACAGCCGACGCCAACATCAACACATTTTGGGATTCACTGAAGAAACTCACTAACAGCATACCGGAAGACAAGGTTCCTAGCAAGATGATGTCTTCTTGATTTAGCCCAGGATCAACAGAAAAAAACCCCCAAAAAAACTGATATTCAAGATGCTCCAGAATGAATCCCAGTAAGAGAGTAAGAAGGCTTACAACGGTTATGTCAACGATATAATGACGTGAACAGAAATCAAAGAAGCTGTACACGTTCATCAAAGGTAAAAGGTGTGACAGCAGTGGAGTCTCCCCGGTGAAGAACTAGGGCATCGCACATAGTGACCCGAAGACAAATTCCACCATTCTAAATGACCAGTGCAGTAGTGTTTTCACGGAAGAGACGACCACAAACTTACCGACCATGGATGGAAGCCAGTATCCAGACATGCACAACTTCACAGTTGACCAAGTAGATGTCCAGAAGTTGATGCAAGGCCAACCCCCACAAAGCGGAAGGTTCCAACCGGAATCTCACCAGATTCCTGAAGGAGTTCGGAGTTGAACTTCCACCGGCAATGGCCCTCATGTTCTAGGCTTATTTGCAACAAGGTGAAGTACCTGATGACTGGAAACAGGCCAACGTAAAGCCTATCTTTAAGAAGGGGTACCGCAATAGTCCTATTATCATAATCGGATTTTTGATTAATGTGCAGGTACAGGGGCAACATCCACATCAGTGAGCCTCCTTCTAGATAGCTGGCTTGTTACATGCTAGCAGATCTCACACCAGATCTCCACGTATTTCTATCATGAAGGTTGATAGCCGAGAGCTTTCACTCTCTGCAATCCCTCTCTATCAGCTGCTTCCATGTCATCTTGGGCCTCACAGGCCCACGCTTTCTCTCAACCTGTATGTGAAAGGCTGTCTTGACTGCACCATTAGAGCGTTCCACATGTCCATACCATAGGAGTCTTCTCCTTCAGAATGAGGTCCAGATCCTCAATGCCAAGCCGCGCAAGTAGCTCAATGGACCTGGTGGTGACAATGTCTTGCGGCCTGACATTGCAGATCTGTCTGATCATTGCCTTGTCATTTCGCTGCAGATGCTGGAGGTTTGGCTTTGTCAATGGCCAAGTCTCGCTGGCATGGAGCATTGCGCTCCGCACACAAGAGCTGTACACACTGCCACGTGTTTTGAAAGAGAGGTAGCGTGAAGAGAGAACTGGTAGCAGATCCTTGAACTTCTTTCAGGCGGTTTTCACACATGTTGTAGTTGAAAGTTCACAGCCACTTGCTGCTGAGAGCATGTCTCCTAGGTAGCAAAAGGAAGCTACCACCTCAAGCTTGTCAGGTCCGACCTGGACTTCCTTCTGTGGTCTGCCATCCAAGGGGCGTGCAGTTCCCCGGCACCTTGTACATCTGTAGTCAGGGTCTTTTGTCAAGCGCTTGAGCCCACTGCATTTCTTGTGCACCCAGTGCTTGCAGCCATTGCAGAAGATGCTGTTGCTGCCCATTCCAGTGTGACAGACGGCGCATTGAAACTCGCCTGAACTCTGCAGGAGGTCCAGTCCTGTACTGCAGATCATAATCTTTGTCTTTCCTGCATTTACTCTCAGTCCTTTCTTCTCCAATGCTTCTTTCCAAGTCAAGAGTCTCCTGACACATTCCTCAAGCGATTCAGCGATGATAACAAGGTCATCGGCATAGAGGTCCTCCCAGGGGACCCCAGAGCGGAACTCACATGATAAGGCTTCAAGCACAATGATGAAGAGCAGTGGGCTGAGTACACGGACACGGCTCCTCGCATTTGCATACATCCCCTGCACCAGTCGCACAATCCACTCCTCCACACCAAGTTTTCTCAACGCCCACCAGATGACCTTCCGAGGTACTCGATCAAACGCCTTCTCCAGGTCTACGAAAGCCATGTACAGTCTCTTGTTGCCAGCTAGATACTTCTCTTGCAGCTGCCTGACAACAAAGATTGCGTCTGTAGTGCCTCTGCCTGGGACAAAGCCAAACTGGGAATCGTCGATTGACACCAACTGTCTGATGAGGGTGTCCACAATCCTCTCAAGGATTTTCATAACCTGCTCTGTCAGCTTGAGACTGCGGTAGTTGCCCCTTTCCATTGTGTCCCCCTTTCCCTTGTAGAGGCATCAAATGAAACTCTGCTCCCAGTCAGAGGGTACCTTGCCATCACGAATGATTGCAGCTGCGAGGTTACGAATCATGGAGGCGCCCATGTCACCTGCTGCTCGTATCATCTCCACCACTATGCCTGATAGGCCCGGTGCTTCATCTGTGAGATAGCTTTCTTAACCATATCAATGGTGATTGGGATGGGTGGGCCTTCCACTGGTGGTTGATGACAGGTGGTCTGGGTCCCAGTCAAACTCAACATTGAGAAGCCTTTGGTAGTGCTCTAGCCAGGCCTTCTGCTTTGAGTCTTCGCTCATTGACATCTCTCCTGCATCATTCTTCACAGGTTTGTCACCAACAACAATAGTGCATCCAACTACATACAGGTCCTGATTGTGCAGCAAGATCCTGGAGCACATCATACACAGCCAGATCATGAGACACATAGATCGCATGAGATCTTGTCTTATCAACAACATGACTCCAGGAAAAAAAACATTCATGCAAGAGTCTACTGATCCTTACAATACAGTACCATACTCATCGTTGGTAAAACATAAACGTGGATGCAGTCTTACTGTATTTCAGTAAGGTTTTTGATATGGTGGGTCAACAATGTCTTGCCATCAAACTTGACCTCTATGGAATCCGAGGCAACTTACTACAATGGATAGACAGCTTGTTCACCAACAGATCTGAACAAGTCTTGGTGGAAGAACATTCTTCCAGACCAGCACCAGTCACCTCTGGAGTCCCGCAAGGAAGAGTTTTGTGTCCCTTGCTGTTCCTCATCTACATTAACGACCTGTCGCTGACAGTCTAGTCAACCACTTGCCTGTTTGCTGATGACAGCCTGATGTATCGGAGGATAAAAAGTCCTGAAGACGCTCGGATACTACACGAGAATTTCGACATAATTTAACAATTGGAGAGACACTGGCGTTTAATCCGCTAAAATATGAGGTCATCAGTGTCACAAGGAAACGCAATCATATCAGGACCACCTACCAAATACACGGCCAAGAACTGACAGTTACTAGAACAGGCAAGTACCTTGGATTGACAATCTCTGACAACCTGACCTAGAATGCCCACGTAGATGCGCGGTAGCTCACTGGTAAGCGCTCTGGCCTCTAGAGCTAAAGGTACCAGAATCGACCTCAGGCGTAGGCAAGGGAATATCGGTGTCCGAACACGCTTTCCTTCGTATCGTTTGCAGGGATATGAAAACAGTGCGCCGTCCTTCGGATCGGGCGTTAGCTGAGGGCCCTGCGCAGGGAAACCCTGTGTAGGTTAAAGAACCTTACGGTAATTCAAAACGGTTACTTGACGGCATTCATTCTGCAACCCGGATCAAACTAGGCATGGTCTACAGAATGGTATATGGACTCATCGACATCCCAGTGTCACCCCCTTTCTGTAACCAACAGCACTGAGCACTAGTGGCCACACACTTTATCCCAGAAGCATCGAGCGGAAATTTATTTAAAACCCTGCTTACTGTTCTCTTGGTAAGTTTTAAACAACTCAAGTAATACGGAACAACTGTTGATACCCGTGCCAAGTATATGCTTTTCACCTATTTTATTTACATCACAATGGCATGCTTGACAGATGCGGATTTTATAAAGTGACGGGGTCTTGTAAAATTAACATTTTTTCGTGTATTTAGCGGAAGATCTATAACTTATTTGAAGCTGGGACCGTTTGGAAAAAATTGCGTAGGTTGCCCCAACAGCTTTGTCGCTGAACAGATTTTGCTAAAATAAACAAGCAAATTCAGAGTATTTACGTCCCCTGCCTTTCAAAAATGACCGGGTCAACAATGTTCCTACAGCTATACACTTTGATAATAATATTTTAATGCAAAACAAACAAGACATCCATTCTGTGTATGCCTGACAAAATTCACACGTGAAAAAAAGTTAGAAAAAAAAAAATCTGAGGATTATATCCAAATCACATGCACGTTGTCAGACCATGTGGAAAAAGCATGTAGAGTTTCAAAAAGATCGGTTAAAACCTGTTGGGGGAGTTGCGCACACAAGACCTCTACTCTATACTTCATATAAAATATTGAGTCGGCAAAAAAAGCTCACAACGTGGAAAAAAAATATTCTGATGTTTATTTCTAAACCACATAAACATCCTCAGACCAGGTAGAAAATACCTGCGAAGTGTCAAAAAGGTCGGTTATAACGAGTAGGAGTTGCGCACACAACACACATACTCTACACACAATCTACGGAAGCAAAAAAAAAAAAAAAAAAAAAAAATGACAAAAATAAATCTGGTTTATGTCCAAACCATATGCACATCCTCTGACCACGTAGAAAATGCCTGCAAAGTTTCAAAAATATTGGTTAAAACCTATAGGAGGAGTTGCACACAAAACTCTGGCACCCACTATATAAATAAATAAATAAGAAATGACAAAATTCATAACGTGAATAAAGTGACAAAATATAATCTGAACTTTATGTCCAAACCACATGTACATCTCCAGACCATGTAGAAAAAGTCACACAAGATGTACTCTCAGGTGGGGGATGAGCATGGAACCAGGGAGACGCGAAAATTCGGGAACCAAATCTAAAAAAAGTTATCGCGCAAAAAACAGCAAAAAAAAAAAACAACAAAAACACACACACACACGCAATAAGCGGAACAGATAAAACATAGAGTTTAATAGCTCTACATTCTTATGGGTTTTCCCCGGGTTTTCACCAGACTCCTCTGATACGTTACTGAGTATTCTTAGGACGATTGGAGTATATCTGGTACATTTGGGTTTAATATTTCTGGTTTCAATACATAGGGGTAAATTGAATAATTCTGCATCAGGAACTGAGAACCAGAACCATCGCTATGGCGGACGATGGCGAAGGATTTAGCATTTTACAAGATTTACAGATACATTTACGATCAGCTAACATACCTTTAGAAAATTTGTCTACATTAGCCAGAGAGGGAGATGAAAAGGTAAATTTCTGTGAACATTTGAATTGTCCATTTACTCATAATGCATATATACAATGAATCTGATATTGATGGCTTTGTAACAGTTTGTTTTAGCGTCCTTCGTTACCAAGATGTTGAAGGCAAAGAAATCTTCAAATCCCGTAGAATGCCAAGCTTTTCAATACTTAGGTGGTCCAGGATTCCTGGAATGAAATCCAAGATGGGAAGCTAAAAAAAGTGAGGTGCATGGGCTGAAATTCTTGGAGGCCAGTGTCATTCAGTTCAAAACCCCTAGATTTTCTCGTAAAATTGTGGAAAGTCAAAATATGAGTAAATGATTTTTTTTTAAATGCTGGTATAGATAGCTAGTCTATAATAGTCTAGTCTGAACTAGACTAGTCTAGCTGTCTATACCAATGTTGGATTTTCTCCTGAGCATATGTCTCATTTATGAGTGAATTTTTATGAGTGGAAACAGAGAATTTCATCTGGATAGGTGTTGCTTTCTTGATTGGTGTCACAGAGAGATTGATGTATTGCTGCAGATAAGATATGTTAATCCAGATACATGATACATGCTAAAAGCTGTGGACTAAAATATGTGAGATAAGGCAAAATTTTAAGGGAGATTTGACAAAATTCTGTGAAATTTTCTTGAACATCACTTTGGAGCTCCCCCAATATAGTCTAAAGTCTTTTAATTCTTGTAAGGAGCTTGTGAAAACCACACTAAGTTTTCTCAGCGCTTACCAGATGACCTTCCAAGGCACTCAGTCAGATGCCTTCTCCAGGTCGACAAAAGCCATGTAGAGTTGTTGACAGCTAGGTTATTTTATTGAAAATAGATTATTATAAACAGAATGACTCTGGTTGTAAATAAGTAAATCATGGTGGGAGTTGGGGAAAGGGAGGGCAGACTTGATATGTACTAGACATGAATCATTATTCATTCTTATATTGAAAAGAAATTTCCAGGCATTTGAAAGGATGAAAAGCCATAGATGTATCTTATGTAAACTTCTCCTCTCTAAAACTTTGATGACTGCCAATTTTATTTTCATTTCATCAATGAATGACTAAAACAAAAGCTCACCTTTTTATCTTTTATTTTAGTCTATTCTCAGTTTAACTAAAATAAGCAATATCTGTCCATTTGTGCTCCTGAACAACTTTAACTACTTCCAAGTCATCTTTAATAATATAAAGCTGTTTTGTTTTGTCTTGGCAACCAGCATCTACTGTACTAACTGCAGCACAAGCCTTGGAAGGATGGAATAATAATTATTATTTCCTGGCATCACAATATTAAGCAGTTGGTAACATTGTGACAAATAATTTATGGACTTCAATAAAATCTTTGCAGTATGGTTAAAATTCATTATTTGGATTCTGTCAGATATGGGACACATATTCCCTGCCTGAGCAGTATGTTCACCCTTGCCTAATGGCCCAGGGGAATGTAATACTCAGGCAGCAAATATTATATGGACCATGTCATGCAAAAAAGTGTCTTCAGGCATATACAAACAGCAAATACCCAGATCAACCTTCACATCCATGCAGTTTGATCAGGGCCTTCACATTCTGCTAACAGAATTGTTGGGTACTACAGAATGTATAAATGGAGAATACAGGCCCTGACGGCATATTGCCTTGTGTTCAAGGATGGGAAACTTCAGGATTAATCCTGATATCAGGATTAAGAACTTTTATTTTAAGCATGAAATTTCACTTTCACACTTGTTCCCAAGACCATCCTTTTGTGTCAAGAGTAAATATTTGGGTTAATATATGCCTGAAATAACTGTAAAAAACTATTAAACTAATTATTAGTTGTATAGCACCAGCTAAGAGGGAGTATCCACTATTTTTCTTATTTCTCAATAAAAACATATATTGTGGATAACTTAGAAGCACCTCGGGGAGATGCTTCTAATGAGTATCCAAAACATATGTTTTTATTGAGAAATAAGAAAAATATTTGTAGTTTTTGGACTGAATTTTTTAATTTCAGGATTGATTATTAGTGATTATTCTCACCCCTGAGTGTTGTACTGATTAATCAAAATCATCAAAGACTAATCAGATGAGCCTTCTATTGGCAGCTATCGGTTGATTTTTCACAACTGATTATTTGAAATTCTATTTTCAAAAAAGTCACATAATAAGACTTACAAATTAAAAGTATTATCAAAGACTTATTGACTAGAAACATTCTGCATTCTAAGTTATACAGAAACATTATGCGCATATGCTATAATTATGTTTTCTGACGTGAGTTATGGGATATCAGATTGTACAATTGATTTTTAACCGGTATTTCTTTGCCGATAATTGATTGTGATTTTCTTCTCCAATTCCCAACAATACTTTGCACATGCTCAGGATGATCTTCACATTTTGCGCATGTTTGAAGGCACCTTTTCGCTTGATAAGATCCACATGACCTATGTCCCTGGTCAAGAATATAGATAATGAAAAATGATTGAAGAATGTAGAAAGTACATGTATGGTCTGTATTGATACACTACAACCTCTTTATAACATGGTTCATTATAACATGGTTTTGGATATAACATGGTTCAAAAATAGATCCCAAAAATGTATAGATTATATTGAAAAATGACCATAAATGGTCATTTTTCAATATAATCTATACATTTTTGTTTGGATATAACACAGTTGTTTAACTAACACGTTTTATGCTTTGGACCCCAACAATAGTGTTATAAAGAGGTTGTGGCATAGTCATATTGTTTATTGCTGATAATAAAGAAATCTTTCATTTTCAAGCCAAAATACCAGTTAGATACCTACAGCCAGCAGGTATTCTTTGGGTCCCGCCATGCGAAAATGTGTCTTTAGGCATATGCTGACATCGAAGACCCAGATCAGTCTGTACATTAAGGCCTTCACTGCCAGCTAAGAGAATCATTGGGTACTATAGAATGTATGAATGGAGTGCACAGGTCTGGATTAGACTTTGCAAATGTGCAGGATGATGTGAATCTGTACATTTTGCTCATGCTTGAAGGCATATTTTCACTTGGCATGGTACGTTTTATATTCTCACTCTATATTGTTATATGAGGCATGATTCTGTGCGAAAACCAACATTTTCTCCTATTTTATTAGCTGCTCTGTGAGGATAGCTCCAGATAATGTACTTTTTTCAAACAAAAAAAGTAGTGCTGTTTTTCTTCAGTGTTTTTCCTGGCTCGCATTTGGCAATTTTTACCCCCAAAACCTTGTTTGGGACTCTCAAAAACTAGGGGAAAGGGTCCTGAGTGATGCATACAGAATCAAATCCAAAATATATTTTGTTTATCTATGGCTTTGTATTTTAATCTATTTATGGTCTAAAGGCCAGGAATTATCAACATTTGGACAATAGTTAACCTATAAAGCACAATGAAAATTGTAGCAGACAACAGTCTAAAATTGATTTTATTTTTCAGAGAAAATAAGACTTGACATCTCATGTGAATTGTCAGCTATGCAGACAATTCACATGAGATGTCAAATCTTATTTTCTCTGAAAAAAAGTACTTCAAAGTGTTATCTGCTGCAGTTGCAATTAGTGCTTAAATGACAATCTTTATAACAATAAACCCCTAAATCTTATTAAAGGACCCCTTAACTCCTTATAAGGGAGTCCCTGGGACCCTACTTTAAAACCCTGAGGGAAACCCTGTTTTCTTATTTCTCTAAAAACATGTCAGTACTCAATAGAAGTGCCTCACTGAGGCACTTCTAATGAGTATAGAGTATCCACAACATATACTTTCATGAGTAAGAAAAATATTTTCCTAATACCCTCTCTTATCTGGAGAAATGCACTGTGAAGAAAAGTATTTTCAAGGCCCATATGAACAGTCACTCAAGGCCTGGATATGCATGTGCATCTGTGCAAGAGCCTATATTATTCAAGCAAATAACAACACAAAATTATGCGTAAACCAACCCTACTTAATTTTCCTGGTGAAACCTACGGTAGCAGTTTTTTTTTCATGTTTTCTGAAAGACCACCAAAATTTAAGCCTTTTTGATATAAGATAACCGTGCTACTGTATTTACCCTAAATAGACAGCTAGGTCTGCGCAAACAGTGTAGACCAAGCTCAAACTGCTCCAAAACAGCAATTCAGTTTGATCAGGATCCCCCACCCACCCCATCAATGCCTAATTGGTTTGACCTGTTACCTAAACACACATCTTCATATTTATTTTTATCTTGCCCCATATGAACAGTACTGAAGGTGTGGATTGACCAGTGTTTCCTTGCTAGAGCCTTTCATTAGAATATTCTGCCATAGCTGTAGATAATGTGTTATCCAAATAATATATGTACACCAAAACCTCTTTATAACACTGTTGCTAAGATCCAAAGCAAAAAAGCTTGTTAGCTAAACAGCTGTGTTGTAGCCAAACAAAATGCATAGATTATATAGAAAAATGACCATAAATGGTCATTTTTCTATATAATCTATACATTTTTGTCTTGTTATCTAAACAAATGTGTTGTAGCCAAACAAAAATGCATAGATTATATAGAAAAATGACCATAAATGGTCATTTTTCTATATAATCTATACATTTTTGTTTGATTATACCACTTTTGGGGTCCATATTTAAACCGTCTTATGTCCAAGAGCATGCTCTAACAAACCTTCTTATGCAGAGGTTGCTGTGTAGTTTGCTTATTTCTCCTTGAAAATAGCACTAAAAGGCCATAGTGGGTTCTGGAATAGTGAAGCAGCAGATCAACCTGCACTTCTTTGCAGATTGATCAGAGCTTTGGCTTTTCCTCAGCAGATTTTGTGATGTATTGGCCAGGTCAAGCCGAAGAGTTCCTTCAAGCATGCACATATTCAGATTCATACAAGCACATGCACAGTCTCATCCAGGCATTTGCTCTCCATTGATGCATTCTATAGTGTCAAATGATTCTGTTAGCAGACAGCAAAGACCCTGATCAGACAGTGTTAATGTGCAGACGGATCTATGCCTGTGCTGTCGGCATATGCCTAATGATTTTTCACATGGCATGGCCCTAGCTGGCCTCGGTGGCTCAGTTGGATGCGCCATCCGACTAGAGACCAGGAGGTCGTGGGTTCAACCCCCGCTGAGGTCGGCAACATTCTTTCGTGGTGATTGATCATGAAATAGATCTACGGTCATTCTCTCCCTTCCGCTGATTCAAGAAGGGCAGTTGTCAGTTTCTGGCGAAAGAATGTGCACAATACTGGTTGACCGCTTAGAGGACTACGCCTGCCCAGTAAAGGTGTGGTTTACCGTTAGGTAAACTGACGGCACTCAACATGACCCCATTGGGTTGACTGGGTCGTAAAACCTCAACACAAGCAAACATTCTCTCCCTTCCGTTGATTCAAGAAGGGCAGTTGTCAGTTTCTGGTGAAAGAATGTGCACAATACTGGTTATTCACTTTGAGGACTAAGTCTGCCCAGTAAAAAGTGTGGTTAGGTAAACTGATCGTGCTAGACATGAACCCATTGGGTTGACTGGACCCTAAAACCTTAACACAAACAAAGAAACATGGCACGGCCCATAAATAAGATTCCATATGCATAAAGTACTGTTCAGATTGTCCTGCTTTCCCATATGTTAATGTTTGCTGATGTCAGAGCACTTGTTAAGGAGGAATATTTGATTATAGCTATGTGATATCTTTCCCAGTTTCTCCATAAAAATGTATATTGTGGGTACTCATTAGAAGTACCATAGCTAGGCTCTACTAATGAGTACCGACATGTCTTCAGTCAATAGCAGACAGTGAAGGCCCAGATCAGCTTGCACGTCCATGCAGTCTGATCAGGGACTTCATTGTCTGTGAACAATTAATGGATACTACAAAATGAATGAATGAAGAGCCAAGTACCGGATGATACTTTGCACATGCACAGGATGGTCTGACTTTGCACATTTTGTGCATATTCAAAGGCACTTTTTCACTTGGTGTTGCCCATTTATCCTTGAAGCAGCTCTTTTGATATAGGGTAATGTTGTTTTTTCCATTCACAAGCCTTACCACAAAGTATACTTTTCTGTCCTTTTCTCCAACCATACAGTGAATTTATTAATCAATTTAACTTTTGTCATGCTGAATATATTAAGATGTCACGCCCACTTTTAATTGTCAGCCAATAAGATTACTTGATTTAGGATGTTGATATAAATTTACATACTTAATGAAAAACAGTGCAGATCCAGATCAGTTGGCTTCTGAAGATGCCAACTGATCTGGATCTGTACTGTTTGCAAAGGCAGGATATAGCCAGGTTCAGCAGGACTAGGGTTAATTTTCTTCTTGAGTGTTGAGAATTTTAATTGGAAACTGTAATAGAAAAGTACATGTATTCTAAAATCTCAACCAGATAGTACAGTGTCACTAATCGCTCTGGATAAGAGGAATATCCAGATAAAAAATTTTCTTATTTCAGAGGACTTGTTAAGGAAGAGTATTTGGTGATAATAATGGGATAATTTTTCTTTATTCTCCATAAAAACATATGTTGTGGGTACTCATTAGAAGCGCCTCGGCGAGGCCGAGGCGCTTCTAATGAGTACCCACAACGTATGTTTTTTATGGAGAAATGGAGAAAATTATCCCAGAATTATCACCAAATACTCCTCCTTAACAAGTCCTCTGTATTTCTCCATGGAAACATGTAGGTACTCACTAGAAGCTCCTCAGTGAGATGCTTCTTATAAGCACCACAACATGGGATTTCATGGAGAAATAAGAAAACCATGTTTATCCTAAGTATTGGGAGACCTCATCTCCTCACTATACATGTACTTGTCTTAACCCTTAAAGCGCCAGTCACAACAATTTTCGTCTGCTTTGTCTTCTGCTTGTGATTTTAAAAGTCATTTCTGCAAACAGTGTGGACCCAGATTTAGGAGCAGTCTGATCTGGGTCCAGACTGTTTGCCGGTATGCAAAAAATAGCTTTGAGAAGTTTGCAAGAATATTCAGCAGACGACATATATAAACAGACGACATTTTCAGATGCGGTTTTTCTTGGCGCTTTAAGGGTTAAAATTTGAACAAGTCTATTTTGCTGTCTGTTGATGTGTCACAGTGTGTAAAAACTGCTGGATGAGTGGCAAACAGTGTAGACCCAGATCAGACTCCACATTCTGTGGTGTCTGAGGCATCTGTTCTGGGTCTACACAGTTTGCTCAGACGTATCTGTCCCAATACTTAGAGTAAGTACAGTATCATCACTTTTTGGTTGAGAAAAGTGTTTCCTGTCTGGAATTACAAACATGTATAATTACATGTTTCACTGTCTCAAAATTTAAGCTGTTCAGACTGGTCTGTATCGTCATCATTCGCCAGCCTCGGTGGCTCAATTGGATGCGCGCCTGGCTGAAGATCAGGATGTTGTGCGTTCGACCCCCACCAGGTCAGCAACATTCTTTCATGGAGATTGATTGTGAAATACTTTCTACAGTCATTCTCTCCCTTCTGCTGATTCAAGAAGGACAGTTGTCAGTTTCTGGCAAATGAATGTGCACTATACTGGTTAACTGCTTAGAGGATTAAGCCTGCCCATTAAAAGTGTGGTTAGGTAAACTGACCATGCCTGACATGACGCCATAGGGTTAGGTAAATTGACCATGCTCTACATGACCCCATAGGGTTGACTGGGCCGTAAACCTCAACATAAAAAAAATCTTCATCATTCAAAAATGAGAAAATGTTGGTTTATATGTTGAAGGAGAACATATACTCTTGGTAGATTTTCCACCATATTGTATATTAAGGGAGACAACTTTTTTTTCTTCCCCAAGAGAGCAGATTCTTTCCTTTTAGAGTAGACCCCTTTTTAGAAGGGAGGCAAAACAAGTTGACAGAGTTGTCTCCCCTGAAAGTGTATCAGTTCCCCTTAACCCTTGTCATGCTGAACCAGATATACCCTGCCTTTGCAAACAGTGTATATCTGAAGAAGCGAAGTGATCTGGATCTGCACTGTTTGTCAATTAGAATGTGAATTTGTATCAAAAACCTGGATCAAGTAATCTGATTGGTTGAAAATTAGAAGTGGGCATGGCATCTTGATTTATTCAGCGTGACTAGGGTTAAAAGAAATGAAATTTGGCAAATGAAATTTGGCAAGGCGCTTCTAATGAGTACCCACAACATATGTTTTTGTGGAGAAATCAGAAAAATGTCAGTATTTTTAGTTGAAAAAAAGTACCTTATCTGGAGCTATGTTGTATACTGTGTTTACTCTAAATATTCAAACAAACCTTGTTGACCCAAATCAGTCTGCTCAGGGTCTGTTCTGTTTGTTATCCAGCCAGCATGTAGATACATCACCAGGTTATGTCAAACAGACTTGTTCAAATTTTAGAAATGCACAGGAAGCCGGGGTCTCTGAATATTGAGGGTGAATACTCCATACCAGTCTAGAATTTGGCCATTTGTTTAGCAGGTTTTCCCTGTTATAATGCATTAGGGATGTTTTTGAGTAATAAATTCGCTGTGTATAATTGTATTTTACTTTAAACTATCACTTCAATTTTCACTATGGTAAATGTTCTCAAATTTCGTACACCAAAGTTTTTGACAAAATGGCATATGCAAACAGTGTAAATTCTACGAAAGACCGGTAGTGACATTTCAACTTCACGAATTCACGATTTCAGCTTCACGAATTCACGATTTCAGCTTCACGAATTCACGATTTCAACTTCACGAATTCACGATTTCAACTTCACGAATTCAACTTCACGAATTCAACTTCACGAATTCACGAATTCCACTTCACGAATTCACGAATTCAACTTCATGAATTCACGAATTCAACTTCACGAATTCAACTTCACGAATTCCACTTCATGAATTCACGAATTCAACTTCACGAATTCACGAATTCAACTTCACGAATTCAATTGTTGAATTCATGAAGTTGAATTCGTGAAGTTGAATTCGTGAATTCGTGAAGTTGAATTCGTGAAGTGGAATTCGTGAAGTTGAATTCGTGAATTCGTGAAGTTGAATTCGTGAATTCGTGAAGTTGAATTCGTGAATTCGTGAAGTTGAATTCGTGAAGTGGAATTCGTGAAGTTGAATTCGTGAATTCGTGAAGTTGAATTCGTGAATTCGTGAAGTTGAATTCGTGAAGTGGAATTCGTGAAGTTGAATTCGTGAATTCGTGAAGTTGAATTCGTGAATTCGTGAAGTTGAATTCGTGAATTCATGAAGCTGAAATCGTGAATTCGTGAAGTTGAAACCTTGAATTAATGTAGTTGAAATGTCACTACCGGTCTTTCGTAAAATTCAGATGACTGCACCGATCAGAATCTACAAGGTTTGCCATTCCACTAAGTATTTTAAGAAACAACTGCAAAAAAAGCAAAATTTAGGCTTAAAAAAAATTGGAATAATTGTTCGAAATTTTAGGACATTTACCGTATATAAAGCTAACTACTTTGCTACTTCTGGGTGCGTATATATATATATATTGTGTAACATATTTAACCAGACTCTTGCAAGACAAAGTCACCAGTACATGTTTATTTATCAGTGTATTTCTGTATCGATAGAACGATAATGATTTTAATTCTTGTCTTGCTGAACCCGGCTTTGCCCTGTCTTTACAAATAGTCTAGATCTGAAGAAGCCAACTGATCTGGATCTGCACTGTTTGCCATTCACTATGTGAATTTATATCAACAACCTGGATCAAGTAATCTGATTGGCTGACAATTAGAAGTGGGCGTGGCATCTTAATTTATTCAGCATGACAAGGGTTTGTCCATTTTTGTCTGGAGACCCCTAAAAGGTAGTTTGCAAACAGTGCAGAGCCTGATCAGACACTCCAAGATGCAGCATCTGATCAGGGTCTCCACTGATTGCAAATAGTTTATCCAGTTTTCTCTAGATCACATCATCCAAATCACATAGCCTGACATACCTACCATATTTGATCTAATTACTGCAGTGTGTGCTTAGGTTTTTCAAAATTACTGGGAAAACCGTTTAGTAGAATTGAACCATATGAGGGCACACTTTAAAGAAAGATTACCAGAGGACTTCATGAGAGGATTATTTATGATGTTTATGCGATATTCAATTCTGATTGACTTTATAAAAGCATATGTTGTGGATACTCATTTGAATTGCCTAGATGTGTCAAGGCAATTCAAATGAGTACCAACAACATATGCATTTATAAAGAAGTAGATACAAATACATGGGCTGTAACCCCAAGGCTACGAAATCACTTGACTGTGTGCTTATAGGGGTATGTGCAGTAAATAGGTCAGATACGGTACATAAAATTGAAATTGAACTCTTAGAATATATAGTGTAGGGGGAATCTATTCTGTCTAACATGGGTTAACTAGGCAAAGTGGTTTGAAGTCCTTTTTCTATTAGCAGGGTTTGTTGATTCTTTTTCCATGTTAACTCTTAAGGCACCATTCACAGTTGTAGTCGATGACATATCAAGTTTTTCTTTTTCAGTGTAAAGAAGATTTGACATGTCATGCGCTGCGCCATGCGAAAACGTGTTTTTGGGTTCATGTGGACAATGAAGGCTTAGGTCACATACGCACAGTCTGATCAGGGCCTTCACTGTCCACTAACAGAATCATTGGTACAGAAAGTATAAATGGAGAGCAAAGGCCTGGATGATACTTTGCACATGGGCAGGATGATCTGAATCTGGACATATTGCACATGTTTGAAGGCACTTTTTTCACTTAACTCTTTACTTGCTAGTGGCAACTTTTGTCGTCTGCTGATAATCTTTGCAAACAGTTTGGACCCAGATCAGGCCCGACAAAATGTCGGCCCTGATCTTGATCCGAACTGTTTGACACTATGATGTTATTCCCGAAAGATTTTTTTGAAAAAGTTAGTTAAAAAAATCCACAGACAACAAAAAAACAAACATGCAGAATTACCCAGCATGCAAAGAGTTAAAGCAGCCCTTATGTACATGTAAAAGCAAGTCTTATTTTCCCATAAAATAATATTTTAGAATATGTCTAATGCTGTTGTAGTGCTGTGAAGTTTTTTCTTTCTTTTATTGTTGTGTGTCAGCTTTAAACTGATCTTTTGGGCCCAGTTGTTCAAAGCTTAGATGTCGTTAGTTAACGATTCGTTAAAATTTACATGAGTGATATGCAAATATGCTAAAATTTCTTGCTGAAAAAATGTGAGTAGCTTTTGAAGTGCAAAAGCTACTCACATTTTTCAGCAAGAATATCAGAATATTGTATAATGAATCTTCTAAAACAGTTAACGAAATGACCCTTAACAAGCTCGTTAAGCTAACGATGCTTTGAACAACTGGGCCCTGTTTGCTATCACTTTCTTCCTTTAATGCCTAGCATGCGGGGCAAAAATTTCAGCAGATGACATTTTGAAATATTTTTCTTATTTTATCCAGCAATTAGACTGACATTTCATGCAAATTGTCTCCTAAGTAGCAAGAAAAATATCATCTAGTTGTTGTCTGCTGTATCTGTCCTGAGAGTGATGCAGATAAAGAAAGTATTCATAATATAGGCTGTGCCATGCAAAAACATGTCTTTGGGCATATTTGGACAGTGAAGGCCCAGATCAGCCTGCGCATCTGCACTGATGAGGGCTTTTATTGTCCACTAAAAGAAACATTCTATACTTTAGAATGTATGAATGGAGAGCAAAGGCCTGATGCTTTCGGCATACACAGGATGATCTGACTCTGCACATTTGGCGCAAGTTTGAAGGCACTTTTTCGCTTGACACAGCCCATATATTTTTTTGTAATTTAGGAAAACTTGAAACACCAGGTAGATTTTCTGTCATTTTGACCAGGGAGACAACTTTACACAGCAAGACCCTTCTCAAAAGGGTCTTCATTAAAAGGGGAGCAAATTCTTTCTGTTAAGAGTACAATCAAACCTGTGTTTAAAAACAAGCACCTAAGGAATGGCCAGAAAGTGATTGCTTAAGATAAAGATGTGTTTGCTTCATTCAGGTAAATTTACACTTGTTTTCCCCTTACAGGACCTGAGAAAACTGACCTTTAAATACAGGTGATTGCTTATTAAAGGTGGCCTTTAGGACAGGTTTGACAGTTCCTTTTTTGAAGTGATTTAAAAGTCTTGAAGATGTTGCCTCTCCTGATAATTACCCTTAATTCAGTAAAATTTCACCATTAAGACCACTCTTTGGTACTGCATAAAAGTGGTCTTATTAGCAGGGGGTCATGATATTAAATGTAAAACATAGCTGCAGATAAGGTGTTTTTTTTTTTCAACCAAAAAATACTGATATTTTTCTTATTTCTACACAAAAAGCTATGTTGTGGTACTCATTAGAAGCACCTGGCTGAGGTGCTTCAAATGAGTACCCACAACATATTTTTTGTAGAGAAATAAGAAAAGTATTATGTGGACACTCATTTTTATTTGGAGCTATGTAGAATACCAAGAAAAACCCATTTGGAACTGGCAAAAGCTGGTTTTAACTCTTGTCCTGCTGAATAAATTAAAATGCCACGCCCACTTCTAATTTTCAGCCTATCAGATTACTTGATCCGGATTGTTGCTATTAATTCACATAGATAATGACAAACAGTGTAGATCCAGATTAGTTGGCTTCTGAAGAAGGGGTATATCTGGGGTCAGCAGGACAAGGTTAATAGGGGATTGATCTTATTTTTGAGTGGTTTTAATAGCGGAATTTTACTGTAGATATTTTCGTCACTGAGGCAATGCCTCTGAGTACTCACAGATTTATGGAGGCAGTACCACTGAGTACCCACAAGATATTTGCCTCATTGAGGCAATGCCAGTGAGCATGTAACAAAAACAATATATCAAAGCATTGACAGCAGAGGTTGGTCGATAGACTCTGAGTGTAGGCTGGGAAAATTGTCCTGAATGGAGACTTAAGACTGTTTCATTTAACCCTTCCTGTAATTTAAGTAAACAATACAGACCCTGATCAGATGCTGTGTTCTGCAGTGTCTGATCTGGGTCTGCCCTGTTTGCCAGTGTCCCATCAGTAAGCCCAGTCAAGATAACTTTCTTTACACAGGACTCTGATGTCAGTGCAACAAGACTAACATGGCTATAAATAACCGTTACCTAGATTTCGTAAAAATGCTATTTGAATGGATTAACTTTATTGATCAGTGATAGTCATTTAAACAATAGCAATATAATTCTTTAGTAACTTTGGGTTGGTTGATAAACAGTTGACCCCAAAAAAAGTTTTGAAAAACTTCAGTTTGGAAACAATGCATTTAGGCTGAGGGTTTCATATTGTGAACAGTTGGTTGGTTGTTCTAATGTGCTGTTTGATTTTATTGGTCAGTGATAATCACATGGACAACAACCTTAATTTAACCCTTGTTCTGCTGAATAAATTAAGATGCCACGCCCACTACTAATTTTCAGACAGTCAGATTATTTGATCTAGATTGTTGATACAAGTGTATAAATTCATATATTGAATGGCACACAGTGCAGATCCAGATCAGTTGGCTTCTTCAGAAGCCAACTGATCTGGATCTACACTGTTTGCAAAGGCAGGGTATATTGGGGTTCAGCAGGACAAGGGTTAAGGAATTTCTGGTGTATGTATACTTTGGGAACAATTGTAAAGAATCAACCCAAAAATTATGAGCTTTCATATTTTAAGCTCATCAGATTTTAATGTTACTTTTTGCTTTTTCTTCTTCATAGTCTGAAAGAGAGGTATGGTGCTTTTGAATGCTTTGACAATTTGCATGGTTTCCATAATGTTGTATAACAATGTTTTATTAATACCGTAATAACTCTAAGTATTGCATGGCTTCAGATAAGGCACTTTTTTTTTTCAACCAAAACTTGTAGATATTTTTCTTGTTTCTCCAGATAAATATGTGTTGTGGGTACTCATTAGAAGCCCCTCATTGAGAATGGGTACTCATTAGAAGCCCCTCGTAGAGAAATAAAAAATTCTAATGAGTACCCACAACATGTGTTTCGCAGAGAATTTTAAAAATGTTAATCTGATAACCCCTCTTATCTGGAGCTATGTATTTGGATAAACAGGCTTCAGAAAACCGTGTAGACTCAGATCAGATGCTGCATTCTGATCTGAGTCTACTCTGCAACTGATCCAGTAATTTTTAGGCACATCAGCAGGTAGTAAAATGGACTTGTTTAAATTTTAGCACAAGTGTAATTCATAGCTCTTGATAAGGCGCTTTTTTCAACCAAAAAGTAGCTATATTTTTCTTATTTCTCGACAAAAACATATATTAGAAGTGCCTCACTGAGGGCTTCTAATGAGTACCCACAACATATGTTTTCGTCGAGAAATAAGAAAACTATTTGCCTGATACCCTCTCTTATCTAGACCTATGTTAAGAGTTATGGTGACCTATGTTAAGAGTTATGGTGACCTATGTTAAGAGTTATGGTGTCCTAATATTTAGGGTAAATACGGTATATTGTTTTATTATAGTCTTGCAGAGCTGGGATGCACTTTATTTTCTTGTACAAAAAGTGAGGGAGACCCATAGCTTCCAATAAGGTGGTGTTTTTTTTTCAGCCAAAACTATTGATATTTTTCTTATTTCTCCATGCAAACATTTGTTGTGGGTCTCATTAGAAGTGCCATGTTGAGGTATTTCTAATGACTAATGAGTACTCACAACATATGGTTTCTTTGTAGAAATAATAATAAAAAAAAATTACCTGATACCCCATCTTATCTGGTGCTATGAGAACATTTACCCTAAATTTTCAGCACATTTCAGAGCAGACAATGTAGACTCAGATCAAATTGCTCCTAAACATGATGGCCAACATTTGATTTCATGCCATACAGTGTATAAATACGGAATTGCACGACTCACAGAAAAGTTGACCAATTCGACCGATTGAAAGGTTGACTTTCGAAGAGTTTCTTATAATCACCTTGTGAGTTCGTCTGTCTGTCCACAGCCAGATAGTGAAAATGACTGTAGCGCTTAAACCGATGAAAATATTTTGATAATTTTTGGTGTACTGACAAATACCAACAAGATCTACCCTATGAACATGTAGTTAACCCTAGTCCTGCCGAGCCTGGATATACCCTGTCTTTACAAACAGTGTAGATCCAGATCAGTTGGCTTCTGAAGAAGCCAACTGATCTGGATCTGCACTGTTTGCCATTAAGTATGTGAATTTGTATCAACAAACCGGAATAAGTAATCTGATTGGCTGTTTATTGGAAGTAGGCATGGCATCTTAATTTATTCAGCAGGAAAAGGGTTATAAATGTATACACTCAACATACCATTATTTCTATAGAAGATTGAAAGACATCCCTAAATTATCCCCATTTGCCTTTTGACCTGGCACTATGATTGACCCTCATTGGCTCAAACTACCCATGTCTAGAACAAATTTCTGTGGTCCAAAACATGTTCGAGCCATTGAAGTTCTACTGTACTTATGACTATTATTATCAAAAGGTCAAAGTGATAGGTCAGTTTGGTCAGTCTATACTTAGTCTGTAGGTTCTCTGTGAGTACATGTACAATTATGAATGTCTGCTGGAGTTGTTGTTTTTTTCTGAGTACATGTATGTATGTGTGTAAGTCTGTGTGAGTTTGTGATTTCATTTACTTACACGTATATATGATATAATCTTGAAAGCAGAAAATGGTGAGCACTCATTACGAAAACATGCCTATTCAAATATACTGATAAATTTACCACCAAAAAATGAAAATTTTCAGATAAAAACTGATATATTTCATATTTTTTCTAAAAACATAGATTGTAGGGTACTGCTTAGAACCGCCTCATTTTTTAGCAGAAATAAGAAAAATAATGCATACCCCTGTAAACCCCAGTTTTACTATATTAAAGTAGGGTTTAAGGGGGTCTAAATTGTATAGGTACGTTTTCATGATGTGAAACATTTTGCAGTGTGTATTTTTTTTTTATTTTTATGTTCTTCTGTCTATTTTTGTTAGTGCTTAGCATGCTGGGTAAAAATGTCAACAGATGACAGTTTGAATATTTTTCTTATTTTCTCCTGAAAACAGGGTTTGGCATTTCATGCAAATTGTCTCATTGGGAGACACTTTGCATTAAATGCCAAACCCAGTTTAATGGGAAAAATATCGTCAATTTGTTGTCTGCTGAATCATCCCAGAGAGTTGTAAAGTTAAAACACTTTCACCTGGATTTGTTTGGTAGTTTGGTTTGATTAACTTCAGGAGAATATAAACATTGTCAAGGGAAATAATACTGACAAGGAATAAGTAACCCTCCCTTTCAATAAGAGCTACCGTTGAAGTGCCAATCACAGCTGCGGCAGACAGCTTTTTCAAATTCTTTTTTCATTCTTCAGAAAAAATAAGGCTAGACACCTAATGAGAATCATCTGCCAAGCAGATGATCAGATGATTCACATGAAATGTCAATCCTTATTTTTCCAAAGACATTACAGTTTTGCTTGGCACTTTAAAGGTTTTCACAGTGTTAAATATTGTAGTACAAAAATTCTTAAATTCAGTGATTTTTTTTTTATTATTAAAAATGCTTAGCTTATATATATTCTAGTCACATTCTTTTTCATTATGTATTTAAAACTTTTGAGAAAATTAGTCGGGTGTAGAGATACACTTTCAGGGGAGGCAACTCTGTCAAACTTTTTTCCCCTTCTAAAAAGGGGTCTAATCCAAAAGGGAACAATTTTCTTTTTCATTTTGGTGTAGACCCTTTACCGAAGGGGCTTGGCTTATAGTAAAGCCAACAGGGTCAAAAAGGTTATCTCCCTTGGTGGAAATGACCCCGAAACTGTATCACGTGTATCCATACCCATGCATGAAAATGCTGGCTTAACTCTAGTCCTGCTGAACCCAGATATGTCCTCATGGCAAACAGTGTAGATCCAGATCAGTTGGTTTCTGAAGAAGCCAACTTATCTGAATCTGCACTGTTTGCCATTATGTAACTTTATAGCAATAATCTGGATCAAGTAATCTGATTGGCTGAAAAATGGAAGTGGGCTTGTCATCTTAATTTATTCAACATGACAAGGGTTAAGAACTTTGTTAAGTTTACAAAGCTTTAAACAGTTGGGCCTGGGTGTTAAGGCTAAATTTGGTCTATATGTTTTATATCTAAGACAGCTCTAGACAAGAGGGGTAAGCAGGTCAATATTTTTCTTATTTCTCCACAAAAACATATGTTGTGGGTACTCATTAGAAGTGGCTCAGGCAAAAACATATGTTGTGGGTATTCATTAGAAGCGGCTCGCCGAGCCCCTTCTAATGAGTACCCACAACATATATTTTTGCGGAGAAATAAGTAAAATATCAATATTTTTTTTTTTTTTGATATTTTTCAAAAAAAAAAAAAAAAAAAAAAATATTGATATTTTTCTTATTTCTCCACAAAAACATAAATAATTATGTTGTGGGTAGAAATAAGAAAAATATCAATTTTTTTATTGGAAAAAAAACAACAAAAAAACAACAAAAAACAGCAGTGCTTTATCTGGAGCTAATGCTGAGAAAATGTTTTTCTTCTGTAATTTTAGCTTGTAGAACAGTTCCTTACAGACAATGTAAAGATACAAAGCTCTGGTCCTGAGGCTATACAAAGTCAACTTTATATTGGTAAGTGATGTCATTGCTCTACATAAGGTGCTTTTGCCAGGGAAAAATGTTATTTTCCTTATTAACCCATTGTAGACTGAATTAACTCACCCACACTATATATTGGAATAATCGAATTTCAATTTTGGGTAGGTGAGGCTGAGATTTAGATAGTCCTAGAGAAAAATGGCTGAAGTATTTGCAAACAGCAAAGACCCTGATCAGATGCTGCATCCTGCAGCATCTGATCTGGGTCTGCACTGTTGGCCATTTACCCTTTTTACAATGGGTTAAACACAGTTTGCTGGGGTTATACTGTTTTCATATTGTCCATCCATATGACCGTCCATCCATTATGTTTTGGTTTCTGCATGAGGTATCTAATAAGCACTGCTTATTTGCATTTCTTGTTTCATCATGAGTACATAATTATGTTGTAAGTATTCTTGATGGGGGCCTAGCTTAGGTATTTCTAATGAGTACCCACAACTTATGTTTTTGTGTAGAAAAAATGTTTATCCCATTGTAGACTGAATGAACTCCCCCACACAATATATTGGAAGATTGTAATTATGACTTTAAGTATGTCAGACTTTGTGATGTAGATATTCCTAGAGAAAAATGGTTGAACTATTTGCAAGCAATGGAGACCCTGATTAGATGCCTCATTCTGTGGCATCTGATCTGGGTCTCTGCTGTTGCCAATAACCCTTTTGATCTTAGTGGGTTAACTGGATAGCCCGATTTTCTAACCCACTGGATAGCCCGATTTTCTAACCCACTGGATAGCCCGATTTTCTAACCCACTGGATAGCCCGATTTTCTAACCCACTGGATAGCCCGATTTTCTAACCCACTGGATAGCCCGATTTTCTAACCCACTGGATAGCCCGATTTTCTAGAGCTGTAAATGTTTATAATTATGCAAAATTTTGCACAAAAAACCAGGGCCCAGTTGTTCAAAACTAACAATGTCATTAGTTAATGTATCGTTAAAACTTTGATCACTAAATATGGCATATATGCTAATATTTTTGCTAAATAAAATGTGAGCAGCTTTTGCATTTGCAAAAGCTACTCACATTTTTTTGCCAAAAATACCTGTGAATTAGATATTGTATTTACTAGAACAGTTAATATTTTGACCACTAACAAGCTTGTTAAGCTAACGATGCTTTGAACAACTGGGCCCAGTTTTTCTCTCTCTGTGTTTGGATATGGAAAAGGAAAACAATTAAAAATCTTGTGCCTTCAGTAGTTTTATATTACTTGCCCTTAAAGCGCCAAACAAAATTGAAGCAGACATTTTAAATGTTTTGTGTTGTTTTTTCAAAGAAAGTAAGTCTTGGCATTCCATATGAATCATCTGCCTAAACACCTGGGCACAGTTGTTAAAAGCTTTGTGCCTAACAGACAATTCACAGGAACTGTCAAGTCTTATTTTCTCTGAAAAAAAAAAAAAAAAAAAAAAAGCTAAAAAAGCTGTCTGCTGTAGTTGTGATTGGCGCCTGCAGGTTAATTCAAAATTGGAATGCAGTATTTTATTTATTACAGTGGAATCACCACTACTGTGCTTTTTCAGAGAGCTGGTTTTTGCTTGGTGCTTTACAAGCTCGAAAGTCTTTGTTACCATGGAAATGGGTAGAAATGGGTTGTTTTAGAAATGGGTAGTTCGAGAGTCATCGAGTTAATTATAGCGCCAGGTCAAGAGGCAAATAGGAATAATCTAAGTCTTTTTGATCTTCTATAAAATAATTTTATGTTGAGTGTACTCATTAGAATCATCTCAATGAGGTGATTCTAATGAGTGTACACAGCATACATTTTTAAAAAAAAAGAAGAAAATTTTTTTAAAATACCCTAAATGTTTGTCTTCTCGAGCTATTGGAAGAATTTACTAGGGACTCAAACAAGAGTTCTGAGCTTCCTGGTAAATGAGTCACTGGTGTTTGACTCATTGAAATTTTACTGTTTATATTTCAGCATGCTTTTGGGGCATTCGAGATGTGATTGAAACTTTACTAAGAAGAGGGGCAGGTGAGATATGCAAATAATATGAATTTAATAGGTGCTACCTGTATACGTGCATCCAAATTATCATCACATGCTCCAGATTTAACTGAATTTGATTTCAGACCACGCTTGACGTCTGAATACACTGCATGAATTGCGATATAACATCCAAATCAATAATATTTCAGTAGCCTAGTTCAGAGACATTGCCTCCAAATTTGTGGGACTTTTACCCGACCCGATCACATGAATTTGGGTCCTGCTTAGTTACTAGCAGCTCTGCCATGGAGGCTTTAGGCAGCCCATCTATTTCGCGGGTCTCGATGGGCGGGGGCCATGCTTTCCGAATACTGAAAACTAGTGTATGCCGATGACAGGTATAACGACAATATACTATCGTTCATTTAACTGTGTCGAAGTTTTTTAAGATTATCACATGAAAAGGGCATAAAGTCTATGTGTTATCTAAAAATCTACATCAAAGTGTACCTTATGCACAAAACGAATCATGCTTAGCTTGTAAACAGGCGGAGAACGGATAGAAATAAAATTTGAAGTGGAGACAAAATTTAAAGTGGCTGCTGTCACAAAATTTTGTAGGCTGACATCATAAGTCTCGTGATTGAACCCCTTGCAGTTGGAATACTTGGCATTATTGGCTTTTTTGTTGCTATAATTGGCATGGCCGCCGTGTCAATAGTCTCTGCCAAATCATGAAACGCTTATTGTTTTTCAGGATAAGCAACGAACCACCCAAGAGTTTGTTGGACCATCACATTTTTGGTTACACACATCACTGGCCACATAGGTAGTCTATTGTAGTGCGTCTGCATGCCGAACAGCTCCGCGGTTCTGGGGAACTGCTGTGCAGTTCCCTTTGGACGCACTTATAATGATGGTAACCCCACTCCCTCCCCCATGACCCCAAGTTATTGAAGCATTTGTTTTCCCAGATTGAATTGGAGAGCAAATTCGTTCCTTTTAGAGTAGTCACTTTTTCAGAAGGGAGGCAAAACAGTTTTACAGAGTTGTCTCCCTTGAAATTTGTTTTCCTTAAAGTGACTGGGTACACCTCAACAACAGAGCACCCTAAGATGAAACTTTCTGCCTCCCAGTCAAGGGGCGATCAATTTAGGTAAAAGGATTTCAGAGCTCAAGATAAGGCAATTTTTAACCCTTAAAATACCAAGAAAACCTGCATCTGAAAATGTTGTCTGTTTATGTCGTCTGCTGCATCTTCTTGCAAACTTTTCAAACATACTTTTTGCATGTAGGCAAACAGTGTGGACCCAGATCAGACTGTTCCTAGTGGAGCAGTCTGATCTGGGTCCACACTGTTTGCAACAATGACTTTCAAAGTAACCAGCAGAAGACAAAGCAGACGGCAATTGTTGTGTTTGGCATCTTAAGGGTTAACCCAATTACATTGAGTGGACTCTTCTTTTACAACTGTTTAGACTGGTCTATTTCCAACAGCAGAGTGTTTGATTAGTTTTTGTTTTTACTATATTTTACAGAAATAAATGCAAACAGCATAGACCTTGATCAGATGCCATGTTCTGCGGCATATGATTTAGGACTGCACTGTTTGCCAATTACCCATTTGAGAGTTTTCTGACTAAAATGAGTTAAACTAAATTACATGTACGGTATTGATGTTTTTGTTCCTCCACAGAAAAGTACATGTATATTGTGGTACTCACGAGAAGCCAAATGAGTTCCCACAACATAACACGTTTTAACTCTGAACATGCCAAGAAAACCTGCATCTGAAAATGTTGTTTGTTTATGTCGTCTGCTGAATATTCTTGCAAACTTTTCAAACCTATTTTTGCATACACACAAACAGTGTAGACCCAGATCAAACTGCTCCTAGAGGAGCAGTCTGATCTGGGTCCTCACTGTTTGCAAAAATGGCTTTTAAAATCACAAGCAGATGATAAAGCAGATGACAACAATTGTTGTGATTGGCAGTTTAAGGGTTAAGAAGAAATTAGAAAAAAAGCTTATTTCAATACTCTTCTTATTCTGAGCTCTGGGATTTGCTTACCTGGTACCTGTCTCAAAGAAAATGAATTTACACCCTTCTGCATTTTGAAGGGTTTCAAAAGATATCCGGAGGATTTAATCAGGAGGAGAATTTGATGATAATTCTGGGATAATTTTCTCCAATTCTCCATGAAAACATAATTATGTTCTGGGTACTCATTAGAAGCACCCCAATGAGGCAGTTCTAATGAGTACCCACAACACAATTCTTCATATAAAACATATGTCATGTGTACTCATTAGAAGTATCTCATTGAGAAACTTCTAATTAGTTCCCACAACAACTGTTTTTATAGAAAAATAAGAAAAAATATCCCAGAATTGTCATCGAATACCCCTCCATGACAAGTCCTGTATGATTATTTTGTGGGAATATGAGGTAAAAAACTATGACAGTCTGAGATGACAGTATCCTTAATGCTTAGCACTCTCTGGGCTAAATCAGCAGACGACAAATTGACGCTTAGCATGCTAGGTAAAATTTTCAGCAGATGACACTTTGAAATATTTTTCCTTTCTTCCCAAGAAAAAAGGCTTTGACATTTCATGCAAATTGTCTCCTGAGGAATATTTGCATGTTATGACAAAACTTATTTTCTGTTAGGAGTTAATTTGCATAAATGTCAAAACTTATTTTCTATGAGGAGACAATTTGCATAAATGTCAAAACCTATTTTTTGGGAAAATAAAGAAAAAATATCAGTCTGCTGAATTATTCCAGATAATGGTAAGGGCTAACCCGTAAACTGCCAGTCACAACAATTGTCGTCTGCTTTGTCATCTGCTTGTGATTTTGAAAGTCATTTTTGCAAACAATGTGGACCCAGATCAGACTGCTCCTCTAGGAGCAGTCTGATCAGCTCCACACTGTTTGCCTGTATGCAAAAATAGGTTTGAAAAGTTTGCAAGGATATTCAGCTGATGACATAAACAGACGACATTTTTAGATGCAGGTTTTCTTGGCATTTTAAGGGTTAAATGGGCTTGTTCAGATTTTAGGGTAAGTATGATAAGGAGTTAAGGTGTCTGAATGTTTAAGACCCAGATGACGTGTGTATCTTTTTATCAGAGTTATTTTTCTTGGAGCTGTGTCCATTCCTCTTCACCTTCACCACTCTCTGGGCTAATTCAGCAGACGACATTTTGGTGATATTTTTCTTATTTTTCATAGAATTTGACATTTCATGCAAATTGTCTCCAATGGAGACAATTTGCATGAAATGTCTAATCCTGTTTTCTGGGAAAGAGAAGAAAAATATTTGAAAATGTTGTCTGCTGAAATTTGTATCCACACATAGTGCCAAGCGTTAAATACCAGTCATTACCAATGTATTTATCTTTATTTTCAGACCCAAACCATAAAAACAGAGGAACGTTGTGGACCCCACTTCATGCTGCAACATTTCAAGAACATGGTCCTGTAAGTTATAATATCTATCATAGCTTGAAATAAAATGCTTTTATACCTCCCCACCCCCATGCCCACCTCAACCCCCACCCCACAAACTTTGTTCATGGTGGGGTATACTGTTTTCACGTTTTCCATCGTCTGTTTTCCATTCGTCTGTGATGCTTTGTTGTTTTTTTTTCCTAATATCTTAAAAACACAGTGATCGATATTCATTAATTTATGCAGACACATTGATATCAATAAAGTGAACCCAAGTAAGAAAAAGTAAGGGCTAAGGACCAATTCTCTTAGAGTTATTGCCCTTTGTAAAATTTCTTAATGCAGTAAAAAAGGCTTGCTTGCACATTATCACTTTAACCAATGGCTGGAATTTGACCAGACTAATAGGTACATTATTAGGATGGGGGAAAGAAGTGATTAGTTTTGGTGACCTTGACTTTATTTTCAAGGTCACTACATTGTAAAGACTCATGTTCACCAATTTATGCAGACACATTGATATCAGTAAGGTGTACCTACACAAGTAAAAGTAAGGGCTAGTTGCTCTTTGTAAACTTTCTTAATGCCATAAAAAATTTTGTGCGCACATTATCTCTTTAACCAATGGCTGGAATTTGACCAAAATAATACAGATACATTATTATGGGGCACAGAAGTGATTAGATTTTGGTGACCTTGACCTTATTTTCAAGGTCACTACATTGGAAAGAATAAAAGTGAGCCTTGTGTGTTCAAGGTCTCTACATTATAAAGACTCTAGGAATGAGCCTTGAGTGCACTCTGTCGCATGAATCAGTAGATGGAATTGACCAAACTTGCACAGATACTTCACTGGGATGGGGGAAAGAAGTGATTAGATTTTGCTGAGCTTGACCTCATTTTCAGGGTCACTACATTATAAAGATCTAAAAATGAGCCTTGTGCACACTCTGTCTCATGAATCAATAGATGGAAGTGACCAAACTAGCATAGCTACTTCATTTGGATGGGTGGAAGAACTGATTGGATTTTGGTGACCTCATTTTCAAGGTCACACTGGCACTTTGAAACTCAAATGTTTATAGAAAAAAAGCTTGTGTTTACATTAGCTCTTGATTCAGTGTCACACCAACACTTTGAAACTCAATTTTTATAGAAAAAAAATGGCACACTATCTCTTAAACCAATGGTTGGTATTTGACCAAAATTTGTTCACCTAATGTTTCTTGGGTGAACTACAAATCTTACAAATCATTGTCTTCCATTTTGAACAATAAGTTGTCTTAAGCCAGTTTTCTTTACTGGTCATTACTGTGTAGGGATATCTAATAAGCATTGCTTATTGACTTTTTTTCCATTTCAACCAAAAAGTATTGATATTTTTCTTATTGCTGCACAAAATCATATGTTGTGGGTATTCATTAGAAGTGCATTGTTGAGGAGATATTACTATAGTGGTGATGTTTAATGCTGTCTGATGTGTTTATTTTAGTTGTTAGTTTATTTTTTAATGTGAATATTTTTGGTGTCAGGTAAACTTGATTTTATGTTCCTTTGATATGCTCCATACTTCCGAAAACGTTGAGGGCCACACTGCTTTTGTTTTGTTCATCCATTCATTCATAACACTCTACCTTGTGTACAAGATAGCTTAAAAAGAGCTTGGATATTTGTCAGACTTAGTGAGGCTGAGGAATAGATTGCCAGTTAAACTTCTGAAAAAAAAAAAAAAAAAAAAAAAGAATAGATTATTTTATGAGAGTTGTGCCTCTTTTCATCTTTTCAACTTTGGCATTTTGTTGAGACAAGCATATAGTTGGGAGCAAAGTGTTCAATAAACACATTTCTAGTTTTTCCAGTATTTTCCAGTATACGATAACAAGTAGCCCAGGATAATCTTTTGCCAAAATAGTTATTCTTCATAAGTATATTTAATAAGTTTTGGAGTGGTGCTGTTTTGTGCTGTCATTTTATTATTGACAAATGCAAAAGATAACTCAAAAACAATATTATATAATAAATAAATAGTAGCTGTAACATCCGTTTTGGAAAATGAAATTTTCCAATGATGACACAGTGGAGCAATGATGTCATCTTGAGTCAGCCATAAAAATAATGGACAGTCCTGAACTCAGGGTCAAAGATAAGAATAGCTGTTTTGTCAAGCAGAACCAGAGATCTAAATGCATTTTTTCAAGGATGACAAAGGGTTTCAAATATGTAAGGCTATAGTTAATTACATCTGGGCCCAGTTGTTCAAAACTAACGATGTCGTTAGTTAACGATTCGTTAAAATTTACATCGAGTGATATGCAAATATGCTGAAAATTTTTGCATTAGATGCTGCAAAAGCTACTTACATTTTTAAGCAACAAATATCAGAATATTGTGTATTAAATCCGCTAAAACAGTTAACGAAATGACCCTTAACGAGCTCGTTAAGCTAACGATGCTTTGAACAACTGGGCCCTGGATGCTTTTATAAAAAGAATTCCACATAAAAATGTAGTTCCAAAAATGATCAGAAAAGATTACATATACTTGACATTATAATTGAATTTTAATGCTTAGTCTCCAATGGAGACAATTTGCAGGATTGGAGACAATTTTCATGAAAAATCTAATCCTGTTTTCTGGGAAAAATAAGAAAAAATGTCTTCAATTTGTTGTCTTCTGAATTAATCTAGAGAGTGGTAAAGGTTAAGACAGTTAACATAAAGTCTAATTTCTTGCAGATTTTGATGATGTTATTAGAAGCTGGTGCCCAGCCTGACTCAAAAGATGCTGAAAACAGGTACTTATTTATCCTTCAGTGATAGGAACCACAATGAGTAATCAGATATCTGATCACATATGTGATGCAACATGAGACATAGGTGTAGAACCATGACTTCAGGGTCAAAGTCAAATGCATAAAATATTCGCCATAAATTTTGCATTAATAAATTTTAGTGGAAAGACCCCAAAAAGGATAACTGGCAAACAGTGCAGACACAGATCAGATGCCACAAAATATGGCATCTGATCAGGGTCTACACTGTTTGCATTAAGTACAGGAATTTCTATAAAACATAGTTAAAAACTAAAACTAACCAGACACCCTGCTATTGGAGTAGACTGGTCCAAAGAGTTGTGGTAGAAGAGTCCATTTAATGTACGGTAACTGGGTTAACTTCTTGTTAAAGTTCCTTTTGCTATTTTTTTCTGAGTTCATTCGTCCACAGTTTTTAAATTTAGCTTTGTCGTTTGCAACTTTGTGTACTTTAATTAATGCAGCATCTCCTTATTAATGACCTGGGGTCAAGGCAGGTCAGAGTCACATGCTCAAAATATCTGTGTTACATTTTGTATTTACCATTTTCTTAAAACCATTTTTGTTATTTCCTCCTATACTTTGCATATGTATCTGTAATATATTGTATTTGTAGCATTGTAGACCTTGATTCTTTATAGGATCACATCTTTATATTAACTTTGACCTATAAATTAATTTATACTGACATCAGAGCTCCAGATAAGAGGGGCTATCCACATAATATTTTTCTTATGTCTCCGCAAAAACATATGTTGTGGGTACTCATTAGAAACACCTCATGGAGACACCTCAAATGGGTACCCAAAACATATTTTTGTGATGAAATAAGAAAATTGTCAACCTTGAGCTATTTTAACCTTTACCACTCTCTGGGCTAGTTCAGCAGATGATAATTTGATTATATTTTTCTTCTTTTTCCCAGAAAACAGGCTTTGACATTCCATGCAAATTGTCTCCATAGGGGACAATTTGCATGGAATTTCAAAGCCTGTTTTCTGGGAAAAATAAGAGAAAATAATACAAAATATTGCCTGCTGAAATTATTATCATGCATGCTCAGTGTTAAAGGTTAAGCCTGATTGATTTATTTCAACTTTCAGAACTCCCATAGATTTTGCATCTGCCTCAGATAAAATTTGGCCACATTTTGCTGCCATGGGTATACGAAGAACTCCGAGGTCAGAGCTTGTAGAAAAAGGAGTTCTTAGACCAGTAAGTGAATTTTAATATTCCATAGCTTCGGATAAGAAGGGTTATATTTTTCTTATTTTTCCAAGAAGCTTGATGGCTCAGTTGGATGCTCATGTCCAGTAAAAGTGTGGTTAGGTAAACTAACCATGCTTGACATGACTCCATTGGGTTGACTGGGCTGTAAAACCTCAGCACAAACAAATTTCCATGAAAGCATATATTGTGGGTACTCATTAGAAGCACCTCATGGGATGGGAAACTTATTGACAAGGCATGTTGGGTTTGCTTCATTGTAGCGAGGGTTGGTTGTCCCCCAAGAAAATTAAAGGGACATGGTATTTGGATTTCTAGGTAAATTTCCAAACTTTATAAGGTATTTGGATTTCCGTGGTTTGTGGTGCGTAGTGCATAGTTCTGAACCCTCTTACAGAATGTTCTTTTGACAGCAACTCCTCCTGCAGTTTTATGCCAATTTTTTTGAAACTGTACAGATGTCTTTGTCATGGTCTGAAGTTGTGCATGCGATTTGGATATAATCCTCAGATTAATTTTTATCTGGAGCTACATGTCTGATCAGATTCTTAAGCTGGAAACTTCGTGGATAGCCAAAGATCCCAGTCTGTTTCAGAAGGGACAGTGCTCAATCTGTGAAGATGTGGAGGCTGACGAAATTAATAAGAAATGACATTATACCGCAAATGGCCAATATTCAGCCAGCCAGATCCCTCTAAAAAAGCCATTCCCAAAAAAGATGTAAATAATGCATTAAGGGCCAGGGTTTAGCCTGTCAAGCACACACTTTGTATTCAATAAAAAGTACATGTACTAACCCTTGCCATGCTGAATAAAATGCCACGCCCTCTTCTAATTTTCAGCCAATCAGATTACTTGATTCAGGTTGTTGAACAAATTCACATACTGAATGACAGACAGTGCAGATTCAGATCAGTTATATTCTGTAAAAGCCAACTAATCTAGATCTACACTGTTTGCAAAGGCAGGACATATCTGTGTTCAGCAGCACCAGGGTTAAAAGCAATTCTCTATGAAAGCCTTATCTTATGGTAGTATGTCCAACATTGAGAAAATGAGCTATTTTTTTTTTTCATTTAAAACAGAAGGATGTGCAGGCTGATCTGAGTTTACACTGGTCATAAGTAAATTAGTTCATTTTCTATCTGGAGAACTACTGGTATACTTTTATGAAGACATCTGGACATTCTGTTTCTCTGCACTGTTGTATCATCTCACCAGCTCATCTTTTCTTCTTTTTTTCTTGGAAAGGACTCAAAATGACTCACAAGGGTTGATGTGTCATTAACCCTGGTGCTAAAATATGCCCTGCCTTTGCAAACAGTGTAGATCCAGATCAGTTGGCTTCTGGAGAAGCCAACTGATCTGGATTTGCACTGTTTGTCATTAAGTATGTAAATTTGTATCAACAACCTGGATCAAGTAATCTGATTGGCAGAAAATTAGAAGTGGGTGTGGCGTCTTAATTTATTCAGTATGGCAAGGGTTAAACAAGAAATCAAACTTATTTATTGGTTGTTTTCTTTATTTCAGTTATCTAGTCATTCTGCTGGTCGCAGGGTAAGACTGCCAGGTCAGGGCATACAAATGGTAAGTCATCTGGGTATCAGCATAGGACTTATTAAGGAGGAGGTTTTTGATCATAATTCTGGGATAAACTTTCTTATCTCTCCATAAAAACATATTGTGGGTACTCATAAGATGTGCCTCGCTGAGGCACTTCTAATGAGTACCCACAACATATGCTTTTACGGAGAACTGGAGAAAATTATACCAGAATTATCATCAAATACTCCACCTTTATAGGACTTGTTAAAGAGGGGTATTTGCCAATAAATTTGGGATAATTTTTATCATTTCTTCATAAAAACATATGTGGGTACTCATTAGATTCACCTTGGTGAGGCATTTCTAATGAGTATGTACAACATGTTTTTATGAAGAACGGGTTTATTTCAGAATTACCAAATACACCTCCTCAATAAAACTTTTTAAGGGAGGAGTGTTTGGTGATAATTCTGGGATAGTTTTACTTTTTCAGCATAAAAACATGTTGTGGGTACTCATTAGAAGCCCCTTGTCGAGGTGCTTCATATGAGTACCCACAACATATGTTTATATAGAGAACTAGAGAAAACAAAACCAGAACTAACAAGTCCTCAGCATCAGATAACCTGATAAACTTATATAACCTAAAGATTCGGACACCTTACTTTGCTACCATTCTTGTCAAAAATTTGAACACGTCCATTCTGCTACTTTCTGATTCATCTGAAGCCGGCATCAGTGGCTCAGTTAGATGTCCATCGACTGGGAATCAGGAGGTCACGGGTTCGATTCCTGCTGGGGCCAGCAACATTCTTTTGTGGAGAGAGATCATGGAATATTTTCCGTGGTCATTCTTTCCCTTCTGCTGATTGAAAAAGGGAATTTTCAGTTTCTGGCAAAAGATTGTGCACAAAAATATTTAACCACTTTCAGGACTAAGCCTGCCCAGGAAAAGTGTGGTTAGGTAAACTGACTGGCTACACATGACCCTAATAGCTTGACTGGGCTGTAAAACCTCAGCTCAATCAACAAATGATTCATCTGAATGGCAAACAGTGTAGACCCTGATCAGATGCTGCAGATATTGTGGCATGTGATTTGGGTCTACACTATTTGCTCAGGCCTGACTGTCTAAATACCTAGGGAAAGTAAGGTAATTAGATTAATATTTTTCTTAGTTCCTCGCTTAAGGCCTATGTAGACTTTATAAAAAATTTAACAAGTTTCTTAATAAAGTTGACTTGAACACACTTTTAGACAGTGTAAAAATCACTTGAAAGGACTTTGATGCCAGTTGAAATCAGCTTTAACAGAATAAAAATACAACCTATTTCTGTTTAACTTTAACCTTTATCACTCACTAGGTAAATTCAGCAGATAACAAACTGATGATATTTTTCTTACTTTCTGACATGAAATAGAATTAGGTGATAATTCTGGGATATAGTTTCTTCTTTCTCCATAAAAACATATGCAGTGGGTACACTGAGGCACTTTTAATGAGTACCCAGCCAGCCTCAGTGGCTCAGTTGGATGCGCCGTCCGACTGGAGACCAGGAGGTCGCGGGTTCAACCCCCGCTGAGGCCAGCAACATTCTTTCGTGGAGATTGAATGTGAAATATTTTCTATGGTCATTCTCTCCCTTCCGCTGATTCAAGAAGGGCAGTTGTCAGTTTCTGGCAAAAGAATGTGCACAATACTGGTTAATGCTTAGAGGACTAAGCCTGCCCAGTAAATGCGTGGTTAGGTAAACTGGCTGTGCTCGATATGACCCAGTTGGGTTGACTGGGTCGTAAAACCTCCACAAACAAATTAAAGAGTACCCACAAAACATAATTATGTTTTTTTGAGAAATAAATATTATTAAGGTAAATGATTTAAAATTTCACACACCGAAGTTTCTGACAAAGTGGCATATGCAAACAGTGTCCTGAAGGAGCAATCTGATCAGAGTCTAAACAGTTTGCTATTTAACTACTGCACTTTCTACATCTTTCAGAAAGTTGTTTTTTGCTTGGTGCTTTACACAGAAAAAGTAAATTTGCAAACTTTTGTCATGATTTAATGCAAAACCATTTGTTGTAACAACTTGTAACTACTTATGCATCAAAAGTTGTATTCTAGTCATTGGTTTTTGAAAAATCACATATTCCCACTTTTTTCCATAGTAAAAATGACTACAACTTATGCAGAAATCTGTAGGGTAGGTAACGGAGGCAGATTTAAACAAGTTTTCTTGCTCAAATTTTCTGAAATTTTCACAGTATTGTTGTGGAACAAATTTAAAGTCAGCAAAGAAAACGAAAAAAAATATTTTCTCTGATAAAAATCCCAAAAATCATTTTAGCATAGAAATTGCACGGATCAGACCAATTTTTGGCCGTAAATTTAACTTTAGGGTACATATTTGAAAACAAAACACAGAAACAAAAAAGACAAGTACATGTAGTTTCTGATAAGATATGGTCAATCAGAACAAAATATTTTCATTTAAAATAAAATGCCAAGCAAAAAACATCTTTCCAAGAGATGTCAAAAGGACAATACGTATTTTAAGAAACAACCGTACAAAAAGCAAAATTTAGGCAAAAAAAAAAAGTATCAAATAAAGTGTTCAAAATTTTAGGACATTTACAGTACTCCTCCTTTACAACTTGTTTGATCTGTTAAGCATGTTTTTGTTCTTACAGGCATCCTATGATAGGACAGAGTCAAAGTATGAGTACAACAGTGACCCATTTATACATGCTTCAGTTACTGGTGACGTTTTAGCAGATGCAGATGAGACACAGCGAGTAAATCATCAACAGCCACAGTTTAGTATGTGGAAATAACAGAAAAAAAAGCAACAATTATCTAGGTACTTCTCTTATCTGGAGCTACAGATTGAAAGATTGTTTTGGAGGAGGAGGGGTGTGCGGATTGTTATGTTTACTATACTCATGGGACATGTTATGGAAGACTATTTGATGATAATTCTGGGATGATTTTTCTTGTTTCTCCATAAAAACACTTTGTTGGTACTCATTAGAAGGTGAGGTGCTTTTAGCAAGTACCCTCAATATACACTACAACTTCTCTATAATACGGTTCGTTATAACACGGTTTTGGATATAGCAGGGTTCAAAGATGGATCCCCAAAAAGTATAGATTATATTGAAAAATGACCATAAATGGTCATTTTTCAATATAATCTACACATTTTTGTTTGGATATAACACAGTTGTTAAACTAACATGGTTTATAATATGGACCCCAACAATAGTGTTATAAAGAGGTTGTGGTGTACATTTTTATAGAGAACAAGAAAATTATCCCAGAATTATCACCAAGTACTCCTTAACAAGTCCTCTTTACACTTCTTGATAAGGTGTTTTTTTTTTTTTTGCCAAAAATGTATTGTTATTTGTCTTATTTCTCCATAAACTCATTATACTCTCCACAAACTTTGTTGGGGTGGAGGTATACTGTTTTCACATTCCTCATCCGTCCATCCAGTACATTTTGGTTTCTGAGCAGGGGTTATCTAATAAGCACTGCTTATTGACATTTCTTGCTGGAATCAGCTTAACAAGGCATTTTTATACATACCCACAACATGTATTTTTGAAGAGAACTAGGATTTTTTTTTTTTTAACAAGGCATTTTTATACCTACCACAACATGTGTTTTTGAAGAGAACTAGGATTTTTTTTTTAACAAGGCATTTTTATACATACCCACAACATGTGTTTTTGAAGAGAACTAGGATTTTTTTTTTTTTTTGTATATGCAGTAGGTACTCCTCTTTGATCCTCTGTGGTCTAAATTGGATGGTTATTGGAAAAATAATTTTCATTACTTCTTCACGAAAAATATTAACCACAGACTGAGAAAAAGTACCTGCTGGCATGTGCAAAACAAAGACTCAGATCAGCCTGCGCATCTACTTTATCCACATGAAGAATCTTTGCTTTCTGGACTATCCAAAATGTGCCCAGTGAAGTTTTGATCAGACTGTGTGACTGAATATTCATTGGGCACACATGTCCGAAGGTACGTTTTCTGAAGCTGCGGCTCGTATGTTTTAGTTTTAACCCTTCTCCTGCTGAACACGACATGCCCTGTTTTAGCAAACAGTGTAGATCCAGATCAGTTGGCTTCTGAAGAAGCCAACTGATCTGGATCTGCACTGTTTGTCATTAAATATGTGAATTTTTATCAAAAACCAGGATCAAGTAATCTGATTGGCTGGAAATTAGAAGTGGGCGTAGCATCTTAATTTATTCAGCATGACAAGGGTTAAATAATTTTTAGTGGAGAACTAAACAATAACAATTATTTTTGGCATAAAATAGGAAAGAGACACCTTATCAGGAGCATGAATTATTTTCATTAGTTCAGATAAATGAAAATATGAGGAAAATGAATTCTGGTTGTTTTTGCACAAAACCAAGAGTATAACAAGATCTGTTTTGCTGTAGAGCAAAAATGATCCTACTGTGCTTTTGACATCATTTGGAAAGAGGTTTTTCATTTGGTGTTTTATTCTAAGTGTAAAATATTATTTGTGTTTGAGAATATCTTATCTGGAACCATTTATCATTTCTATTTATGTGCTTTGTTTTCCAGTAGTTACCATAAAATTAATTTAACACCCCAAAGTGGGTTTGATCTATGCCATTTCTATAGTAAATTGAATTTTTAAAAAAAATAAATTATAAGAGAATACGTTTTTGTTTTGTTTTCTTCACTAACAATATTGTGAAAATTTTTGCGATTTTTGCGTAATTTGAAGCCATTTTACTATGGAAAAAAAAAAAAAAAAAAAAAAAAAGAATTGATAAATAAATGAAAATATTCAGAATTTTTTTTAAACCAATGAAAATGTAACTTTTGGTGTATAGGTAGTTATGACAAAATGTTTTACATTAAATCTTGATAAAAGTTTGCAAATTTTTCTCTTCTGGGTAAAGCACCAGATGAAAAATGACTTTCTGAAAGATGTCGAAAGCAGAGTAATTTTGTCACCAAAATTATCAAATCTGGACCTGTGAAATTATTTATACATGTATATTTAAACTCAGCTGGCTGAGTTATTGTTTTTGTTATTTGAATGTAAGATACATATCCATTTAACCCTTAAAGCAATATGCAGATTTGTCGCAGATGACATTCTAAGATTTTTTTAGAAATATCTTTCACGGAAAATAAGACTTGGCATTTCATGTGAATTGTCTGCAAAGCAGACAATTCACATGAAATGCCAAGTCTTATTTTCTGACTGTGCATCCGTGCAGTCTGATCAGAGTCTTTGCTGGTCACACAGGTCTTATTGTAGGTTTTATTGTGTGCTGACTCAAATATTAATCTTAATCCTGTTATCTGGAACTATGTTTATGTCCACTTAAAAAATATTTCCTCTTTGTATGTTTTATATTAGCAAGTGTTTTACTGGCCTATCAACAGTATTTCAGTCATTGTAGAATGATGAGAGCTGCAGCATGAGAAAAATGCTACTATAGCAATTGAAAGCATTGGTTCAGGTGAGCTGTGCATCAGCGCAGTCTCACCAGAACCTATGCTGTTTGCTCACATAAGCAGCAGGCAAGGGGGAAACTTCAACTTAAGAATTAGACACTTGGCCTTGCTAAGGGGCTGGGCATGCATACTGTATAATTGATTCATCAAAAAGTTAGAAGAGCCCTTTTCTCACTCATGAGAAAGTGATAGTATGGTAACGCCTCTATGTAGTGGAATATCATAGATTCATGAGAAAAGAACTGCCTGAGTGGTGGAGTGGGTGTTCTAGTTGTTAATGCTCTCTGTTTTTAAACTGTTTTGAACCTACCATATTTACCCTAAGTATTGGGACACCTTAACTTCTTACCATGTTTGTCGTACAGCTTTAAATGTCCTTATCTGTTGATGTGTGCAAAAGTTTGCTGGATAAGTGACAAATCCTGCAGACTCTGATACTTTACAGTATGTATTCAGATCAACAGGCCAGAGCAAACAGTATAGACCCAGATGAGATGCAGCAGAATGCGGCATCTAATCAGGACACTGTTTGCCTCTCATCCACCTAATTTAAGACACAATGTTGGTACATGTAGTAAATTGTACATGTTCAAATTTTAGAACAACTATGGTAAACAATTGAGGTGTCCGAATCTTTGCCTTGTTGAATAAAGTAAGATGCCACACCCTCTGCTAATTGTCAACCAGTCAGGTTACTTAATCCAGATTGTTGATATAAATTTACATACTGAATGACAAACAATGTAGATCCAGACCAGTTGGCTTCTGAAGAAGCCAACTGGTCTGGAACTACGCTGTTTGTAAAGGCAGGGCATATCAAGGTTCAGCAGGGCCAGGATTAATATATGTTATTTTCCCTGAAAACAGAGATTGACAATTTATTCAGATTGCCTCTGAATGAAATAGCAACCCTGGTTTAGAAATATTTTTTTGAAAATGTTGCTTCCTAATTTTTGTCTGTATAAGTTTTAAGCTTAGCAAATGTAGTTTAGACCCCTCCACTCATGGAGATCAAAACAGTTCCATTGTGGAATGGAGGGGTGTCAGTTTTAAGTGCTCAATTTGGACTCGGCTGGCTGAGTCCATCTTAAGATAGATTTAAGATAGGCTTAGTTTTGAGGTAACTAGTTTCTTAACCCGGCATTTTGAAACATTTTTTTATTTTTTCTCCCAGAAAATAGTCTTTGAGATTTCATGCAAATTGTCTGCTGAATTAGCCCAGAGAGTGGTAAAAGTTAAGACAGACTTAAGATAGTCTTAATCTTTGAAGTGCAAATCACAGCTGCAGCAGGCAAATTCTGAAATACTTTTTTTTATATTTTAGAGAAAATAAGCTTGACAATTCATGTGAATCATCTGCTAAGCAGACAAATCACCTGAAATATCTAGCCCTTTCTCTGAAAAAAAAAAAAAAAAAAAAAGCACTCTGGTGAAAGAATGTGCACAGATACTGATTATCACTAAGTCTGCCCAGGAAAAAGTGTGAACATGATCTTAATAGTGTTGACTGGGCCATTAAACTCCAAACCAACCAACTCTGAAAAATGAAAAAAAAAAAAAAAAAAAAAAAAAAAAAGATTGGGTTTTTGTGTGCTGCAGTTTTGCATGGCACTTTCAGGATTATGATACCTAGTCTGATAAGGTAGATTTAAGGTACATTCATAGACAAGCTACAAGAAAGAGACCTTAGCATAGACTAGACCCCTTTTCAGAAGGGGCTAAATCAATTTTGATGGAGCAGAGTTGCCTCTTTTTAAAATGTATCAGTTCCTCTGTAGGTAAATAATGGATACACACAAAATGAGATCACACTAAGTTGAAAATTGTTGCCTCCCTTTTCCAGGGGAGATCACTCCAGCAGAACTGTGCCTTTGGTATTGAATTATGTCCCCCCACCATGGGGAGGACATATTGTTTTTAGTGCTGATCCTGTCGGCGGTGGCGTCGGCGTCGGCATAGCCTCTTGTCCACACTCTGTCTCCTTATTGAATGGACATATTTTAGCCAAACTTACACAAATATATCATTGGGAGGGGGAAAAATGCGGATTAGATTTTGGTGACCTTGACCCCATTTTCAAGGGCACAGGAGGGCTTAGATTGTTGGAAAATGGCTTGTCTGCATCCTATCTCTTGTAGGAATGAATAGATTTTGATCAAACTTGCACATTTACAATGCTGGGACATGCAAAAGAACTGATTAGATTTTGGTGACCTTGACCCCATTTTCAAGGTCACAGGAGGGCTTAGATTGTTGGAAAATGGCTTATCCGCACCCTGTCTCTTGTAGGAATGAATAGATTTTGACCAAACTTGCACATCTACAATGCTGGGACATGTAAAAGAACTGATTAGATTTTGGTGACCTTGACCCCATTTTCAAGGTCACGGGAGGGCTTAGATTTGTTGGAAAATGGTTTGTATGCACCCTATCTCCTGAATGAATAAATGGATTTGACCAAACTTGTACAGCTATATTGTTGAGACATGGAAACGAACTGATTAGATTTAGGTGACCTTGACCTCATTTTCAAGGTCACAGTAAGGCTTAAATTGTTGAAAATTGCTTGTCTGCACCCTATCTCCTAAAAGACCAAACTTCTACATCTTAATTGTTGAGACATGGAGAAGAACTGATTAGATTTTGACGACCTTGACCCCATTTTCAAGGTCACATTAAGGCTTAGATTGGTGGAAATTGGCTTGTCTGCACCTTGTCTCCTGAAGGAATAAGTAGATTTAGACCAGACTTGCACAGCTATATTTTTGGGACATGGAAAAGAACTGATTAGATTTTTGTGACCTTGACCCCATTTTCAAGGTCACACTAGGGCTTAGATTGTTGGAAAATGGCTTGTCTGCACTGTATCTCTTGAAGGAATGGATGAATTTTAACTGAACTTGCACAGCCAAATTGTTGTGGCATGGAAAATAACTGATTTTATTTTGGTGACCTTGACCCCATTTTCAAGGTTGCAGGAGGGCTCAGATTGTTGGATAATGGCTTGTCTGCACGCGATCTGCTGAATGAATGGATTTTGACCAAACTTGCACAGCTATATTGTTGAGACAGAGACAAGAACTGATTAGATTTTTTGTGACCTTGATCCCATTTTCAAGGTTACACAAGGGCTACGATTTTAGAAAATGGCTTGTCAGCACCCAGTCTCATTGAGGAATGGATGAATTTTGACCAAACTTACATATAGGTATATTTTGACCTTGAGTTTATTATAGATACAATCTATTTTAACAATATGTCTGTTCAAACTGGTGGGGGGACATACGTTTTCCTCTGAAAACACTGTTCTAGTGCCTTCTCAACTGGGGCTAGTTTTGAAGGAACGTTTTTGTTTGGAAGCAATAGCCACATTTTGAAAGGGAGATAAATAGCTTTTGGGACAGAGTGATTTCCCTTGAAGGTGAATCCATTCACCATAGCCCATTTTAGACTGAATAAACTCCCCCACACTATATATTGGAAGAGCTGAATTTCAGTTATAGGTATGTCAGGCTATGTGATTTAGATATTCCTAGAGACCAATGGCTAAGCTATTTGCAAACAGTGGAGACCCAGAATAGATGCCACATTGTGTGGCATCTGATCTGGGTCTGAACTGTTTGCCATTTACCCTTTTGGGGGTCTCCAGACTAAAACGGGTAAAATAGCAATGGTTCTGAATCCTGTGCCCAAAAGTAGGGTATTAGCCTTTTGTGACATCAATTAAGTACACAAACAATGTTTTATATCGTGAGAAAAGGTGAGGCAAAAATGACTCTGAAAAATTTTGAAAGCAGAGTATTTTGGTACTTATAACATTTTCACATCACGAAAACGTACCTATATAATTTTGACCCCCTTTAAATCCCACTTTTATATAGTAAAACTGGGGTTTACAGTCTTATACATTATTTTTCTTATTTCTGCTCAAAAACATAGCGAGGCGGTTCTAACGAGTACCCAAAGTCTATGTTTTGAGCAGAAATATGAAAAATATCAAAATTTTTGTCCGAAAACTATCAGTTTTTGATGGTGAAATTTTCAATATATTTGAATAGGCATGTTTTTGTGATGATAAATAATTATAACACTGCCCAAACTAATGCATATTGAATGTTAATGGATGTCGTACATGTGTGTATGTTCACAGGTAAAAAAAAACAGTTTAATAAATTTCCCCTGCAAGAATATTTGTTCTCACTCTTTTATTGTTTTGAACTTTGTTAGTTTTTATGAATCATATGAATAAAAATATCTACCGATGAGATTTAAAATGAATACTCAAATAAACTGTGCCATGCAGAACAATTTCTTTTGGACGTTTGCAGACACTGATGACCAAAATTAGCCTCTGTTTCATATTTATCCGAAAAACATGTATTTAGACAGACACGCCTGAACAAACAATGTAGACCTAGATAGATGCGGCAGAATGTGACCTCTGATCAGGGTCTACAAAGTTTGCAAATCATCCAGTAGTATTTTAGACACATCAGCAGCTTGATAAATGGACTACAAGTAGTTCTAAATTCATCAAAAGTATAGTACAGTCAACCCTCTTTATATTGACACTCGATACAACGGCAAAATTCATTATAATGACAATTTGAATGTCAGAAAACCTTCACTCAAGAAGTGACGGTTAATAAGAAATTATGCAAGAATGTTTCATTTAAACTTCAATCAACATATGTTTTGGATATTTGTTAGAATTGCCTCACTGAGGCAATTCTAACAAATATCCAAAACATATGTTCTACATGGATATAATAATAAAAGAAGTCATTTTTACATATCATTCTGTCCATTATAGATTCTTTAGAACAGCAAATTCACTATAGCGGCAACATCTTTGGGTATGAATGCTGTCTTTGTAATGCGGGTTCACTGTACACAGTTTACTAGGGCTGGCTAATCAGAGCTGAAAAGATAATCGATTATCAGTCCTGCCGTTGTGATCGATGATAGATTAGTAATCACTGATGATTTGGTCATATTTTTTACCTTTTTGGCTTACTGTCTGAGCATGACTCTTAGCACAGGTTATACTTTACCACATGTTTCAGACAGATAGGCCTGAGCAAAATAGTGAAGACACAGATGAGATGCCGCAGAATGTGGCATCTCATCAGGGTCTACACTGTTTGCCACTCCTCCAGCTATTTTCAGACACAACATTGGATAATAAATTGTTCTTGTTCAAATTTAAGAACAAGTTTGGTAAAGAGCTGAGGTGTCCAAATACTTAGGGTAAATACTGTAATTTAACAGTCACAGAAATCAAATAATAGATTATTAGCAAATCAGTGTTGATAATCATTTTTGTGGAATTTATCTATTGATTTATCAATATTTTCAATTAATTGTGCCAGCCTTACAGTTTACCATGTTGTGTGAACTCTGTCATTCAAACTATGATTCTCCCCCATGACATATAAGTAGATTGGAAGTTTCTATAGAATTTACACAGAGCTTCAAATATTTAAGTAAGTTATAAAGAACTGACACCAAGCTTCAAATATTTAAATAAAGTTTGGCAAAATGAGGCTTACTCAATATGCAGTGAGCCAAAGCCCATATTAGCCTGCCCATCCCCCATCTACCTCATTTTATACAGCTACAGTACATTGGTCCCAGCTTTTATTCTAAAAAAAATGGATATACTTGCAAGGGAGATCACTCTGGCAAACTGTTTGCCTTTCTTTTCAAAGTTGGGCTTTTCTTAAAGGAAAGACTCACAGTGGGAATCAATTTTTTCCTTTAAGAAGGGAGTTAAAATTATCAGGAACCAAACTCTCTTTTGTAGTGGGGTCCCTTTGGAAAGGGAGACAGAAACTTGCTACTTAATGTGCTCTCTCTTTCAGTTGTACACATTCATCTAAAGGGGAATCAATACACTTTCAGGGATAGGTAACTGACAGTTGTATTTGTCCCTCTTCTGAAAAGGGGTCTACTCTGAAAGGAAAGACTTTGCTCCCAAAGGGAGCAAAGTCTTTCCTTTTAGGGTAGACTCCCTTTTTTGAAGGGACTTGGTGGGCAAAAAAAGCAAACAGGAAGTCACAAATATTGTCTCTTTTGTGAAAAATTGTGGAAAGTCTACCATTGAAGTGTGTCAAGTCCCCCATAGGAACATTTTTTTCTCCTATCCCTTTATCGTAAATTACTTTAACCAGCCATTTGTCATAAGATATGGTTCTCTCTAGGATTTTGAAAAACTGGAGTCTTGAAGCCATTTTCATCAAATATTGGGTGTTCCACTATGTAAATTTGCCAATTTGAAATTTCTCTTAAAAGTAGGAATCCAAAAAGCCAAAATCTGAGTTCAGGACTCCATATTTGGAGTTAATGAGAACCTTTTCCTTTCTGTTTACTCATGTTACTATCATCAGTGGGCTGCACCATGCAAAACTGTATCTTTGGGCATATATGGACAGCGATGGCCCGTACCTGCGCCATTGCTGCCTGCTAACAGAATCATTGGATAATACAGAATCATTGGATACTACAAAATGTAGAAATGTAGAGCAAAGGCCCTGGGGATACTTTGCACATGAACAGGATGATCTGAAATTGCACATTTTGATCATGTTTGAAGGCACTTTTTCACTTGATATGTGGCCCAAGTAGCCTTCAGACTTTTAGTGTTTTCTGTCTGCAGATAGACAGATGTTGCATGATAAATTTGCTAGAGTTCAGCACAGATTGAATGAATCACTAACCAGTAAACTGCCAATCACAAAAATTGTTGTCTGCTTTATCATCTGCTTGTAATTTTAAAAGTCATTTTTGCAAACGGTGTGGACCCAGATCAGACTGCTCCTCTAGGAGCAGTCTGATCAGGGTTCACACTGTTTGCCTGTATGCAAAAATAGGTTTGAATAGTTTGTAAGAATATTCAGCAGACGACATAAACAGATGACATTTTCAGATGCAGGTTTTCTTTGCATGTTAAGGGTTAACCTTTACCACTCTCTGGGCTAATTCAGCTGATGATAGCAGTGCTGATATTTTTCTTATTTTTTTACTGGATACAGTTTGCATGAAATGTCAAAACCAGTTTTTTGAGAAAAATAAGAAAAATATTGTCAATATGTCTTCTGCTAAAAATTTGATGATATTGTTCTGATTTTTACTAGAAAATAGGTTTTGACATTTCATGCAAATTGTCTCCAGTAGAGATACTACCCTAATGGAGACAATTTGTATGAAATGTCAAAACCTATTTTCTTGGAAAAATAAGAAAAAATATTGTCAGTTTGTTGCCTGCTGAATTTGCTCAGAGAGTGATAAAGGTGGGGGCTTGTGTGTACAGTAAGCTTTCTCAACATGAGATGCTGACACAAGATACTAGCATGAGATGATAGCACGTTTGCTGTGCCATAAATAGGGTAAGCTGTAGGGATGACACATATCACGTTCACAAACAGCAGAGACCCTAACACATCTCACATCTGGTCAGCAGCCATCTATTGGCACACAAACATACTAGAACTCTGTATAATAAGTCAACACTCTTCATACCGACACTCGATACAATGACAAAATTCGTTATAATGACAATTTGAATGTCACGAAAGCTTTGCTCAGAAGGTGACGGTTAATGAGAAATTATGCTAAAACATTGCATAAAATCTTCAAGCAACATATGTTTTGATTATTTGTTAGAATTGCCTCAGGGAGGCGATTCTAACAAATATCCCAAACATATGTTCTGTGAGGAAATAAGAATAAAACAAAGCCTTTCTTATATATCATTCTGTCCTTTAAGGATTCTTTACAACAGCAAATTCGTTATAACGGCAACATTTTGGGGAACAAATGCTATCATAGTAACAAGGGTTCACTGTACATTGTAAGAGTAAATTATCAACACAGAGTAATCACGGTCTATTCTACAGATTTTGGAATGTCTGTTTCTGGAAGACTTTATATGAGCCAGGCCATGCCATGCCATGCAAACAGATATGCGGACAGCAAAAGCCCTGATCACCCTGCGCATTCGCGCAGTCTGATCAGGGCATTCACTGTCCACTGACAGAATCATTGGATACTACAGAATGTATGAATGAAGAGCAAAGGCCCGGATGATACTTCGCACATGCACAGGATGATCTTAATCTGGGCATTTTGTGCATGTTCGAAGGCACTTTTTGCTGGACGCGGCCCATATGTATCATTTATTGATATGAAGGAACCTGTTTATAAAACAGTTCATGATAGCATAGTTTTGGATAAAATATGGTTGATGAAATTTTCATGTTCTTGGGTATCTTCTTTGCTTTCAAATGATTGTTGTTCTTTTCTTTAATAATTATTCAGAGTGCGTAATATTTTGGCTCACAGTTCCTTGTGGACTGCTTAAAACAGGGCATTTTGCATTTTGAAGAAAGTCCCCAAAATTGTTTTGTAAAATAAAATGGATAGATTATATAGAAAAAATGACCATTTATGGTAATTTTTCTATATAATCTTTACATTTTTGTATAGATAAAATACTTTTTTGTATAGATAAAATACAATTATTTAGCTAACATGTTTTTTTTTCTTTTCATCCTAGCAACAGTGATTAAAAGATGTTGTGATATACTTGTACTGATAGAATTTGGATGATGTTTTGATATCCCATCAATAGGATTTCAGTCATTTTGTGATAGTAGTAAAAAGGTAACACCCGACTTTCTAGCATCATGAAATTCCAAAAAAAGTCCCATCCTTGAGGTCTCCCTAAATTTCCAAAAAATGCTTAAAAGGATCAGATTCAGAAGAGCTCAAATTTTCATTCACATCCCTAATTATACCACACACAAGATAGTGGCAGAGTATTTTGGCTTCATGTTGGATGTCTGTGTGTCCCCCCATTGTTTGTTGCAGATACATTCATATGTTTGGACGGGTTTTTAAAAAAATCCGTCCTGTAAAATAGCGATGTCCAGGTGGGCGTTGGGCCGGCAGGCGTCAGGCTTCGGGCATCGTCCGAGGTTTACCGTTTGGTTAACCTTTTTTCAAAGTTATGTGCAACCTTTATTCTTCAATGGATTGCTTTCATATTTGGTACGGATGAAGAGGAGGACCATTAGATGTTTCACATGCAAGAGAGACAACTCTTACTTTATTCGTTATTTAAAAAACCCATCCATAATGCCTTTAGCCATTTTTCTTGTTGTTTTTATTATGATTTTTTGTTGGAGGCCTGTATGTCGGTCCATCAGTTTGTCATTGGTATATCCGTATTTTGGTTCCAGGATGATAACTTGAGTAAATATCAATGGATGTTCACCAAACTTGGTAAGTGCAATGATATTGTGGAGGTCTCATTTGGGATAGCTAATGGACAAATTTTGTCAATTTTTGACATAGGTATCTGCCCTTCTCATGATAATGGTGGGGTATTATCATTTCACATGTTTATTTTTCTCTATTTTCAAGTGTTGATTCTATTGAACACACAAAAATACTTTGTCTTCTTGGGGGCTGTGCTACCTAGACCCGTATCATGAGAGCAAATATGTTGACCAAGATAAAACTGTAGTTTGATCAGGGTCTACATTGTCTGCTCTTCAGCCAGCATTTTCAGATACAGCGCAGAGTAGTCAAAATGACTACTACAAATTTTAGGATAAGTATGATAGTAGATTAAATGTGTCTGCTGAATATTTAGTGTAAATATGACTTTTTATGTGGTCTTATATTGTGATATTGTGACGTCATCATTTGTTCTGCGAAAGTTGCACATTACTTGTGATATCATTGTTACTTGTACAATGACGGTTGCACATTACTTTTGTTTTTCATGTGAACTTAAATTGTCATATTATTGTTAATTGTACAGTGAAAGTTACACATTACTTGTGTTTTTCATGTGGTCTTATATTGTGATATCATTGTTACTTGTACATTGAAGGTTGCACATTACTTGTGCAATGACAGCTGCACTAAGAAAGTAAAGAAAATAAAAAAAAAAAAAAATGCCTGTTTGTTTTAGTTTTATTTGCTTTTTCATAGATGGTGCAGATAAGAGTTTCAAGATGCTTTCAGGCTCCATAGTACATGTTAGTAGCACATTTGACTGCAGATCCAGGGTTCACAAGTTCGAATCTCAGCTCAGCAACATACTTACATGCTGCCAAATATAAGTGTTTTATAGTACAGTGAACCCTTGTTACAATGACAGCACTTGTTCCCAAAGACGTTGCCATTAAAATGAATTTGCTGTTATACAGAATACTTAACCCTTGTCCTGCTGAACCCGGAAATACCCTGCCTTTGCAAACAGTGTAGATCCAGATCAGTTGGCTTCTAAGAAGCCAACTGATCTGAGTGTAGATCCAGATCAGTTGGCTTCTAAGAAGCCAACTGATCTGGATCTGCACTGTTTGCCATTCAAAATATGAACTTGTATCAACAATCTGGATCAAATAATCTGATTGGCTGAAAATTTGAAAAGGGCGTGGCATCTTAATTTATTCAGCAGGACAAGGGTTAATGAGCGGATTGATATATAAGAAAGGTCATGTTTTGTTCTTATTTCCTCATGAAACATATGTTTTGGATATTTGTTAGAATCCCCTCACTTAGGCATTTCTGACAAATATCCAAAATATATGTTTCTGTAAAGTATTCAATACAATATTTTTTCATAATTTGTGATTAATTGTCACTGTTTCAGTGAAGGTTTCGTGATAGTCAGATTGTCATTATAATGAATTTTCATTATATCCAGCGTCTGTAACTTTCTTGGAAATTGCTGTCTGAGGATTGTCTGTAACTTTCTTGGAAATTGCTCATGAAATAGTTTCTGTTGTCAATGTCCCACTTCCACTGATTCAAGAAAGGCAGTGGTCAGTTACTGGCAAAAGTATGTACATAAAGTATTGGCTAACCCCTTAGAGAACTAAGCCTGCTCAGGAAAAGTGTGTATAAGTTAACTGACTGGCTGGACATGACCTTAACTATGTTGACTGGGCTTTAAAACTCAAAATCCAAGAAAAAAAAAAAGAAAAAAAGGAAAAATTCAAGTTTCTTTCCTTATTTCTTCATGAAAACATGAATTACAGAATTTGTTGGTATTTACCCAAAATATTAAAACACCTCAACTCCTTACCGTACATGTCTTAAAATTTGAATTACAGTCGACTCTCATTATCTCAAAGTCCAAGGGACCCTCTGAAATATTTCGAGACGTCCGTACCTCGACATATCAGAACTGAGGAATAAATAAATCGAACAATCACATTTCACAAGTGAATATGTAATTAGAGAGATACTGAAAATATTGTGGAAAAAAGAGAAATTGTTCCAAATTTTTACCTGTTGTTAGATTTCTATGTTAAAAGAGGGACCAGATTTTCAGATCGAGATAAGTGGTTATTTGAGATATGCGAAGTCGAGATAAGGAGAGTGGACTGTAGTCAATTTCACTACCTGTTGATGTTGCTATTAAACTGCTAGATTAGTCTTACAGTGTAAACCCTGATCAGATCTGATTTGCATCTACACTGTTTGCTCAGGCCTGTCTGTCCAAATATTTCGCATCAAGATAATATTAAAATTGCATCACTCAAACAGTTTAAAAATATACTCATAGCACACATTACAGGAGGTTTTTTGCGATGCTTTAACCTTTGTAATGCATTTAACCTTTACCACTCTATGCACAAATTCAGCAGACAAATTGAAGATATTTTTTTCATATTTTTCCCCCAAAAATAGGCTTTGACATTTCATGTAATGTCAGCGCCTGTTTTCTGGAGAAAGTAAAAAACAGATATAATCAATTTGTCATCTGTTGAATTTTCCTACAGAGTAGTAAAGGTCAATAATTTCATTAAGGCTTTGCATGCTGGGAAAAAAGTCCACATATGACATTTTGAAATACTTTTCTTAATTTTCCCAGAAGTAGAATCTGACATTTCATGCAAATTGTCTCGGGAAACAGTTTGCATGAAATGTCATTGCCTATTTTCTGGGAAAAATATGAAGAAAAAATATTTCAAGATATCATATGCTGAAATTTTTGCCCAGCATACAGTGTTAATAATTTTTATTAGATAGCCAATGGATAGAAACATATCATAATAGAAATACATTGGAATCTCCACTAAGGATCTCCTTTCAACAACAGCATAAAACAGATTTCTGATAGATCACTATCTCAGCAACAGCCAGCTCCATAAAATAGTCTTCTGATGGATCACCTCGCAACAATATCAGAGCCAGTTTTCTGATAGGTCACTGCTCAGCAACAGCCATCTCCATATAACAGTATACCAATGGATCACCTGTCAGCAACATCAATTTCCATATAACAGCCAGTTTTGTGAAGGATCACCTCCACAACAGCTATCTACATATAACAGCCAGTTTTCTGATGGATCACCCCTCATCAACAGCATCTTCCATAAAACAGCCAGTTTTCTGATGGATCACCTCAGCAACAGCCACCACTATACAACAGCCATTTCTCTGATGGATCACCTCTCAGCATTAGCCAACGAAATAACAGCCAGTGTTTGGATGGATCACCACTCAACAATAGCCACCTCCATATAACAGCCAGTTTTCTGATAGATCACCTCTCAGCAACAGCCACTTCCATCTAACGTCCAGTTTTCTGATGGATCACCTCAGCAACAGCCACCCTCATATCAGTCAGTTTTCTGTAGGTTCACATAATAGCCACCTCCATAGCACAGCCAGTTTTTGGAAGGATCACCTCTCTGCAACAGCCACCTCCATATTACAGCCAGATTTCTGATGGCTCACCTGTTTGCAACAGCCAGCTCCATATCACAGCCAGTTTTCAGATGAACCATCTCTAAGCAACAGCCACCGCCATACAATAGTCAGTTTGTAGCTAGATCATCTCACAACAATAGCCACCTCCATGTCACAGCCAGGTTTTAGATAGATAATCTTTTAGCAACAGCCTGTTTCATAAAACAGTCAGTTTTCTGCTGCATCACCTTTCAGCAACAGCCACCGTATAAAAGCTGGTTTTATGATGGCTCACCTTTTAGCAACAGCCACCTCAAAACCACAGCCAGTTTTCTAATGGCTGATCTCTTAGCAACAACTACCTCCATATACCATTCAGAACTGTGATGGATCTTCAACCAGCAGCAGCCACCTCCTTAAAACAGTTTATCAACATATCATCTCAGCAACATCCACCTCCATATAAAAGCCAGATTTCTGATGGATCACCTCTTTATAAAACAGCCAGTTTTCTAATGGATCGCCTCTCAGCAATAGCCACATCCGTATAACAGCCTGTTTACTAATGGATCACCTCTCAGCAACAGCCTCCTCCATATAATGGTCAGTACCATCTCTCAGCAATGGCCACCCCAATACAACAACCAGGTTTTGGATGGATCAGCTCAGCAACAGCCACCTCCATATAACAGGTTTCTTATGGACCACCTCTCAGCAACAGCCATCTCCTAATTAGAGCCAGATTTCTGATGAATCAACTCACTCAATATAACAGCTACATCCATATTACAGCCAGTTTTCTAATGGATCACCTCTCAGAAACAGATGCCTCAATATAATAGTCAGTTTTGGATGGATCTCCTCAGCAACAGCCAACTTCTTATCGCAGCCAATTTTCTGATGGATCACCTCTCAGCAACAGCCACATTTATATCAGTTTTCTGATGGCTCACCTCTCAACAACAGCCATCTCTGAACAACAGCCAGTTTTCCACCTCTCATCAACAGCCATCTCAATATAACCAATTTTCTAATGGATCACCTCTTAACAACAGCCCCCTCCAAGTAACAGCCAGTTTTGGGGATGGATCTCAGCAACAGCCCCCCCCATATAACAATCAGTTTTCTGATGGATCACCTCTCAGCAACAGGCACATTTATATAAGACAGTTTATCTGATGGCTTACTTATCAGCAACAGCCATCTCTATATAACAGCCAGTTTTTACCGCTTAACAACAGCCACCTCCATGTAACAGCCAGTTTTCTGATTCCCCAAAGTGTAATTTTACTTCTAATGAATTTTACAACAGCCCCCTCCCTATAAAATCCACTTTTTATGTTTCCAATGATGGCTGTTGTAGTGAGGTTGCAGGTACCATTGCAGTGAATGCAACAGATTAACCCATTTATGCATAGCATCCCATAAAAGGGTTTAATGACAAACAGTGTAGATGCAGATCAAATGCTGTAAAATGCGGTGTTTGATCAGGGTCTACACTGTTTGCATTAGATATAGAAATTTCTGTAAAACATGGTAATAATAAAAACTAAAAATTGTTAAAAAATCTGAAAATACGAATCTGGAAATGGTATTACCATTTCCAGATTCGTATTTTCAGATTTTTTAACAATTTTTAGATGAACTGTATTCCTTAGGTGAAACACAAGGGCCCAGTTTCACAATCATAATGTCTAACTTAACCCATTAATACCCAGTGAACTCTTCTGCCTCTCTCTTTGGACAGGACCATTTCTAATTTAACAGATGGCTGGTTTGTTGTATTACTGTTATCATTTATTACAGAAATTCCTGTCCTTAGTGCAAACAGTGTAGACCCTGATCAGAAGCCGCGGAATGCGTTCTGTGGCTCTAATTTGGGTCTGCAGTGTTTGCCAGTGTCTTTTTCTTTATAGGACGCTATGTGTAAATGGATTAAGTTAAAGAGGAACGCAACCTTAATGTAAAGTATATTTCACAATGAAGAGTCAATAACCCTTAAAAAATGATGGCACGCATTTCCATTGACTAGATAATATTGCTATCTCTCGGTATGCAAACAAGAGGACCATGATGGTCCTATATCGCTCACCTGAATCATGTTATACATAGCATTGCTAATAGGGATGCGGTTCTAAAGGTCATGATGACCTTGACCATGACCTTTACCCTCAGGGTCATCTGGTCAGAAGAAACATGCCTACTACGTTTGAGGTCCTAGCCCCAAGCATTGTCGCGTTATAAGCTTGTTTTGTACTTAGAAGTCAATGTGACCTTGACCTTTGCCATTAGGGTCATCAACTGGTCAAGATCAACATCCCGTCTAAGTTCAAGGGTTCTAGCCCCAAGCACTGCCGAATTATACGATTTTTAGTACTAAAGATCATGGTGACCTTGACCATGACCTTTGCCTTCAGTGTCATGTACTGGTGAGGACTAACATCCCGCCTTATTTTGATGGTCCTAGCCTCAAGCATTGTCAAGTTATCAAGCGTTTTAGTACTAAAGGTCCTGGTGACATTGACCTTTGCCCTCAGGATCATCTACTGGTGAAGACCAAGATCTCTCTAAGTTTGAAGGTCCTAATCATAAGCATTACAGAATTATAAGCTTTTTTGGTACTAAAGGGGTCATGGTGACCATGACCTTTGACTCAAAGGTCAGCTACTCTTCAGGTCCATCCTCCCTATTAGTTTGGTAGTCCTAGGCATAATCATTGCCAATGACTTTTTGCTCTATGTAAAACAAGTGACCCCCTCTGGGCGGAGCATCTTTTATTCCAGGGGCATATTTGAACACTCTTGTCCCAGGACCTCTAAGAAATGCTACATAGCAAGTACGAGCTCGTATCAAAGGTCTAGGCCGTGCACTTTCAGACAAGAAGATCTTTTCAAGATTTTTCCCTATTTACGTCTATGTAAAACATGCCGGCTGCGGGGCGGGGCATTTTTGGCCGCAGGGCTATAATTTGATCAATGGCAGAGGGACCTTTTAGGTGAAGCTATGTACTAAATATTAAAAGCCCGGGCCTATTGGTTTCAGATAAGAAGATGTTTGAAGGTTTTCTCTATATAAGTCTATGTAAAACATGCAGGCCCCGTGGCGGGGCATTTTTGGCCCAGGGCTATAATTTGAACAATCTTGGCAGAGATCCTTTAGGTGAAGTTATGTACTAAATATTAAAAGCCCGGACCTTCTGGTTTCAGGTAAGAAGATTTTTGAAGGTTTTCTCTATATGAAGCCCTCGTATACGTCTATGTAAAACATGCCGGGGTTATTTTTTGCCCCAGGGCAATCTTGGACAATCTTGGTAGGTGAAACTATGGATCAAATGTCAAAGGCCTGGGCCTTCTTGTTTCAGACAAGAAGATTTTTAAAGATTTTTCCTATATGGGCTTCTTGTTTCAGACATGACTTTTAAAGTTTTTCTCTATATGGGTCCATGTAAAACAAGTGATCCCCGGCGCGGGGCCGTTTTTGACCCAGGGCTATTATTTGAACAACTTTCTAGTCCACTAGATAAAGCAACGTACCAAGTATCAAAGACTTGGGCCTTCTGGTTTCAGACATTTTCGCTGACTGACCACACATTTTCGCTATTTAACCACATATTTTCTCTGACTACAGACGGCCGGACACACAAGTTGATTTTAGGGCAACCCTTCAGGTCGTGCAATTGTGAAATTGGGTGCAAATGATTTCTTTGAATTTTCTTACATATGTTCAGGAAATGTATACCATGCTATGTGAAAAAGTGTCCTTGGAGAATATGCAGATAGCGAAGGCCCTGAATTCAGACTGCGCATCCGCGCAGTCTGATTAGGTATTTCACTGTCTGATTACAGAATTATACGATACTGTAGAATATATTACCTATAATAAGACGTGCGACCAGCGAGGACACAGATCACACGTACCTTCTACAGCATACAGGCTAGCGAAAGAGGGATAATTGAGAACCTTTGACATACTAGATGTATCTGGGTCTTTGCTGGTCACACAGGTCTCATTGTAAGTTTTGTCATACGCTGGCTCATAGAGCAAAGACCCTGATTGGATTGTGTAGTTTTGCTGTTTGATTTTGATCTTTACTGCTTTCATTTTCCCTTTGTATGGTTTCTCTGGGTGATCTGGATGTCAGCTTGTTTCATGGTAAAGAACTGATATGAGCCGTAAAGCGAGAAAAAGGCTCTTTCAGCTTTCCGTGGAATCAATCTTTTAGTGCCCATTCCGGGTCCCTTAGCGAGGCCATATCTCTAATTCTTTGGTCGACGTTTCCCCTTTTCCTACGTGGGATGGTTCTTGCGCGGATGCGCAGGGTCGCCTGAACCCCTGCTGTTCGCATATGCTATAACGGTTCTTTTCCCATGACGTGACACATACCGAAGCGCATTGTACTGCAGCCACATGATCTGATACCCGTATCACGTTGATTGGCTGTTCCCAGATCACAGGATCACGTGACAGACACGTAGAGTGTGATGCAGAGATCTTGGAACAACCACGAAATGTAGACACAGAGCAGCAGATCACTTTACTGTAGTAATGTTGTGTTTATCATACATCTTAAAAATAAACCTTTTAGTGACAGTCACAAAACAGCAGACAGTTATATTTTCAAGAAAATAAGGCTTGACATTTCACGTAAATCGCAGGGCTTCCATTAACTTCCAGACTCAGGAAGTCCCAGACTTCCTACCTCTTTAATTTGGAAGTCCCACAGAAAATCTAGGAAGTCCCACTTTTTTTCTGTGCTGCGGCGATCTGCCCTTTCTTTAGTAGAACACAGGTTCTTATTTCGGTGTCACACAGTATCATCATGATATACGCTTCTCTTAGATGTGTTTTAAAAATGTCCTTATCGCTTATTAAAATTCGATCGCATCTTTTTGGAAAGCCTGTACTTGTATGTCGGACCTTAGTGAAAGCATCAACATTGGTACAACTTCGCATTCGTTTCAAAGCCCAGAGAAAGAAAAAAGAAAAGAAAATACATGAGAGAAAACACCCAAAACATGTTTTCTTAAAAATAAACTATGCTAAAATTATTTTGCAGAAATGTATTTAATGAAATATTTGTTCGGATTGAAGCTGATCAACACGAGCGAACGAGTTGCTTACTTCACAAAAATTGCGGGAAAACGGCGCCGACTCGTGCAACAACAAACAAATTAAAGGCAGCTCTCGATGAAATACCAACAGCAAAACGTTCGTTTGCGGAGAAAAGCAAGCAAAACCATCGCAAATCGCCTATATTTAGACTTACTTTGCGTCTTTTCCGCGCTGGTAAACAGCGCAACCGGAACAAGGCTACGCATTTAGAAACGGGTTTTCCGAAAATTTTGACGAAAAAATATGTTTTCTTTTCATTTGAAAAATTGCTTTTGTTGTCATGACAAACGTAAGCTTCTAAATTCGAATAGATTTCAATTTGCGTTCTGTGCATAATTGTTATTTATTTATAGAATTTCACTCGGCTATTCCCGGAAGTGTTGCAGACGACACACGTTCTTAGCAAAATAATAATTAGCAAAATAATAATTTAAGGTTTTAAGACGTGACTATTAAAAAATAATAATGACTTCATATAATTTCAACGAATATTTTCGGGGTCGCAGTAGAATAAAAACATCAATTAATCAACTCAGCACGCGTGACAAATACACGCAGTGATCACGCAGCCATCAAAAGGGTGCAGCGACGCTTGACACGGCTGTCAATAAAACTCCCGCAAGCGGAAAGTGGGACGTCCTTAAAGCTCAGTCAACACAGGTAGCGAATTTCCGGTAAGTAGGCGGGGCAAACATCATACAACTGGTTAAAAGTGGGCGGGCCTTTTTGACAATTTTTGGACGTCTCGGGTATCGATTTCGGACGGACAAAAGAAATTTCGGAAGTCCGCGGTACGTCTTTGAAGTTCAATTTGGACGTCCGGTGGCAATCTCAGGGCGTAATATACGTCGTACGTCCGTTTAACGGAAGCCCTGTAAATCGTCAACTGTGCTAATTATCGTCACTGCAGCTGGTGCTAGTGCCGTGTGGCGGCCGTTAAACGTGTCCTGTACTTCACAATCGTGGAGTTGTATTTCCTTGTCTTGGGATCATTGTGTGCATTCCTGGCGTTTTTCACACCAATCAACCAATCAATCAATCAATCAATCAATCAATCAATCAATTCATCATCAGATTTTTTACGCTGCCGGGCACCTGAGACACATATGGGTAGCGCCAGATAAATCTGTAAATCTGAATTAGATTCACCTTGACCTCGGCTTAAAACGATGATGTGCATAATTGATACACAAAGCACCTCGCCTACGGACCACGTGCAAAAAGTCAGGGTCTGTAAGTTTCGGAATTTAGAAAAGACAGCTTAAAAAGAGAGCTTTGAAACGTGTGTATTACTAATGCACAATGTAATCTCACACTTGCTCAGTCATTCCACCATCCGGAAGGGTTTGTAAAAGAACCCAGTAAGCATTCTTTATAAATCTATAGCGGGCCGTTATCGGCCCGTCAGGGTAGCTGACGGGCCGATAACGGCCCGCTATAGATTTATAAAGAATGCTAGCCGGGAAAAGACTAAACTTTGTCCGGTAGTGGCAGCATCATGGGCAGGAAGAGGGGATCTTCTGGATCCGTGGAGCTGTCCGGTCAGATCCCTTACTGGATCGATTCAAAACATCGTATCAGTAGATGCTATTCCCACATGGCTTGGCTTTCTTGAAGCGTCTTTCTATGTTTTCGTAGTGTTCCTTGTAGAGGACTTCGAAGTGGGTCCTTTGGCGCGAAGAACCATGTGGACTCGTCATCTATGAAGTAGATGAAGTAGGCTGGTAAGTCTACGTTGATCGATTCTTCTGGTCGATGTTCTCTGTAGGCTCTGATGATGACATACTGGCAGTCCAGGTTCTCGAACTTGTCAGTCAGCACTTCGTCGAGGTCGAATTTCTCGTGAAATGGGTACTCCTTGGTCGCTCCGACGTCTGCTCTCTCCTCCCTGCTGAGGTCCTGAAGAGGGGACTTGGTCCGCTGGACCTTCTTGGGCGGAGAAGGAGTCAGTTGCTGCACCATAGGTTCTGCTTTCTTAGCCGTGGTTATGACTTCCGGCAGGTCTTCTTTTTCTTCTTCTAAGCTACTACTTCCTTCCATTCCCCTTCCGGGGACTGGTCACGTAGTATCCTCGGCAATGGGGGTGTTATGCCCGGTTGAGTCCTAATGGGTCCTATAGGGGTGGTACACATGGCCACATTGAGCGCCTCCGCCGTCTTAGAATCTGGCGTGGGCGCCGCCATCTTGGATTCCGCCATCTTGGTTTAAACAATATTCTATTAATTCAAGATCACATATACATCGCATAATGTTATATGGTACAGGATTTGATAAAAAGCTGAAAGCTTATATAAATCATCTCCTGAAGCCATCTTGGAAGTCACGCCACTTTTGGTCACACCATCAGCTGGTAGGATGTTCGTTTTCTTCTTATGTCGTTGGTTGCTTCGCCTCTGTATAGGTTGACGTGGTAATTGCCAAGTTATTTCTAACCTGGCAATATGCTTGCCCTCTGTCAGCCGCCAGATAGGCCTACCAACAATAAGCATATTGTTGATAGCCAGAGCGCAAGTATCAGGTACATCGATAAGTGTCATGATGATGACTGTCGTTGTGTTGAGACTGTTTTTAGAACCACTAGAGTTTTTAACATTTATGTAAGGGTCACTGAGCGATGAGGTCCTATTAGCAGATAATAGGATCACGATAAAAGGGTCACGTGACAGAGAAACGTAGGTGTGATTCAGAAGCCTGAGAATAACTATGAGCCGTGGATACAGACCAGCAGATCACGTTACTGTAGTAATGAGGTGTTAATGAGGTGCTTATTTAATATAAACATCTTGAAAATTAACATGTAAGTGTCAGTCACAACTGAAGCAGGCGACATTCTACACTGTTTTTAATTATTTGTGTGTGTGTGTGTGTTTGTGTGTGTGTGCGCGTGTGTATGTGTGTGTGTACATTGCTCAGAAGGATCGGTCCATTTAGAATCTATTGTTCAACTTCTAGAAGTATGGTAAATAGTTAACGCTTAGCACTCTGGGTATACTTGTTAGCAGACGACATATTGAAATGTTTATGTTTTTCACTGTTCGAAGACACATTTTCTTATGGTGAAGAACTTGTAAGAGCCGAGTCGCGAGAAAAAAAAAGGTCTTCGGATTTCCATCGAATCAATCTTTCAGTGCGAATGTCCGGCCCCTTAGGGAGGCCACATGTCCAGTTCTTTGACTGAAGTTTCCCCTTGTCCTATTGCTTACGTGAACGAACAGCATTGGTTCTGGCAAGTGTGTGCGGATATGACGGCTCGCCTGAATCTTGTTGTTCGCACATGCTATAACGACTCTTTTCACATGAAATGGCTCATATATATATTTATACTGCAGCCACGTGATCTGATGGCCCGTGTCACGTGGCATGGCTATTCCCAGATAATAGGATCACGTGGCAAAGACACGCGAGTGTGAAACACGATACAGACCAGCAGAATACTTTACTGCAGTAATGATTGTTTATTTTACAATATATCTTCGAGGATAAATTATAGTTAGTGAATAAGCATAAAGGCAACATCTGGCGTCTTGGGGATTTCGACATGCCAAAGCTTACCTGGCCTGACAATATTCCGCAACTCAAACCAGATTGTTCTTGCACACCAGTTGTATATTGGGTCCAAGTTAAAACCTTTGGCACCTGACGCATGGACAGTATTTTTCACTGTTTATATTTTTGGGGTATCAAGTAGGCCTTTACAGAGATTTATGGCCAAATCTTCAATTTTAAATAAAATATACAAAATGGTAGACTAGCTCCTAGACCGTGATGTCATGTTTTATCACTCCTTACTATAAGCTGATTCAAATTTATGTATGACATCTTGTATAGCCAGTCTATAATAGTTAGTCTCTGACATCAAGGTCTAGTAAAATACGAATTTTACCTCGCAGGATTCTGCTTGGTAAATGATTAATTACATCTATTGAGAACCACACTTGAAGTGTTTATTGCTTTACTGACCACATACTGATCACTTAATACTGATTCGAGAAAGTTGGGAAAGCTAAATTTCATTTTGGTGTGTTTTGATGATGAAACAAAGTACACATTCTTTTTAAAGGCTGAGATGAAGTTTGCTTTTGATAATGGTCTGTAAAATCAAGGTGTAACTGGGAAGCTTTTTGAAAGGATGTGATGTTTTATTGTGTTCTCCCAATGGTAGGAAGAAACCTGACATTTGAAATTTTACTTTTGGTAAATATGGTATCTAGCTACTCTTTCGAACTGTCTCAAAAAACAGTACCCACATCATTTATCCTAAATTATTATCTCATATGGCTTCTTAATCGATGCATATCTCCGTCCAAATATATATGGTATGTAGTTACTCTTTCGAACTGTCTCAGAAAACAGTACCCATTTTTATCCTAAAATATCGCATCATATGTCTTCTTATCTTAGAGCTATAGAAAAAGTCGTTCTTTTTTTATTTAATGCATTTCTCCATCAAAATATATATGATATGTAGTTACTCTTTCGAACTGTCTCAGAAAACAGTACCCACAACATTTATCTTAAATTATTACATCATATGTCTTCTTATCTTAAAGCTATAGAAAAAGTTGTTTTTTAATTAATGCATATCTCCATCAAAATATATATGGTATGTAGTTACTCTTTCGAACTGCTCAGAAAACAGTATCCATATTTATCCTAATTATCGCCTCATATGTCTTCTTATCTTAGAGCTATAGAAAAGTCGTTCTTTTTTTTATTTAATGCATTTCTCCATCCAAATATATATGGTATGTAGTTACTTTTTCGAACTGTCTCAGAAAACAGTACCCACAACATTTATCCTAAAATATCACCTCATATGTCTTCTTATCTTGGAGCTATAGAAAAAGTCGGGGTTTTTTTATTTAATGCATTTCTCCATCAAAATATATATGGAATATAGATACTCTTTCGAACTGTTTCAGAAAACAGTACCTACAACATTTATCCTAAATTATTTCCTCATATGTCTTCTTATCTTAGTGCTATAGAAAAAGCTTATCCAGACATCAAAGCAAAATAAATATACAATGTTCCATAAATTATGTTGCTACAACAGTTTTTAATATGAAATACTTATTTAATATGATTCTGTTTTCTTCTGTTTTATCTAAAATATACACAAAACAAAAACTGGTAATACATGCAGTACACAGACAGGCTTCTTAATAATGTTTATGTTTTCCCTTGAACTCTAATGGTCAGGTTCTTATATATAAACAATTTATTGGAGAGGGAATGATTTTAGCAAGATGGCGAATTCGATAAGGAACATTAGAAGGGCAATAAATGTCAATTACTTCTAAGAGTACATTTCGCATTTTACTAGTCGGATATCTCCAAGATTAGTTGCTGCTATCAAAGAGGTGAGGCAAGCAGTAAGTAGTAGATGGCCCTTAGTTCATTAAGTAAATTAATAATTATAACTGATTGATGAAAATAATATTGATATCCGACTAGTAGCTAGTCTAACAAAATGGCTATGTCCACTAATAACTACATTTCGAAAAGGTATGAAAGCATTCCATCTACCGTGAAGGGGGTGCCAATTTAGCGTGCAAATAAAATCATGTTTTCTGCAAATATTGTCATAAAACTTACATGGATCGATTAACTACACTTTGATTGTTTGATTCATTCTATTCCATCACGCCAGACTTCGCATAATTCTGTTATATATACTAGCGGAAAAAAGAAATGCAAGTATTAATTCTGGGGTTGTATTTTTAAAGAAAATTGTGGATTTCATTTGATTTTTTAATTTTTTTAATTCTTTATTTCATTTTCTGTTAAATGCTATTGGTTTAGTGTCGTATAGCAGACGACGTTTGCAATAAATAGCGTTAAACACAGACACCCAACGTTATTGAATAATGGGTATCAATAGCGCGTGTGTCCACCACGGGCTGCTGTCGGGGCTCTCACTCTTCTAACCATAGACCCTACTAAGTTGTCAATGGTCCTTTGAGGGCTATTATTCCACTCTTGAATAAGAGCTAGCTGGAGCTGTGCGACGTTGTTCGGTACGTTGACGCGCTTCCTGACCCTCCTGTCCAACGCATCCCAAAGGTGCTCGACTGGGTTTAAATCTGGACTGTATGGGGGCCAATCGAGCACTTGGACATTATTCTGGTTGAGGAAATCGCGACAAACCCTGCAACATGCGGTCTCGCGTTATCATGCTGAAACATGAGATTATGAGCATTGACAAGCGGGAGGACGTGAGGCATAAGCACCTGATCCCGATTGCGTACGGCTGTAAGATTACCCTGAATAACCACTAGGAGCGTTTTCACCCCATGAGAAATCTCACCCCAAACCATTACGGACCCCCCTCCCCCAAATCTGTCGACCTCGTACGCAAGCGTCAGAATATCGCTCACCAAGACGCCGATACACTCGTTGTCGCCTATCTGACCGCTGAAGCGAAAATCGCGACTCATCGCTGAACATTACACGCCGCCAGTCAGCCAGTCGAAACCGATTTGGGGCATGGGCACGCAGCCATTGCATGCGGCGTTGACGTCGCCTGGGCGTAAGGTTCGGGCCCACGTAAGGACGGCGTGGACGTAAATCGAACTCTCGCAAGCGATATCTGACTGTCCTAGGACACACACGACGGCCATGTGTTCCGATAACTTCTTTTTGCGGTCTCTGTCGCCGTCCTGAACCTGTTACGAAGGTGTACAAGACGTATACGTCTATCTTGACGTTGCGTCGTAACGCGCGGACGTCCGCTCCTAGGACGGTCAGTTAACCTACCGGTAGTTCTAAGACGCTGAACTAAGCGCGATATCGTCGACTCGTGCACCCCAAATCGCTGCGCGACGTCACGTTGCGACCGACCCTGCAAAATTAGAGCAATAGCTCTACCTCTATCCAGTTGCGATAAGCGTACCATTTCTCTCAACAAACTCAAACAACAAACGTTTTGTGCAACCGATACGAATGGAACGAAAGTTCGGTTTGGTAATGTGTTAAAGTCTCTACCACGCGACACTACCCGTGCAGCACGGATATAACGAAATTCAGGTACAACGATATTGTGTAGCCTGTGTTCACGATTTTGTGTGATCCATACACGGGGAAGTACACTAATGTCACCAAATACAGAAAACTAGATCAGTTTGTTCACAAACAAACTTTCAGTATTTAAAAATTTGAACTTGCGTTTCTTTTTTCCCCAAGTATATTACGAAATTCGTCCAACTTCGAAAATTCTGATACCTGATATTGCGCTCGAAGGAAAAATGACACTGTTGACCTCTGACCGAGACGGTATTTTGTAATAGACGCAGTGATTGGCTATATTTGAAATAATGGGAAAACATGATGACAGCATGAGCACAGCGACGAAAACCAATAAATCCGAAGTAAGTAGCCAATCAAATTACTAAGTTTTAGTACATGCCAAGTAGCCAATGAAATTCGTCCTTACAAAAAGTAAACAAAAGGACAAAAAGAAGGTTAGATCTGTCAGATCTTCGGGCACAATATCAGAATTTTCGAAGTTGGTCGATTTTCATAATATACAGCAGAAGTATGCGAAGTCTGGCATGATTGAATAGAATGAATCGAATGATCAACGTGTAATTAATCGATCAATGTAAGTTTTGTGACAATATTTGCAGAAAACGTGATCTTATTTGCACGCTAAATTGCACCCCCCCCCCCCCCAATTCACGGTAGATGGAACGCTTTCATACCTTCTCGAAATGTAGTTATTAGTGGACGGGGCCATTTTGTATATTTTATTTAAAATTGAAGATTTGGGCATAAATCTCTGTAAGGGCTTACTTAATAGCCCCCAAAACATAAATAATCAGTGAAAAACACTGTCCATGCGTCAGGTGCCTGTGGTAAATATCAGTTTTGTTGTTGAAGAACCACACTTTGGGGATCCCAAACACACCTGTCATATTCCAAAATTGGGCGAACAAGTCCCCTATATGCTGACTGTTTTACATCCTGAGGAAATGGATAAAGATTTCGTCTCAGGAAAACCAATAGTTCTATTTGCCTTAGTACATGTGTTGGTGATATGTGTATTCCATCTCAAGTCATGTGTGATTGTTAATCCACATTTTCGAGGACCGTACTCTCAAAAGTGTAAGAAGCCCCAATCTTATTTGTTCTTTTCCTAGTCATCTCCATTATATAGCATTTGACTGGCTGAAATCTCATACCCCATTTTCTGGCCCAACTTCCTAATTCAGAATTTTCAATGAGTCGTCTGTGTCCCCGATTTCACGATAGTAGTATAGGGCGGCACCCTATACTACTCACGATAGCAAACACAATCATCTATGAAAAGTTTTATTTCTGAGTCTATGTCTGTGGAAATATCATTTATGTACAGAGGGAACAATAATGTACCAAGAACGGTCCCTTGTGGAACACCTGACAAAACTGACCCCATCTCCGAAGTTTATCAAGAGATTGTTGGAACAAATATGCAAATACTGGATCTAGTACATTTGCTAGCTCCTTTAGAACTCTAGGGTAGAGCTCATCAGGTCCTAAAGCTTTTGAGGGATTCAAACTTAACCACTCCTTCCGAAGACATCACAATACTAGTCCATGAAAGGGGCGTTCTTCTGGTTAATGGAACCTTATAGTACTCAGTTTTATTGAACGCATCATTGAATTTACCAATTAGGTCCTCTGTCCTTTCAGAGTCTAGTTCTGCTACTCCATTTCATCCCTTCTTTAAGGGTTGGAATACCTTGCCTGTCTTTTTTGACTATTTATGTATCTGTAGAAGTCTGCGGGATTTGCCTTTACATCACCTACCAAGTTATTCACATACAAATCATGTTGCTTTTTCATTTATTTCCCTTCGCAAAGATTCTAATTTAGTCTGAAGTCTACCACTACTTGTCTTCTTAGCCTTAGCATGAATTTTATTCCTTCTGCGAATCTTTCTTCTTATCCCTGGAGAGTTCCAAGGAATCGTAGAGTCAGACTTACTAATGTTTGAGGGGATATGCTTATCAGTTGAATTATGAATGAATAAAGTTATTAAATTAAAGTTCTGTACTGATCTAGCATCTGAGTAGCCGTTGAAGTACTTCTCCTTTCCGAATCTTAACGCATCCTGTCTCATAGTTTCAAAGTCACCTTTCTGATATGAATACACCTTCCTCCGAGGTTTCTTTATATGTGGAAAGGAGATTCTTAAAAATCCTGAAACAATGTCGTGATAACGAAGTTTGACTAGAGAATGAATATCTTGAAACTGACCCGGTAAAGAAGTAAGAGTCAAGTCCAAGGTGTTTTGTTTTTATCACGTGTAGGAAAGGAAATGATCCGGTGTATCCTCGGACCATTAACCCTTTCAGTGGCAGTCACATCAGAAGAAGGCGACATTCTATAGTGTTTTATTTTTCAAGAAAATTAGGCTTGACATTAGACGTCATCGTCTGCTGTGCTACTTTAATATCGCCACTGTAGCTGGCATTACTGCCGGTAGACGGGCGAAAAAACGTCTCTTCGCACTTCTCTATAGTGTAGCTATATTTTCTGGTCCTTTGTGATCAGTGCGTACATTCATGGATTTTTTTTTAACTTTTATGTCAGGGTACCAGATGAGGCCTTATTGGTCGAAACTAGCTAGGCCTACCAGAGAACCGACATTTCAGTTAATGTGTGTGTGTGTGTGTGTGTGTGTGTGTGTGTGTGTGTGTGTGTGTGTGTGTGTGTGTGTGTCTATTGCTCACAAAGATTATTCTTTTTAGAATCTATTGATCGAATTCTAGGAGAAGTATTGTAAGACGTTTACGCTTAGCACTCTGGGTAAAATTTTCAGTAGGTAACATACTGAAATATTTTTTGCGAATGACATTTCATGCAAATTGTTTCCAGTGGAGACAATTTGCATGATGAAATGTCAAATCCTGTTTCCGGGAAAAAATAAGAAAAAATATCATCAATTTGTCGTCTGCTGAATTTATCCGTAGAGTGGTAATGGTTAAGTTGTTCGAATATTTAGGTAAACATGATAACAATGAAGGTTCCGAATGAAGAATTTGACAAATGATGGAAAATTTGACAACGAATAAAGAATTTGGCAACGAATAAAAATTTGACAATGGTCCAGTCTCGTTTTGTCGTTATATTTATTAACAGATTTAGTGGTGGTATTTATATGCTAATTTCATAGCATTTTTCATGTTGGCATGTACGTCATAGTTGTATTTCCCGTGAATCTTGAATTTGATACTTGTCATTTCCGGTGTATCCCGTTTGGTTCTCGTACTGCACATTGCTGACCGGAAGGGGTTACACGCTTCACACGGGTCACACTCAGCTGAAAAATATGCAAAAAATCCCATGATTCCTTAAGGCCATATTTTATTTTATTATTTTTAAATTTACGGGAGAGCCTAGGCTATGATTTTTGCCCCACCCCCCCACCTCGGAAGGGTAGGGACATAAAAAAAAATGCATTTCAATTCTTTGTTTTATTTTATGTACCTTCCCTTCAATTTGGGGCTGTAATATTGCATATTTACGTGCATATTTGTCTGAAAATTATTTTATTTGATCGACTCAAGCTTTTTCATTTTTTTTTTTTTTTATTTTTACACCCCCCCCCCCCGCCCCCCCCCCCCCCCCCCCCCCCCCCCCCCCAACACACATACACACACAATCAAGAGCAACTTTTTAAGATAGAAACTCTGACATAACAGAACAGGAATCAATAAGCGTATCCCTTGTTAAGGTAAGCAGTATCGTGAGAAAATGTACCTTACTATAAGTGCGCCCAAAGAAGACTCAAATCAGCCTGCGCATCTGCGCAGTCCGATAAGAGTCGTCCTTTTCCACATGAAGAAACATTGCATTCTTAGCTATTCAAAATAATTTTGCAGGGACTACTCTAGAGCAGACCACTTTTCTGAAGGGGCTTGGTGTGCATAACAGCAAAATGGGAAATTCTGCCTTAAAATTGATCGACTGTAACAGTCCCCTTAAGGTTACTAGTATATTAAGTAAAATAGACTTCATACCCGCTTTAGGTTACCAGTACATTTAAGTAAATAAGATTTCATACCCGCTTAGGTTACAAGTATATTTAAGTAAAATACAATTTAATTGAATTCACACTGTTTTAATATTTCGGCCCTAGGCCTTTATCAAATATTTGAAACACACGAAATAAGACTACATAATTGAAGTCGCCATTACTGTTCTCACGGAAATTAACAAACTGAACCGGACGTAACGTCTAACTGCAGCGCTTTGGCGCCAAATTAAGTAAAATAGACTTCATACCCCCTTACGGTTACTAGTATATTCAAGTAAAATAGACTTCATACCCCTTTAGGTTACTAGTATATTTAAATAAGATAGACTGCGTATCCCCTTTAGGTACCTTGTACATTAAAGTTAACTAGACTCCGTACCCCATTTAGGTTATTAGTTTATTTGAGTAAACTAGACTGCATACTCTCTTTAGGTTACTAGTATATTTAAGCAAAATATACTTTATACCCCCTTTATGTCACTAGTATACTTAAGTAACAAGAGGGCCATAGTGGCCCTGTAACGCTCACCTGAATATCATAGCACTTGGAGAACCTGACCCATAAATGATCAAGGCAACATTTTGACCAAGATTCATGATGATTATATGAACAAGTAAGACAATGTAACATGCCTAAAGGACCATGAAATATAGATCAAGGTCAAATATGATTGACTGCACTCAAGCGGCCATGCTAAGATGTGCTAAGTATCACTGGCTGTATGACCAATAATTACTGAGAAACTAACCTAAATGCAAAAACTTAACAAAGTCAGTGGACCGTGATCAAGGCCAACTATAGATGACTGCATTCAAGAGGCCATGCTAAGATGCCTGCAAGTGCCAAGTATCATTGATGTAGGTCCAACAGTTACTGAGAAACTGGCCTAAATGGAAAAAAGAAAGTCTCTGGACTGTGAAATATAGGTCATAAGTGACCCAGGTCCAAACTTGACCTAGGATTCATCAAGACAAACATTTTAAGCAAGATTCATGATGATCACACCTGCTTAGGGCCCTTTGGTTTCAGAGAAGGTATTTCTTTAAGTGTTAGCTACGAGGGTCCTGCAAAAAGTTTTGTCACTGGGTTCGGATCACTTCAGTGCTACGTTTTATCAAACATATTTTTATTACAAACATTCAAAGTATTCCCCCTTTACTGAAACACATTTTTGTAACCTTTTTACCTAGTCGCGAAAAGCAGATAAATAGTCTTCTTTTGGTATCTGCTGGAGACACTGATAAATAGCGCTGCCAAGAGAACTTCTAGACGTTCCAGAAAGCATTTTCTTAAGCATTGGAAATAAAAAAAGTCACAGGGACTCAGGTCAGGTGAATAATGTGGATGGTTAAAAACTTTCACCTTTTCAGAAGCCAAAAAAGACTTAACAACCTCACACTTATGAGAGGAGGCGTTGTCATGTAAAAGGTGGACTCCTGACCATCCTTTGCTTGGTCGTTTCTTATTGTAACAAGTAAATTGGTCAGTGTATATGACTGCATCTATTTCAATTTGAAATAACTCGTTCAGTTGGAAAGCAATTTGAACGAAATAAACGGGTATCGTTAGTGCAGTGAAGCATTTTAAAATATACCTGGGATAAACCAAGGAAGCCTATTAGTGACAGAACGTTTTGCATGACCATCGTATATAGCTCTATATTAATAAATGACGTCCAGGGCATGGCCAATTTGGACTTCACTTCAGGGATAGGGTTGGTAGGATTTATGTAGGAGACCACTAAACATTGCAACATACTAAATAAAATATATAAGCTGTGGGTCTCATGGTTTCAGAGAATTTTGAGTTTTCCCATCATATGTCTATGGGAGCTTATGACCCCTACGGTATGACCATTTTGAATCCCAGGGGCATGGTTGGCAGGGTTTATGTAGGAGACCACTAAACATTGCTACATACTAAGCTAAGTGCCTCATGGCTTCAAAGAAGAAGATTTTTGAGGGTTCTTTAGCTATGTAGTTCTATATAAACAAATGACCCCCTGGGGCATGGACAGTTTGGGCCGTAGTGACTTGATTGGCAGGTAGGGGACCACTAAACATTGCTACATACTAAATATATAAGCTGTGGGCCTCATGGTTTCAGAAAAGAAGATTTTTTAAGATTGTTTTTTCATTGTAAGTCTATGGGAGCTAAAAAACCCCGGAGCATGGTCAGTTTGAATCCCAGGGGCATGATTGACAGGATTTATGTAGGGGACCACTAAACATTGCTACATACAAAATATATAAGCTGTTGGCCTCATGGTTTCAGAGAAGAACATTTTTTTTTTGTTTTTGCCATTATAAGTCTAAGGGAGCTAATGACCCCCAGGGCGCTGCCAGTTTCGACTCCAGGGCTTTGATTGACATGATTTATTTAGGAGACAACTAAACATAGCTACATACATAATCTGTTAGCTCTCGGCCTCATGGTTTCAGAGAAGAAAATTTTTTAAAGTTATTTAGCTTTATAGCTCTATATAAACATATGACCCCCTGGGTGTAGCCAGTTTAGAGCCCAGGGGCTTGGTTGGCAGGATTTATGTAGGGGACTACTAAACATTGCTACATACTAAATATATAAGCTGTGGGCGTCATGGTTTCAGAGAAGAAGATTTTTAAAGTGTTTCCCATTATAAGTCTATGGGAGCTGATGAAACTCGGGACATGGCCAGTTTGGACCCCAGGGGCATGATTGGCAGGATTTATGTAGGGGACCATTAAACATTGCATCATACTAAATATATAAGCTGTGGACCTCATGGTTTCAGAGAAAAAGATTTTTTAGTTTTTCCCATTATAAGACTCTGGGAGCTAATGACACCCGGGCACGGCCAATTTGGACCCCAGGGACATGGTTGGCAGGATTTATGTAGGAGACCACTTAACATTGCTTCATACTTTATCTATTAGCTCTCGACCTCATGTTTTCAGAAACGAAGATTTTTAAACGGTCTTTAACTGTATAGCTCTCTATAAACATATGACCCCCTGGGTTGTGGCCAATTTGGACCCCATGGACTTAATTGGCAGGATTTTTGTAGGGGACCACAAAACATTGCTACATACTAAATATATAAGTTGTGGGCCTCATGGTTTCAGAGAGGAAGATCTTTTATTTTTTTTTCCATTATAAGTCTACGGGAGCTAATAACCCCCGGGGCGTGGCCAGTTTGGGCCCCAGGGGCTTGATTGGCAGGATTTATGTAGGGTATCACTAAACATTCAAGCCGTGGGCCTCAAGGTTTCTGAGAGGAAGATTTTTGAAGTTTTCCACATTATAAGTCTACGGGAGCTATATATGGGCATGGCGGCCATCTTGGTTTACGGACCATGACCATTTGTACACATTTTCAATCCCGCTTAAATACAAGGCTCCACATGAAGTTTGAAGAAATTTGGCCAGGGGGTTTCAGAGGAGAAGTCGTTCAAAGGTGTGAACGGACAGACGGACCGACGGACCGACGGACGACGGACGACGGACGGGGAGTGATCATAATAGCTCAGCCTGAGCCTTCGGCTCAGGTGAGCTGAAAAAGACTTCATACCCTCTTTAGGTTACTAGGTTATTTAAGTAAAATAGACGTTATAGTCCATACCCCTTTAATGTAACTAATATATTCAAGTAAAGTAGACGTCATACCACTTTAGATTACTAGTATATTTAAGTAAAATAGACTGTATACTCTCTTAAGGATACGTGTATATTTTAAGTGAAATATACTTCATACCCCCTTAAGGTTACTAATACGATATTTAAGTAAAACAGACTGCATACTCTATATAGGTTACTAACTTCGGCCCGCTCACGGGCGGCCAAATATACGATAGGATTTTGCTTAGAAACAGCGAAAAACCTTGAACGCTCCAAATGTATTGAAATGGTTGGGTTTTCGGCATGTTCATTCTTTCCAGTCGTTTGCGCTGAAAACCTTTGTTTATTAAACGCATTCAGCCATTGGCTGACTTTAGTTCGACCAATGATTTTTGCTCTTTCAAAGCAAACCAAGACTTTGGCATTTTAGGAGCACTCGATTCCGATCAGGCGTTGAAATTCAGTAATGCAGTGGTGCAACGTGTTACTCTAAATACTGAAAAAGCTAACAATATGGAAGTTTGGTCAGCTAATTTGGCAGAGATAAGTATATTGAAACCACAATACACTGATTTCTGATTTATGGAAGTACATTTGCTTATGGCTTTCAGAGTTGTTTTTAGCCTCTGCCTGATAAGAGCAGATTACAAAATGTGGGATATTTGTGTTCTTATTTTTCACTGAAAATAGATCTTTGCATCTTCAAAGCAAAAATTTTGAAACAGCAAGCTTTTGGTATTAGAGGTATAAAAAAACATATGTTTTCTTTTAATGGAGAAATCAGAAAATATGTGGATATACCCCCTCTTATCTAGAGCAATCAGGTAATCATTTGAAATGCCTCAGCAAGGCACTTCTAATGAATACCACAACACATGTCTTTGTGGAGAAATAGGAAAAATAGCCATACTTTCGGTTGACAAGCTGGCTATATCTGTAGCTGTGTTTCTAGCTAAATATTTCTCTTATTTGTCCATGAAAACGTTCTTTAAGAGAAATGCCTCAATGAGGTTTTCGGCCATTTCTGCAACGGGAGGTAGCCTTTACCACTCTTGGCTAATTCAGCAGACAACAACTTGATGATATTTTTCTTATGTTCCCCAGAAATTTTGACATTTCATGCAAATTGTCTCCATTGATAACGATCTGCATGAAATGTCAAGTTCTTTTTTTTTCTGGAAAAAAATTTACCCGAATTACAGCACGGTACTCAACTTAGATGAAAAGCATGCCTTTGTATCACTTGACATGTTTGACATTCAATATCTTATTAAAGAATGGCTCTATACGTGTGCAATTTTGTACCCATGTATAAAACATATATTAAAACAAAGCATGCAAAATTGTGACCGTCTCGGTCTATCGGAAATGGGATAGGCTGGTTATTTATTGACACGCCCTCGTATTTAAGAATTTTGTGCGAAAAGATGGTCTTAGCTATTATTAGTATTCTCTCCCTTCCTGATTTGTTATTAACTTATTCTGATCTTTTACTGTATTTTCAACTTTTAGGACCTTTAACTAGACATCGTACTTACCTGTTATATAGTTTTATCCAGAAAAAAAGGGCTGGATGTTTTATTGACGCCTCCAGATGAAGTCTGTCATTAGGTGGTACTATTAGTTTTTTTTCTCTTTGAAATAGACGAGACATTTACTTTATTACTATGCATGCTGTGTAAAAATTGCAGCGGACAACAAATTTGTGACGAATTTGCTTATTTTCTCAACCAGAATGGAATATGACATTCCATGTAAATTGTCTCCGGAAGAGACCACTTTGCATCAATTGCCAAATTCTGTTCTTGAAAAATAAGAAAACATTCAACAGACAATTTGCATGGAAGTTCAAATCCAGCCGTGTGGGAAAAGAAGAAATAAATATACCAATGTTTTGTCTGCTGAATTGGCAGAGAGTATGCTAGAAGTCAGTCATTTGTTAGCTCAGATGGGCAGCTCATCTGAGTTGTCGATGTTTACATATGGTGTAAGCAAAACACCAGATAGTAGACATATGCTGTGAGTACCCACTAATGAAAAAGGAGTGATATTTTATTTCTACACGAAAACATATGCTGTGGGTACCCATTAGTAGTGCCTCAGTGAGGTGCTTCTAAAGATTACCCACAACACATGTGTTTTGTGGAGAAATAAGAAAATGATTGTTTGGACACGTCTCTTATCTGGAGCTTGGGTGTAAGGCATATTTTCTTATAGTAAGGCTTATGTTAGCTTGAGTTATGCCCCATTTATATACACTCAGCAGATCTGTTTGATCAGAAAATATATGAACAGCCTATAGTTGAAATACACAATGTTTAACTTCACCAAGCAGTATGTTAGCAATATTATTTCCTGTTTGTGCCAGGCCATGCAGCCAGCCTGAGTGTCTCGGTCGGATTAGTGTCCGACTGGTAATTGGGGGGTCGCGGAGTCAAACCCTGCCAGGTCGGGCAACATTCTTACTTGAAGATTGAATATGAAATATTTTTTATGGTCATTTTCTGCCTTCCGCTGATTCAAGAAAAGCAGTTGTCAGTTTCTGGCGAAAGACTGTGCACAAGTACAGGTTAACCGCTTAGAGGACTAAGCCTGCACAAGAAAAAGTGTGGTGATGAAAACTGAATAGCTCGATAAAACCTTTATTAGTGTTGACTGGGTCATCAAATCAAACCGAACCAAAAACCAGGCAGAATGATGTCTCCATGACATATGCAGACAGTAAATTCCCAGATCCGTTTTCACATCTACACAGTCTAATAAGAGCCTCTGCTACGTGCTTATAGAATTGGTGGATATCACATTTACTCTAAAATTACAGACGTATACGCCTGAACATACGACGTACACCCAGATCAGATGTCACGGGAGATGATATCTGACCTAATCTACATTGTTTGCTACTCATCCAGCCAATTTTGGGACACATCAGCATACAGTAAAATGGTCTTGTTATTAGCTCACCTGAACTTAAGTTCAGACAGAGCTATACAATAACCACAACCTTTGCCTTGCAAAGAAGTTAAAGTTTTTAAGAGCTCACTACTCACAATCCTCAAGATGAATTTAGTTCATATTGTATGAAGATAGATATTGGTCGGAAAATGTCATCAGGACCCATGCCCGTATTTTTAGGGTCGAGATCACAGACTTGAAATTTTCAGGTTTCGGTTTTTGGTTTAAATTTTAAGAGCTCATTACTACCAAATCTTATGATGACTCAATTAATATTTGGTATAATGATAGATATTCTTCCAAAAATTTCTTCAGCACCATCTTAACTCGTAGCTATGGCCTAAGGGTCAAGATCATGGACAGCGTTTTTATGTTAACAGTTTTTGGTTAAAGTATTGCCAGACCTTATGATGGATTTAATTCATATTTGTATGATGATAGATATTGGTCCAAACATTTCATCAGCATGCCTATGACTTTGAAGTCAAGGACTTAGATTTAAACACCATAGATATGTTTTTTTTCTTCAGTTTTCGATCGGTGCATTCACAATGGACACCTCAAGCAAAATGTGGCATAACATTCAACTATAATGGTACAGCTAAATACTTCGGAAATAGGATAGGAAAATGATAGGAACACGCTAGATAAGTCAATGCATATGAATAGTTACATGAAATAAGTCGTGAACTTTTTTCGGCCCTTTCACAGGCGCCGAATATACGATAGGAATTTGCTTAGAAACCGTGAAAAACTTGAACGCTTCAAACGCATTTGTAAGTCCGCAAACTTTCCTGTAAAGAATTTGTGTTTTGGTCCACTTTTTTCACCTACATCACTGATACTTGGATTACTACTAAACTAAGACATGTCCACCGGAATTTAAGGCATGACGCAAATTCACTGACTTTGTTAATAATTTGCGTTAGAGTTTGTTTCTGACCAAGAATCAGACCTAGGGCATTCATGACGTACTTTAACAGCAAACCACAAGTACAACTGTTTTTTTACACAACTCGTCCTGAATTCAACAAACTGAATGTCATATGCTATGTGGGCCGTGTCTAGCTTTTTTAAAAGCTATCCTTGTACGATATTTAAGTAAAACAGACTGCATACCCTCTTAAGGTTACTAATACGATATTTACGGGGCGATGTTTGGGGTCGGGGAGTGGGGGTGGGGGTGGGGGAGGAGTACTGTTGTATACAGCCTCGCACATTACATTGCTAGATAAGAAGATATTTAATAAAATCGAGGTTCCGATTTTCGTTCTTTTTTGGATTTTCAGTAAAATAAAAAAATAAACATTCATACAAAACAAAAACAACAAATTACAACAACAATTACAAAAGAACAACAGAAGATAATATAAACGAAAAAACAACAACAACAATATCAACAACAACAGCAACAACAACAACAAGACTTAGATATTTATGCAACTAATCTTTCAAATCATATAATTTCGCTAGCTGAGAAACACATACCAAACAAATACGTAACAGTTAGAAATGCAGAACCTATGTGGTTAAACAGTCAGCTACGCAGAATGATCAGAAAACGTAAACGTCTCTTCAAGAAAGCTAAACGAACAAAACTATCGCAAGACATGAATCTCTATAAACAATACAGAAACGAAGTTACAAAACTAATTCGCAAGTCAAAGAAATCTCACATCGACGATATAGCCAACAAGTTAAAAACACAAAAACCTCGCAGTAACGACTGGTGGAAATATTTGAAACCATTTATTAAATCACCAAGCAGTCCAGGCATTCCAACGCTTTTAAAGGACGACATAATTTACTCCAATGACATAGAAAAGGCTAATATTTTAAATGATCACTTTATAGGACAGACAAATCTTCAAGACAATAATAAGGAACTTCCAAAATTGAATATCAGTGATAATGCACCCTCAATCCACGGTATCAAATTAAGCCCTAATGAAGTCAAAGATATACTGCAGAATCTCCAGCTAGGAAAGTCTTCCGGACCCGATGGAATAAATAACAGAATACTTAAAGAGCTCTCTTCTGAACTGGCTAACCCATTATGTTCCCTCTTCAATTCATCTCTGTCCTCAGGTTCCTTTCCTTTTTCCTGGAAAGAAGCTAACGTGACTCCGATCTTTAAAAAAGATGATGCATCAAATGTTTCGAATTACAGACCAATATCTCTTTTGAATACTATTGGAAAGGTCATGGAAAAACTTGTGCACAAACATGTATTCAACTTCTTTCTTTCTAACAATACAATTTCCAGTTTTCAGTCAGGTTTCGTTACGGGCGATTCAACTGTAAATCAGCTTGTAAACATGTATTGATTGATTGTGTTGGGGTTTAACGACACGTCAACCCTTGAGGGTCATTTTGTGTCGTCTCCCAGAGAAAGGGAGAAAAGAGATAGAAGAGAGAGTAGAGGAGATGAAAGAGGGACAGGGAAGAAAGAGGAACAGGAATGAAAGTGAAGAAACAGAAGAAATAAAAACATTCCCCCTCTACCCTTACCCACTACAAGGATAGCAGGCCTTGCCCAACTGTAAGCCAATATCAGTTGGACGCCCCAGTGATGTAAGATACACAGCACCTTCGCACCACCTGACCACCCCATGTAAACATGTATAATACTTTCTGTAAGGCATTAGACGAAGGTAAAGAGGTGAGGGCGGTCTTTCTTGACATCAGCAAAGCTTTTGATAGAGTTTGGCATCGGGGACTTCTTCATAAACTAAATTATGTGAGTATCAGAGGACGCTTGTTGGACTGGTTCTCCGATTACCTAACAAACCGAAGACTAAGAGTTGTTCTTCCTGGTTCTTGTTCTGATTGGTCTTATCTAAAAGTCGGTGTACCACAAGGTTCGATACTTGGTCCTCTGCTATTTCTTATATTTATAAATGACATCGTTAATGACATTAATTAGAATATCAGATTGTTTGCTGATGACACTAGTCTATACATTATTGTCGATACTCCGCAAAATACCGCATCTGTTATGAATAACGACCTTTCAAAAATTGATATTTTGGGCAACAAAATGGCTTGTCACTTTCAACCCTGCTAAATCTGAATCTCTCTTAATTACAAGAAGACGTACTGATCTACAGCATCCTCAATTGATACTAAATAACCTACCGATTGAAAACGTTACCTCCCATAAAGACCTTGGTTTAGTTTTGTCAAATGATGGAACCTGGCATAATCATATCGAGCTTATCACATCCAAAGCTTGGTCAAGAATAAATATAATGCAAAAACTCTAATTCCATTTTGATCGCAAGACTTTGGAGATTATTTATTTTACATTTATACGACCCATACTGGAATACGCAGATGTCGTATGGGATAATCGCACTCAGTTTGATCAAACTGAGATTGAGAAGGTGCAACTGGAAGCCGGTAGAATAGTATCTGGAACAACTAAGTTAGTCTCTCTTGCTTCATTGTATAATGAATTGGGATGGGAAGAGCTTAGCTCTCGACGAAGAAAACATAAACTTGTTCTTTTTTACAAAATGATTAACAGACTCTCACCAAATTATTTGACACAGTTAGTTCCTGATCAAGTCGGTCAAGCGTCTTCACATAGTCTAAGAAACGCTGAGAATTTGCAAAACATCCATGCTGGCACTCAACTATATTACAAATCCTTTCTACCTTCAGTAGTCAGAGACTGGAATGCTCTACCTGTTTTATCAAGAAATTCCCCCACAGTAGAATCTTTTAAAAGATCTCTGAGTACTATCTCACGTGAAACACCATCCTATTTCTATGTCGGTGACTAGGTCAAATACATCATGCAAGACTTCGAACTAACTGTAGCTCTCTAAACTATTATTTATACCATAAAAATATCAATCAAGACCCGAGATGCACGTGTGGACTACCCGAGACCAACAAACATTTTCTGTTAGAATGCCGAAAATACAACGCTATAAGAATGGATATGTTGCATGAAGTATCGCAGTTCTGCCAACCAACATTACATACCCTATTGTTTGGGAACATGGCTTTAACAGATGAAGCGAATGAATCAATTTTTAAATATGTACATAAGTTTACCCAAAGAAGCAAACGCTTTGAAATCTCCTCTTGAACTGTCCTACAAACTGACATATATCAATACTAATTTCCATATAGCTAGTAACATAACATGTGGTCTGAATACTGTTTAGTTTTCTAATATAACAATACATTTGTAGCTTAAAATCGGTTTTAATCCATAAGTCTCAATGCTTGACGTAAGATTTGATTATTTATTTAAAGTAGGGCCCCCACATCACTCTCTATACTTCTCGCCTATATTACGTGATTGTGCTTGGTAAATATTATTTTTTTATAAGTCGTATTCTAATATGTCTCTATTATACATCCACTACTCTCTAAGCTCTTAAACTGCACTCTCATTTCGCTTCTCTTCTTTCACCTTTCTTTTCCTTCGTTATTTATTTAGTTAGTTAGCAAGTTAACTATTTGTACATGCATGCTCATAACGATTGGATTTGATGCTCAGGAACTGAGGGAAACGAATTCACATAAGCTGTATAGCTTTTTTCGAATCCCTTTTATATATTAACATACTCATGTAATGTTTATGTAGATGTATTGATGTATTGAGAAATATATGAAATAAAATATGTTTAAACCAATAACAACAACAAAGAGGTAGAGAAAAAGCCTTACCACCGACACGATTTAAACTGACCAAAATAACCAGTAAAACAGCTATTCTCTTCATATCTGCAAATGTACTTCTCCCTCCGTATTGTCGCATCTCTAATAACCAAATGAAGGTAATTTTATAACGGAAAAAAAAAAAAAAAAAAAAAAAGGTAAAAATAAAGGGTACATTTACCTTTAACTTTTACCATGCCGCAGACGACAGTTAACACATGACACACAAGTGACACTCTCAGTTAATTTTACCTAAAATAGGTCATGGGATGGTGCATAAATAGTCTAAGATCTTAAGAGATAATTTCAATGAGCTTTCTAACATCATGGAATTATTTAAAATTTTCGTCTGCTAATTTTCGTTTGAAGCAGTGACTTACTGAATCCCTTTGATGTGATTTAATACGAGCAGCCCGAGGAACAAGTGGCATATGGTACTTCCTAACTGGTCACTATGGACTACGGGGTAAAAAAATCAGCAGACGACATTTCGAAACATTTTCTTATTTTCCCCAGAAAATAGACTTTGACATTTCCTTTGGAGACAATTTGGATGAAATGTTAAAACCTATTATGTGGGTAAAAATAAGAAAATATCAATTTGTTGTTCATTAGCTCAGAGAGTGGTGAATATTAAATATATTGCGTGTTGAATTTATCGGATTTTACATTCCGTACTTATCCTAAATATCGAGACCCCATAACTTCTTACCATACCTGTTTTAAAATTTGAACACGTCCTTTTTCAATACCAGTCGATGTGTCTAAAACACTGCTGGATGAGTGACAAGCAGTGCCGACGTCTGATTTGGGTCTGTCGACGTCTGATTTGGATCTGTCGACGTCTGATTTTGGTCTGTCGACGTCTGATTTGGGTTTATACTATTTTCTCAAGCTTGTCTGTTACAATACTTAGGGTTACTACGGTTTTTAATCTAAGTAAGTAAGAAAGTATATAAGTAAGAATATAATTTAATTAAAGGAAAGTAAGTAAGTAAGTAAGTAAGTAGTATGTAAATTAGTAAGCTAGTCAAAGTAAGCAAGATTTATTCGTGCAAATATATTACATATTTGTAAAAACCTTTAAAAACACAGACCTCGGATAATCATATTCTAGAAATCACAAGTTGTAAGCACATTTTACATATAATATAGCTTCAAACGTTAACATTGTATTTAAATTTTGTATGATTTTGAAAATTTGAGACAACTTGCATTTTCTCAATTAAATTCACAAAATGGCTGTCAGTGAAAATGTCTTTTTGATTTTTAATTTGTCATTCATAACCAAGAGTAATTGAGCCAGCGCATGACAAAACCTACAATAAGACTTGTGCGACCAACGAATACTCACAATCTATGTTTTGAGCAGAAATTTTAAAATTATAAGATTTTTTTATCTAAAATTTTTCATTTTTTGGTGGTACAATTTTCAGTATATTTGAATAGGCGTGTTTTCGTAATGGCTTGCCCCAACCACACCACATGTGATACCAGCTTAAGTAGGTAATTAATACAAGATAACTGCTCCTTGTTGTTCATCTGAATTTAAAGGCGAGTCTTTTCTTTGTAATCGTGCATTTAACTTGTGATCAGAGTCTACGCTGATCGCACGTGCCTTATACAGCCTCTGGGCTATCCAAAGAGGGATAAACGAGAACCCTTGCCTTACTGAGTGGATGTATAGGCTAATCTGAGTCTTATTAAAGGTTTTGTCGTGCACTGGCTCCTAATATATGAGCCCAGAGCAAATGCACTTCAATTAACCATGCGCCCTGCGAAGACTGCGATCAGCCAGTGCATTGACAGCTTTTCCAAGATCTTCGCTGCTTACACAAAGAAGAAACATAGCATTGCTTAAACAAATCTATGTAATGTATACACCCAAGTTCCTCCATAATATATTGTGAAAAAAAGGGTGGGTAGGGGTCTACATTGATAGGCGGAGTTTCAGAAATTCACAACTTTTAAGCCAGTTTTTCTATTTGTTAGTTACTTTTTAAACCCTTGTTCTGCTGAGCACGGATATAATCTGCCTCCGCAAACAGTGTAGATCCAGATCAGTTGGCTTCTGAAGAAGCCAACTGATCGGGATCTGCACTGTTTGTCATTCAGTATGTGAATTTATATCAATAATTTGGAACAAGAAATATGATTGGCTGTTAATTAGAAGTGGGCGTGGCATCTTAATTTATTCAGCAGGATAAGGGTAAACAACATTTTTAAATGTATAAATGTGTCTTAATGTGCTCAATAACAAAACTCTCCCTCATTTTCTATATCATATAGTGAAATGCATAGCATAGGCTAAAATAGCTAAAAGAAACATCAAGATAAATAGTTTTCTTATGTCTCAACAAAAACATATGTTATGGGCACTCATTAGAAGCGCCCCGTAGTGGCGCTTCTTATGAGTACCCACAACATATGCTTTTGTGGAGAAATCAGGAAGCAAGTCAATGTTTATAGTTTAAAAATTGGCGAGAACTGTGGCTGAGAAATATACATTTCACACATGTGTATTTAACGTGATGGAAACTTTACTAAAGGAGCGCCTAGCAACCGTGAGCATGCGCAGTTTGGCCATAAGCTTCAAAGGCGCCCGTCCTACAGTACATTTTCTCATAGTGGGACTTATTATGATTGAAAATATTTTAAAATGTTGTCTGCTGAAGTTTTTACCCAGCATGCTTAGCATGGTGGGTAAAAAAGCATGCTGGGTAAAAACTTCAGCAGGCAACATTTTAAAATATTTTCTTATTTTCCCAGAAAATAGGTTTTGACATTGCAAGCGATATTATTTCCTTAGGAGACAATTTGCATGGAATGTCAAAGCCCATTTTCTGGTAAAGAGTGAGAACAAATATCACCAGTTTGTCATCTGCGGAATAAGCCCAGAGAGCGGTGAGGGTTAATTACTTGTATCACAACTTGTGACGAGCCAAACGTTGTTCGTCTTACCCACGTACACATGTAGCAAGTGCCAAACGTGAGGAGTTAAACGAAAATAGCAACAAAAACACGTGAGGCATGACATAGGTCTTAAAACCATTATTTTTTGCACTAATACAGAATCAATAAGGAGATAACGCTTCAGGATACAGCAGACTCCCGTTATCTCAAAGCCTAAGACACTAGGATGTTTGATTTGAGATTTGAGAGAACTTGCAATGTAAACAAATAAGCGGGGTATGTTGATGCATTTACCGGGGCAAGTTTATGCTATTCATTCTTTGTTTCCTGGGGTAAAATTGTCTCTTTTTCCACATAATTCGCTAAAATCTTTTCAACAGGCAAAAATTATGCATAAAACACATATTATTCTAGTATAGTTTGGTTATTTTAGCATAGTAGTGTTTTAAGCTAACGACGCTTTGAACAACCGGGCCCAGAAGTTTACTCCTTTTCGTCGGTTACGATGAAAACCGCTACTTGCAAGGCATTTTTCCATAGCCAAATACCATTAAACATACAAGGATACTTCATAAGTGCGTTGACAGTACAATATGATTGTAATGCAACGGAAAACTTTAAAAGTGTGAAATAAACTGATCTGTGCATCAGAAAACTCTTATATTCCTTGCCATTTGATAAATTTGGGCACGAATTTTATTGGGAAGCACAGCATCAATCTGCCCCATTCTCAGTGCCTCACATCACGAAAACATGCCTATATAACACTGACCCCGTTAAACCCCACTGTTATACAGTAAAACTGGGGTTTACAGGGGTATACATTATTTTTCTTATTTCTGCTCAAAAACATAGATTGTGGGTACTCGTTAGAACCGCCTCGTCGAGGCGGTTCTAACGAGTACTCACAATCTATGTTTCGAGCAGAAATTTGAAAATTATAAGAATTTTTTTTATCTGAAATTTTTCATTTTTTGGTGGTACAATTTTCAGTATATTTGAATAGGCGTGTTTTCGTAATGACTTGCCCCAACCACACCACATGTGATACCAGCTCAAGTAGGTAATTAATACAAGATAACTGCTCCTTGTTGTTCATCTGAATTTAAAGGCGAGTCTTTTCTTTGTAATCGTGCATTTAACTTACATGAATTATCACTAAGAAAAGTGTGTTGGCAAAATGTAAAAGATAAAACTTTATCCAAATTTACTAATGGGGCTCAAAAACACACTTTCTTAGTTCATAGCCACACCTTTTGTCAGAAATCCACAAAACTTCCTTGGAAGGTGGGGAAGGTGATTAGTAACATGCGAATCTCACACTTGATACTGTATATGGAATGTCTTTATTTCATTTGAGGTGCATTTACTTACCCCGTGCATGAACTAGCCCCGGTCTTCTCTACGTTATATCATTTTGTAGGAACTGGAGTAAAGGGCTATTACGGCGTCAGCAAATGTTGTTTTGCTGATAGCGTGATTCAAACGGATTTATAATAAGTTCTTAACGCTTAATTAGCATGCTGAGTAAAAACTGCAGCAGACAACATTTTGAAATATTTTTCTTTTCCTTTGTTTCCTCCAGAAAATAGGCTTTGGCATTTCATGCAAATTTTCTCATTAGGATCAGGAGACAATTTCAAAAAATACCAAAGCCCATTTTCTGAAATAAATAAGAAAAATACCGCCAGCCCAGAGAGTGAGTGTAAAGGTTAGTCGTCTTTCGTCAGTGACGTATTGATGCAGTCACCAGTATAAGAACTGTTTGAGACAATTTGAAGCAGACGACTGTCAATACTTTAACTAAAACACAAAGTGTTACATTACAAACCATAACAAACACAAAGCAAAGCTGTTAGAGAACTAGGGAGTGACCTGTGTAGATAAAAATGTCGTTTCTCGCTGGAAAGAAAGAAGAAAGCAAAAGCGTTGAAGATACGTTGGAAGAATTTCTCGCCTATTTGAAAGAAAAATTGTATATAGGAGAGGAACATACAAGAAATTCACAATCTTCCAAGGAAACAAATACGTGCCAGTCATCTTTGCGTTTTTCAGACTTTGTTGGTCTTCGAAAAAAAGTGACAACAGGTTCAAGAGGAAACGAGAAAAAGCGAAATCAAACGAATAAAGCAAACTTTTTCAGTGACTTCTTAGAAGATTTACTACCGACAAAAGATTCGAGAGAGTCAAAGCGGGATTCAACTGTTCAGACAAGAGCCGAACTTGTTGAATATTATCGCAAGAAGTATAGCCTGTAAATGTGAATAGATGTGGCATTAAGTTTGGATGTGGAAGAACTGGATAATAATATAACAATGCATGACGTTGACTCACTTATTTTAACCGTATAATGAGACAAGTAGGCCTAACTCTTTCGCAGGCTGATTAGTCTTCACTGTCCACCTGAAGATACTTTGGATCCTTTGCTACATCACGAAAACATGCTTATATAATTTTGACCCCCTTAAACCCCATTTTTATATAGTAAAACTGGGGTTTACAGGGGATATACATTATTTTTCTTATTTCTGCTCAAAAACATAGATTGTGGGTACTCGTTAGTACCGCCTCGTCGAGTCGGTTCTAACGAGTACCCACAATCTATGTTTTGAGCAGAAACATGAAAAATATTAGATTTTTTTATCTGAAAAATTTCATATTTTGGTGATGAAATTTTCAGTATGATTGAATAGGCATGTTTTCGTAATGAACCCCAGAGTGGCCTGTGAAGACTGAGCAGACTGTGTGGATGCTCAGGTTGATCTGAGTCTTCGCTGGGTGCACACACGTAATCTTGTAGGAAATGCTGTGCCCTGACTCAGATGGTTTTAACGAAATAAAAAAGGAATTGGTATATCAGTTCACGCCCAGTGAACACGCAATGTTATAGCAACATCGCATCGATGTCGATGCAACGCCGTTGCATCGACGTCGGTGCGACGTTGTATAAACGTCATGTGCCTGCTGGGCTCCGTATCTAGATTCCTTTTGTATAATGTTTGTATTTGTAATGTTGCATACTATATGTATATTAACATATGGGGCGGGACAGAGCATTTCCTACAAAATTGCAACTGCATAGAATGATAAGCGGCTTCGTAGGGCACTCCTAAGGAAACAATCTGAATGAAAAGTCAAGCCTGATTTTCTATGTAAAGTAAGAAAAAATATTTATCAAATGTTGTCTGTTTTTATTTGTTGTCAGCAGGTTAAAGTTTAAGCTTTTAACTTTGGTGTCTGTCCAAAGTTAGGCGCCACCCCTTTTTAGAGGGTGGTTTAATAATAATAATAATAATAATAATAAAAATAATAAAAAAAAATAAATAAAAAAAGTTTCTTAAACATTCTGAAGTTTTTGTATTAAACCCAACCATAAATAAAATCAGAATTCAGACAAACGCCGCATTTCACCACTTTATGATGTGTGTGTGTGTGTGTGTGTGTGTGTTAGTGTGTGTGTGTGTGTGTGTGTGTGTGTAGGGGCGTGGATTAGAAAATATGACGTAAGTCGCGTGATGTTCTCAGCTGTCTATCAGTAGAGTGACGTTAACTCAAGGGCAACAACCTACGTCATTAACATGTTGAGATGCACATATCTGCAACTGTAATATTTGTTCGGGTGAAGGACTGACAAACGGGTGGATAATGCATCGAAAAATCACCAAGTGCACAAAATATATCCATTTTAGTAACGTAACTGCCTTTTTTCCACCAAAAAATGCGAGCTTAATACGTATTAGTTATTGTAGATACTTCCACTCATTACATGTGTACTTAAATCCTCAGAGCTTAAATCATAATACCGTAAAACTAGTAACTGACGAAAATACGTGTGTTCATCAGCGTTATGACGCAGGGTGAAAGGGGTATATAAATATGTATGAGTAAATATTTATGCTCACACCTTTTTATACACGAATGTCAAATGTGAGAGAAAAAAGTGCGTGCGTGTTTCTTACAAGAATATCCCGTATTTTTAATGGTTCTCTTAACCCACTGAAGACTGGAGACCCCTAAACGAGTAACTGGCAAACAGTGCAGATCCAGATCAGACACCTAAAAACGCGGCGTCTGATCAGGGTCTGCTCTGTTTGCAAATAGTTCAACCATTTTTATTTAGGAATAGCTGTGTCATATAGCCTGACATACATAAAATCGAAAATGGACTCTTCCAATATATAGTATGGGAGCTTTTATTCAGTATTTCATAGGTTAAATGACGGAGCACCTTAAGGATTATCTACCGGCTGATAAAACATGGCGTCTAAACGTCATCATAAAATATCAACAAAAAGTCACAAATGAAATGCGTGTTTCACAAAATGAATTGATAAGTTAAATGTCAAGGCATATCAAATGGTTATTGGACGTTTTTTTTTTTTTTTTTTTTTTTTTTTTTTTAAATCCTCCTTTAGAATCTCGATGTGCGGGCGGGCTTCGGGCGGGCGGGCGGGTGTTGGGCGTCTTCCGAGGTTTACCTTTTGGTTAATCTTTTTTCAAAGTTATATGTTACCTCTATTCTTCAATGGATTGCTTTCATATTTAGTAGGGATGAAGAGGAGGACCAGTAAATGTTTCACATGCAAGAGAAACAACTTTTACGTTCTTCATTATTTAAAAAAAAAAAAAAAAAAAAAAAAAAAAAGAAATACACGTCCATAATGCCGTTAGGCGTTTTTCTTGTTAAAAGATAAACATGCATTTTATAAGTATGAAAAAACCATACGTTCTAACTTGCGTAACTTTGAGACAAAACATTTCCCTTTTCTTTTTCATCAATACATAAAATACTAATGCCTTTTTGTTTTTACAATGTTCCATCTAGGGCAGCCAGAAAATATAATATCCAAATTTATTCAAATTAAGGCACATTTTGGCTATAAAGAAGGCTACTCAAACAACTCTAAACAATGTACATTGACCGTACATATATAATATACAGTTTACTTTGTGTCCCCCTTGCACGTGCAGATAGCATACAAACCGGTATCCAGTCCGTTATATACATGAAAGGGCAAGATTTTAGTTTCGTGTATCAGTTTGGGTACCTACGGATATAGACATATTGTGTTTTTATTTGAAAGCTGTTTGATATTTTAATTTCCGGTTGCACTGGACGGAATAATATGAAACAAACTGACGTTAGTATTTTATGAATTCATGAAAAAGAAACTTTTTGGTCAAGTTAGAAGGTTAGTTTTTTCATACTTATAAAAATAAAATGCATTTTTATCTCTTAATAACCACTTTATATGCTTTGATATTTATCAGTTGAATTTGTGAGAAAAGCATTTCATTTATGATTTTTGTTGATATTTTATGATGACATTTAGAGGTGGCAAATTCCGCCGCCATGTTTGGGCAGCCAGCATTTTATCCTTAACTCCTTATCATACTGTTCACAACATTTGAACAAGTCCATTTTACTACGTTTTGATGAGAGCAATCTGCTGCAGGAGTAGCAAACAGTCTAAACCTTGATCAGATGCCACGTTTCGTAGCTGCTGATCTGGGTCCATTTGTTTAAGGATAATCTGACGCTGCTCAAACATGTCGGCGGAATTTGCCACCTGTACACGTCATCATAAAATATCAACAAAAATCACAAATGAAATGCGTGGAATTTGTAAGACACGCATTTCATTTGTGATTTTTGTTGATGTTTTATAACGACGAGTAGAGATGGCAAATTCCGCCGCCATGTTTGCTCAGCCGGCAGATTATCCTTAAAGCATCGTTAGCTTAACGAGCTCGTTAATGACAAACGTGTTGTAGCTAAGGTACTTTCAAATACACTGATATTTTTGTGGCAGAAAGCTACTCACATTTTTTCAGCAAAATATAAACTTAACCGTTTAGTTTTGAACAACTTTCCCCTGGGGTTGCACTGTTTGCTTTGGCATGTCAGGCCTATTAGTTCGAGAAAATATGATACATATAAATTAGCACAGTTCCTAAAGAGACAGACTGTTCTCGATCAAGAGAGTACAATAACCAAATTCGCCTGTTTTTATAGGCTGTTTTTATAGGCTCTATAATCCTCAAAATAGGCATTTTATTATCCAAGAAATGTTTGATAAATTGATCTAAGATCTATGATATTAATACAATCATGGAATGTGGCACCTTACAGCCTGTAAAATTTTAGTTGGTCTCTCGTTTTTTTTATCTGGATCAAAAATGACATGATTTTTTATCGTATCTCTGAATTAATGTTGACAACATTAATTCAGAAATACGATAAAAAATCATTTCATTTTTGATTCAGATAAAAAACGAGAGACTAGCATTTTATGAACCTATTAATACTATGCATCAATCTATTAAATCTTTCTTGAATAAAAAAAAATGTCTATTTTTGAGAAATATGGAGCCTTTAAGGTTTTGCTTGTGTTGAGGTTTTACGGCCCAGTCAACCCAATGGGGCCAGAAACTGATAACTGCCCTTCTTGAATCAGCGGAAGGGAGAGAATGACCGTAGAAAATATTTCATGATCAATCTCCACGAAAGAATGTTGCCGACCTCGGCGGGTGTTGAACCCGCGACTTCCTGGTCTCCAGTCGGACGGCGCATCCAACTGAGCTTGAATTTGTGCTGTCGTAAAATAGCTCAGCATTTTATCAATATCCATTGAAGTATCTGGTAGATCTATGTGGTTTGAATCAGCTACTGGCAACCAGGTAATCAACAGTTCCAGATAAAATGATAAAACAATGTATTTGATTTTATTAAGGATTATTTCTCCGATCAAAAGGGATAGTGGCAAGTTTACATTCATTATTTTTTGAAGGCACGTAACATAAACATAATTCATACCAGCTAGCATTCTGCTTAAATCTATAGGCCTATCGGACCGACAAGAATCCTGTCGAACCAATAACGGTCCAATACAAATTTAACCCTTTCATACCTGAGTTTTTGAAGTGGACTTCCATCCTTGAAGTTAGATATGTCTACTGATGTAAATATGAGTTTTCAGTCTAAAATCAAAAATAGAATTCAAACAGTGTAGATCCTGATGGGATGACTAGTTACGAGCCATCTGGTTTTGTCTACCTGTCTTAAAGGGTTAAGTAGCGTGTTTGCTGATATGTTTCATCAATATGGATAAATAAGTATGAAAAATATCAGATATGACACGTGATGCAATTTTATAATAAACTGTTTTCCACACAATAACAGGGTGATCGAAAACTGTTACCTTAAAGAGCTTTCGTATTGGCCTCGTATCGGCGTTTAAAAAGAAATGACTTTTTATGTGCATTTGGTCACTAACTGTGCATGATAGTGCATAGACACAACTGTCTTGCTCAAATATAGATTTCTTGAATAAAGACCTTCGCAAAACTTTACGAATTGCGCAAGCCCAAATTAAAAAGTGCTCTCGTGCAAGGCTAAGTGCAATGTTTTATTTTAGATCCACAAGGAGCAAATGTTGTCTCGGTGAACTTTACATGCCCCGATCTGCGCAGTTTGGATCAACCCTTTTAGCCCTACAGACTAAAACAGTTTTTGTTTGCAAAAAGTGTAGATCTTGATGAGACGGCTCCTAATGAGCCGTCTCATCAGGATCTACACATTTTGCAAACAAGAATTTTGAGTTTTTGACTGAGACCCCTATTTAGAATAATGGCTCTAACCAGCTGAAAAGATGGAAGATGAAATTTAGAAAATCAGGGATGAAAGAGTTAAGCATGGACGGTTCATATATGCCCTAAGATGTTCTTCATGAATCGTCGTTCAACTAGTGGGTTTCTTGAGCTCTGAATGCCAGTATCTTAGGCGATTGCTACGATCTCTCATCCTCTTTTGAGCACAGTGATTTAATTTGATTTACACATTTTATCTGTGATGTGTCACTGATTGCGACAGAAAGCTTCTCGGTGAGCCCAGCAGTCACTGTACGTTATTTGTTTGTAAAAAAGTGTAGCTTCTGATGAGACGACTCATTATGAGCCGTCTGATCAGGATCTACACTGTTTGCCCTTCTGATTTAATGTTTTGACTGAGACCCCTATTTAGAATGATGGTTCTGACCAGATGAAAATATGGAAGAGCACAGTGACTTAATTTGATTTATACATTTTATCTGTGACGTGTCACTGATTGCATTAGGAAGCCTCTATATGAGCCCAATAATCACTTTCTACGTTTACATTTGAACCTAGGGTGAAGATTTAGTACCAGTAAAGAGTTACACCGCACGGTAGACGGTAGTGTAAAATACTGACCATTCTGTGGCGCTGTTTTGGCGTTGATTCTTCTTTGTATGGCATCTTGTCTGCTCGCTTTTTTCATGTTTCGTCCTGTTCATTGTCCTATGTTGTGTTGAGTGGATCCTGTCTACTGTGCTTTCGACATCTTTCAGAAAGTCGTTTTTGCTTGGCACTTTACACAAAAGAAGTAAATTTGCAAACTTTTGTAATGATTTAATGCAAAACCTTTTGTCATATCTATCTATGCAAAAAAAAAAAAAAAAAAAAAAAAAAAAAAAAAAAAAAAAAAAACTCCAGCCGGCCTCGGTGGCTCAGTTGGATGCGCCATCTGACTGGAGACCAGGAGGTCGCGGGTTCAACCCCCGCTGAGGTCGGCAACATTCTTTCGTGGAGATTGATCATGAAATATTTTCTACGGTCATTCTCTCCCTTCCGCTGATTCAAGAAGGGCAGTTGTCAGTTTCTGGCGAAAGAATGTGCACAATACTGGTTAACCGCTTAGAGGACTAAGCCTGCCCAGTAAACGTGTGGCTAGGTAAACTGACCGCGCTCGACATGACCCCATTGGGTTGACTGGGCCGTAAACAAATCTATGCAAAAACAGTTTTATTCTAGTCATTGGTTTTTAAAGAATCAAATATTTTCACTTTTTCCCCATAGTAAAAAATGAATGCAACTAATGAGGAAATCTGTAGAGTAGGTGACTTGGAGGCATATTTTCAACAAGTTCTGCTTGTTCATTTTTTCTGAATTTTTTACAATATCGTTGTGAAACATCAATTATTCAAATTTAGCAAAGAAAAGTAAAAACTATTTTCTTAGACAAAAATTCAAAAAATCACTTTACTATAGAAATTGCATAGGTCAGACCAATTTTTGGCCGTAAATTTAATTTTAGGGTAATGGTTTGAGAACAAAACACAGAAACAGAAAAGACAAATGGTTTCTGATAAGATATGGTCAATCAGACCAAAATATTTTCATTTAAAATAAAACGTACTCATATACTTGTTATTTCTTAGAATGAATAAATATTGTTTAAACTAAAATAAAATGCCAAGCGAAAAAAATGTTTCCGAGTGATGTCGAAAGGACAATGACACTGTAAGCACCTTGTTGGGGAAGGTTGAGCAGGTTGCTTTACTTTTTTATCTTTGGCTTGTGCACTGTCTGTCATAGACTAATTAACGGTTCTCTCTTCAGTCTGTTCGATATGGTCGGTGCCTAACGCACCGACCATCTCAAACAGATTGAGGAGGGAGTCGTCATTTAGTCTATTACAGACAGTACACATCCTGACCCACCGACCAGCTCAAACAGACTGAGGAGGGAGTCGTCAGTTAGTCTATTACAGACAGTACACATCCTGACGCACCGACCATCTCAAACAGATTGAGGAGGATGTCGTCATTTAGTCTATTACAGACAGTACACATCCTGACGCACTGACCATCTCAAACAGACTGAGAAGGGAGTCGTCATTTAGTCTATTACAAACAGTACACATCCTGACGCACCGACCGTCTCAAACAGATTGAGGAGGGAGCCGTCATTTAGTCTAATACAGACAGTACACACCCTGACGCACCGACCATCTCAAACAGACTGAGGAGGGAATCGTCATTTAGTCTATTACAGACAGTACACATCCTCACGCACCGACCATCTCAAACAGATTGAGGAGGGAGCCGTCATTTAGTCTATTACAGACAGTATGCATCCTGACGCACCGACCATCTCAAACAGATTGAGTAGATGGCCGTCATTTAGTCTATTGCAGACAGTACACATCCTGACGCACCGACCATCTCAGATTGAGGAGGGAGCCGTCATTTAGTCTATTACAGACAGTACACATCCTGACGCACCGACCATTTCAAACAGACTGAGGAGGGAGTCGTCATTTAGTCTATTACAGACAGTACACATCTTGACGCACCGACCATCTCAAACAGATTGATGAGATGGCCGTCATTTAGTCTATTACAGATAGTACACATCCTGACGCACCGACCATCTCAAACAGATTGAGGAGATGGCCGTCATTTAGTCTATTACAGACAGTACACATCCTGACGCACCGACCATCTCAAACAGATTGAGGAGATGGCCGTCATTTAGTCTATTACAGACAGTACACATCCTGACCCACCGACCATCTCAAACAGATTGAGGAGGGAGTCGTCATTTAGTCTATTACAGACAGTACACATCCTGACGCACCGACCATCTCAAACAGACTGAGGAGGGAGTCGTCATTTAGTCTATTACAGACAGTACATACCCTGACGCACCGACCATCTCAAATTGAGGAGGGAGCCGTCATTTAGTCTATGACAGACAGTACACAATCCATAGACCAAAGAGAAGTAAAGCAACCTGTCTGTGGTCGGGTCAATCGTGGTCCTGTTACTGTCAGTGGTTTTCTTGTGTTCTGACTTCAGATCGCCGTTGGACATTTTGCTTTGTCTCTTCACAGTGTCTTTGTCTAAAGGAATCGCACTGTGATATTTTACAAATTAGGTAGAGTACCCTTATGCGAACCGAACGTATGTTTGTAATTTGGAGCTGCATCAGAATTTTAAGGGTGAGATTTCGCGCGAGTAAAACTGGTTTAAGCATCCCCGCCGTAATTTTTCTACTGGCCATTCCAAAGCGGTTCCTGTGTTGTTGTTATCCTTTGTTTGCGCGTCGTTCGTTTCATATGTGGCGTTTGTTTTGTCACTGCTACTACTACTATTCAGATTTTTAACGCTACCAGGCAACTGAGTCACATAGAGGCACTGACATTGTTGATTTTACTAATCTCTTATTGGCTGATTGTGGCATTTCTTGGGTATCTTCACTAATATTTTTCACGTTTTGCTCGGCTATGTCCTGTGAGTGTGACTATTTCTGGACATTATCTATACTATCTTTCTATACATGTTTTAGTGCAGGTTTTTTGAAAATAAAACTGCCGTATTTAAACCTAAGTATTCAGAAAACTTGATCCCCTTACCAATATTTGCTCTATTTTGTTTTAAAATGACAGAATTTCTATCAAACAATGCTTCCAGTAATTGCTGGATGAGTGGCAAACAGTGTAGGCCCTGATCTCACGCCGCGTTATATGGCGACTGGGTCTACATTGTTTGCGCAGGCCTGTATGTCCGAATGCTTAGAGAAAACAGGGTACATGTTTAAGGTCACACAGCATCATGCGTTGTTTACCATGTGATTATGGTCTCTAATAGGTTTAAAATAAGTTTAAGAAGATTTTTATGTTTATGAAACCATTTGTCACCCAAAATAGCACAGATTCAATATATATAAACAGCCTGTAGTTTATGGGCGTTAACCAACAGACATTTCAAGACATGCTTAGAAAAGCCGATATACAAATGTAGCATGGTTTGTTTTCTACAAAATGTACTGGTCAATAAGGGAATAGAAAGTCAATCTTTTATTCCCTGACTATTTAACTCTTTCAGTCTTGCAGACTGAAACGGATGCCTGTGAAAACAGTGTAGAGAAAAGAATGAAAATCGAACTCTAGATTTAATTAAGGCTCTTCATATAAAGCTATGTAGTTTCTGAGGCTGTATACGTTCCTCTATAACACCGGCTTAAGCGGTATTCGATTTTCAAAGAAACCAGGCCTCGAGGTTATAAAACGTTTTTCATGCTCAACTCAGCTGAGCATGAAATTTGTCCTGCTAATAAATCTCAAATTACTAACAATTGCAAAATCTTTCTTGCTAAACATAACTAAGCATGAAACTATCTCTGCTAATAGATATGAAAATGCCAACTATTGTTGGCATTTTCATATCTATTAGCAGAGAAAATTTCATGCTCAGCTGAGTTGAGCACGAAAAGGTTTTATAACCTCGCGGTCAGAATGAACTCATTGATCCCAGATGAAATAAAAATATAATCTGCACTATGTTGATGTTCTAGGAGACGCATGACGGCCACCACAAGACACTTAACACTAACTGCTGTGAAATAAAATATAACAGCAAACTTTTGCCTTCGAAAACAAAGAACACAAAAGAATAAAATCGGAGACTCGGTTTTATTAAGTCTCTTCATATACAGACGTGTAATTTGCCTGGCTGTATAAGCCCCCTTCCCCAATCAGGGTCCAGTTGTTCAAAGCGTCGTTAGCTTAACGAGCTCGTTAAGGGTCATTTCGTTAACTGTTTTAGCGGATTCAATACACAATATTCTGATATTTTTTTGCTGAAAAAAATGTGAGTAGCTTTTGCATTGCAAAAGCTACTCACATTTTTTTTCAGCAAAAAATTTCAGCATATTTTCGTATCACTCGGTGTAAATTTTAACGAATCGTTAACTAACGACGTCGTTAGCTTTGAACAACTGGGCCCAGGTCTCTCTCAGTTTGTATTAGTACTCACACAATTACCTGCTTTTCTCTTATTAACCTTTGATCTTCTCTGTGCTTATTCTGCAAACAACAAACTGATGATATTTTTCATATTTTTCCAGAAATTATATGAGCCAGCGCACTACAATAAGACCTTTGTAACCAGCAAAGACTCCGATCAATCTGTACATCCACCAAGTATGGCAAGGGTTCTCGTTTATTCAATTTTGGATAGCCTGAAGGCTGAAGAAGGCACATGCAATCAGCGAAGACTCTGATCAGTCTGCGCAGGCTGATCCGAGTCTTCGCTGGTCGAACAAGTCTTATATTGTAGATTCTGTCGTGCACTGGCTCACAGTTGAGCTGTTACCTAGATTCGTTCTTTACTAAAATGAAAAATGCGGCCATCCTAGTTTTAGAGAGCATTAGCGCACTCTGATCAGAATCTTCACTTGGCGCTTTTTTGTAGCTAAGATTATAAAGTTTCGCCATGCGGACAACGAAGACGACACTATTCATTGACATGACAGTGGGTGTTTCAAGCTTCTCTTCTTTCAACGTCTTTCAGAACATTACTAAGACAAGCCTATTCAAATACTGAAATTTTTACCACCAAAAAATGAAAATTCTTAGATGAAAAATTCTGATATTTTTTCATATTTCTGCTCAAAATATAGATTGTGGGTGCTCGTTAGAACCGCCTCGGTGAGGCGGTTCTAACGAGTACCCACAATCTATCTTTTTGAGCAGAAATAAAAATAATAATGTATACCCCTGTAAACCCCAGTTTTACTATACAAAAATGGGGTTTAAGGGGGTCAACATTAAATAGGCGTGTTTTCGTGATGAAGTCATTTATTTTTAGCTTGAGGCTTTACCAAGAAGAAGCAATTTTACAAACTTTTGCCATGATGCAATGCAAAACCGTTTGTCGTAACTACCTTTGCACCAAACGTTTCATTCTGCTCGGCGGTTTTTAAAAGATCGAAAATTTCCATTTTCCCATGGTAAAATTGGCTGCAAATTATGCAAAAATCGGTTCCAATTTTAATTCCAAAACCTCCAGTGTCCATACAAATTTCAAACCCATTTTGGTCTTTATTAATTTTATGGTAAAAATGTTTGAAAACAAAGTACTAAAACAGAACAGACAAATGATTCCTGATAAGGTATTGTCAATCATGAAATTATCATCAATGAATTTTTCCATGTAGAATAAAAAGCCAAACAAAAACTTAAGATAAAGAAAATCAAGAAAATACTAAAGAAACAGTTTTCATGAAATGATGTTTTTCCTCAGCATGCTAAGCTTAAAGGACTCAATTTTCCACGTGGTCAAATTCAGTTTTAGTAGGAATGTAACCGTATAATAATTTCATTGATCAGGGATTTCTTATACCCTGCAAGTCACATGCGTAACATTGAAAGCTGACTTATAGTCCTCTGGTCATACAAATATGGCGTCAGTTCATTGCTTCAAGGGTCACTCATTTTAGAATTTATATATCTTCACAACGGCTGATGTTAGTGTCGTGTATCGGCCATGAAACGTTTCCCCGTACTTCGATATATAGACTGGCTGCAGTCTCTAGTGACTAAATATTTATTCTTATAATCCTGTTTGATAATCCACTAACATAGGGAAATAAATCCTTCATTTTCACGAAATTTACCGATACTAACTTACTGATTTACCCGAACAGTTCCCTGTACAAATTCGACTCAGCGATACATAGAGTTAAATAGGAAAATAAAATAAAAATAGATAATACATGCATTTCTGATTTAACGATAACTTTTTATAAGTTATTTTCAAAACCTACATTTATTGCACTTTCACAAAGTATGAAAATTTTCAAAATAACTTCATATCTTAGTTCTTCCCTTTGCATTTGAAAGTTAGACTATTTGTGCCTATATATTACCATTATATTTTGTCAAAAATGATCAAAACGCTAATTTTAGCCTCTATTTTAAAATGATAGCCTTTTCAGGGAAAGTTTTATAAGTTATCAACACGAAGAGATTTTTCTATAGTTTGTACTGATATATAACACTGTAGAATAAGTATTTTCTTCATTCTTCCATTTCGCTCTAAACTTGTGAAATTAAGCTTTCCCGAACTATCGCCAAGATGTTTGAAATAGTCGTAAGTCCAATAATAGAATCATGGTCATAGCGACCTAGGGGAAATAACTGTCTTCAGTCAACTGCCGCTTCTCATAGGTAACTTTCCAAGTAACGCCCCTTAGCGGATTGAAGCATATTTTTCGAGATGAATAAAACCAAATTAATATCATGAATAAAGGCTGGTCACTAGTGACCAGTCTTTATAGTGATGATATTATTATGACTAAATAATTATTTTATAATCCCGCTTGATAATCCAATAAAATAAAACCAAAATAATATCATGACTATAAAGGCTGGTCACTAGTGACCAGCCTTTATAGTCATGATATTATTTTGGGTTTTTAGTGGATTATCAAACAGGACTATAAGAGTAAATATTTAGTCACTGGTGACTGGAGCCAGTCTATTCGTTATAGTGTAGTTTATATTTTCTGGTCCTTTATGATCATTGAGCTCATTCCGGGATTTTTAGAAAATTTATGACTGTAATTGATGAAGCCTTACTGGCCGAAACTAGCAAATGTGACACAGAGGATTCGACATTTCAACTGTTTTTAGTATTATGAATGTGTTCCTTGCTCTCAAGGGTCATTCCTTTGAGAATCTATTTATTCATCCAAAACTTTACTATAACTGTTTTCTAGCCACGTCA